>MU225233.1:1921014-1937192 GCA_018584345.1 Thuja plicata | reverse complement strand
GTCTTTTAACCCTAAAGGGGTATGAAAACTATTCAACCACATATTGTAGACACCTAAAATTGACTAGGTGTACCTCAAATATTCCAAACTATAAATCTCAGCCAAATGCTTCAAAATATCATCAAATGGACATTTAATCAATGCAAATCAAATGAAAAAAATTCAAATCAATTTAAAAGATCAATTAAATCATGAAATCAATTAATTAAATTCAAGCCTAAAGGGATTAATCAAATTATGCAATCAATTTTTCAATTGTATAGTTCAAATGGTTTAAGATCAAATCCAACACAATCACCCCTCCATGGATAATTTAATTAAAAGATGGAATTATTTAATTCCTAATATCTTTGAGATCAACAAACTTTCCCTCCATTTGAAAATGCCTCAAATCTTTGGACTTAACCAAGCTTTGATCATGATCAATTCACTCTACCCCCTACCCTTGGAAAATGCTATAAATACAAGCAATTTCCTTTGTGTTTGGAATCCAAGAATTCAAGAGCAAAAGCATCCTTATTATAGAAATATTGAGAGCATATTGAGGAGCATTTGAGAGATTTGAGAGATTTTTTAGCATTTGCATTATCATTTAGTATCATGTTTAGGAGCATTTGCTAATTTCTTTCATGATCTTGGAGCATTTCTAAGCATTTTTAAGTATTCTAGCTATATTTGAGCATTGAATTTCATACATATCTCATTCTAGGATTGTCCTTGAGAGAGATTAAGCCTAAGAACTCTCTTAACAAAGCTTGGATAGAGAACCATGAGATGATATGGATTTAGCTTCAATTCTTTAGATTAGTTTTGTATTATCTTTTCATAGAATTGTTTGTTCTAATATTAATTTCATGAAGGTGTATTTTCTTACACACATAATGGTGCCCACCGCGGGGCTCTAAGCCTCTGTATTAACATTTTAATTTTGACATTTGGTCTGTTTTCTTGGTTTTTGGTGTTTTTCCTACAGAAAATAGGAGAAGAGCCACGTATACAATGTAAAGCACTGCTTACAAATATCAAAACGCCCCGTAGAAAGCGTAAATCGTCTCTGCTTTAAACTCTGCTGCTACTTGGGAGATAAAGTAGATCGCCTGTCAGATAAATCAGAACACCTGTCAGATAAACTTCCCCGCCTGCTAATGTTCAACAATCACTTACCAGCAATTTCTGACCGCATTTTATCTTTTTTGCGCCGCTTGATATCTTTATTTTGTCGCGTGTGAAATTTTAAGAGCCGCGTAGTAATAGTTAAAAGCCGCTTGTAAAGTTTAAAGTGACTCTTGCTAAAATTGGATAGTCGTTGTTTATCTATTAAATGCGTGTTGTAACTTTTGCTTAAAATCAATTTTTGGTTGATTTTGTCACTTTTCTAACTCTCTATATTTTCTTTTTCTGTAGATGAAAAATCACCCCAAAGTGCAGAAACTAGAGAAGCAGATCACAAGGCCTAGCAAGGAGGTAAGGGCTAAGACCAAAAATGATAAAGAAGTTCATAATGCAAATTTATTAGAAAGCTTATTTGAAGAAGAAAACTTATATGATCATTATATTAAAGTGTTTTTTTCTTATAAGAGAAAATTTCCTACTCTTTGAGTAAATTTGCATTCTTATGTTCTTTAAAAGCTTTCATTAATAAATCCTTCATTTGAAAAAGATTTTAGAAGTTTTTGTGTCTTGTAAAGATTTTCAAGTTTTTCTTCACTTTGTTTTTCTTTGTGTTGACTAAGTTTGTTGGAGGATATGGAGTGGTAAGGATTGCCACAAGGTGAGTAAAAAAACAATCAAAAAACTCAAAAATGCACCTAGCCCTTTTGCTAGCTTTGAAATCAGGTATTTCACTTATCAAGCTTGCATTTAATTAAATTGTGGCATTCTTTGAATCTAGAATAATTAGAAAATCCTTTATTTCATCCAAATTGAACAAGCATTAGGCATATGCTCTTCACTTTTTGAAGTGAATCAAAATGCCAAATGTGCAAGGCCAATTTGGTAGAAGGACAAGGATAGGCAAATTGAACCACACATTTCCATTCTAAGAACCTCCTTGTCAAGAGGTTGAAAATGAACAAACTTGTTTAAAGTGTTTGGGACGAAAAGAAGACAGTAGGGATATGCTCTTCACTCTTTGAGTGAATCAAATTCCCAAACTTGTTGGACCAAGTTCAAATTCCCACTTTTATGAACATGCTAGCTAAATTAGAGCTTTACAGGGCTTGCCTCCTGAGAATTGCCTTACGAGGACGGTGAGAGGGAACGACCCAAAGTGGGAGATACTTGCTTTTACCGCAATATCATATGACCCACTATAAATAATGTACTTCTCCTTAATCGAAAAGTGACTAAAACTTGTGCAAGCCATCCTCACTTCCTCTAGTAGTCCTTCAGGATTGCGCAAAATCATACTTTGTGCATGTGGGAAGCCCTAAAAGGGGTAAAGGATCTTGAGAAGGTTTAGACCGGAATAGGTTGAAACCTGATAAATCAGTAGACCTACCTTTTTTGGAGCCACATTTAAAATCCAAATTTGTTGAGGCTAGGGTAGACTGCTTGGAAGATATTCTTGTATAAACCATGTTAAAACATTTGAGAACATACACTTTAGTGTGGGTTTAGGGATATGATGCAACACTTATGTGTGTGCTGAGTTTGTATTTCATTTTCATGTAAGAATACTATTTGATGAATCTAATCATAAACATTAAAAGTTTAAAACCTAAAAACACTTTTAAAATTGACAAAATCCATTTTGATCAGTAAAACGTCGCGTAAAATCATTAAAGGGCCACTTACAAACAAAACTTGGCCACTTAGTCAACATAAAGTTCCATGTAACACCATCAAACAATCACCTGTTAACTGGAAAGAGCCACTTAGAAATATTTCACATACACTTAGTAGCAAAGAAACGCCACCTGCTAACTGCAGAGTGTCGCGTACCAATTTTCCAGTGATCGTGTACTGTCAATGAAAGGTCGCCTACACACAGGTTAGAGCTGCCTAAAAACATTAAAAGGAAAATAGTGGGCATCAGCCAAAAGTTTTAGAACAAGATAATTTTCTTTTTGGATACCCTTTTTGACATTCTACCACTGAGAATACTGATCTTGATCAAAATCTGCCATTTGTGGGCATTTTGCCATTTTATTCTCAGATTGGTCACTTAGTGAGTTTGAAAACTTGACATCCTCTTTTCGACATATGTTAATGCTGGTTTTCACTCGATCCCATTACATAAAAACTACCCTTCAACCAGATGGGTCTTATTTAAGACAAGAGTGTCCTTTCCTGAGTGATCCCTTTTCCGTAAATCCTATACAAGAAACCATCAAAGAAATAGAACCGAGGATGTCTTTTCCATTCAGGCATATAGATCCTGATCAGATAGATCACGTAAACAAGGACCTAACCAAACAAGGAAATATTGATCCTAATGACAAAGGATCCAATACCAATATCAACGGAGGGATGAACATAGACCCTAATAATCAAGGGATGAATAATACCAACAATGGGGGTAATATGGACCCAAATGAGGAAGCATTACCCAATGAGAAGGTAAATGAGGCTATGAAAATCCCATTCTTTATGAAACTCATGGACAAAGTATTGGAGAAAGACAAGGAGAAGTACTTCCTAGACCTAGCACAAACGGGTCTCAAGATTCTATATGACTATGATTTCACCAAACTTAAGAAAGAAGAAGCAGAGGCTAACCCCATTGATATCATGAACAAACAATTTCAACTTTTTCAACTATAATTGGACACATTGAAATAAGGTGGGGCTCCTAAACCCTTTTCTATTGAAGCCTTGTGTCCTTTTCCTTATGACAAATCCTTAGTCATGAGACCATTTCCAACCAATGCTATTTATCCAAAATATGATAAATATGAAGGGACATCTGATCCCCAAGATCACCTAAGGGAATTTTGTGCCTTAAGTCTAGATTTCATGCATGATACAACTTACCTTGTGATTTTATTCCCTAGAAGTTTGGGAGGCATGGCAATGGAGTGGTTTTCAAAATTACCCTCCGGTATTAGGACCTTGAAGAATTGGCCTCTAAATTTGTAACCCACTACTCTTATAACATCAAACATGAGGTTACCATGCTCAATCTATGCAATACCAAACAAAGAGATGGAGAGGGGTTCCTACTTTTCCTACAAACATGGAGGGTGGTATTTTCTAGATATCCTCAAAGTGTACCTGAAAAGGAAAAGATGGATATCTTTGTGAATATCTTGAATCCTGAAATGAACTATCGACTAAGGTTGCAGTGCCCTAGATCATTTCAAGACTTAATCTAGAATGGGGTGACAACATAAGAAGTATTGGTGAAAAGTGGAGAAATCAAACTCTACAAAGATAACAGAAATAACAACAATACCGTTACCTCCAACAATAATCAAAATTGAAACAACAACAACAACAATAGTAACAACAGTCGATATTGGACAAAGAATAACAACAAAAATAACGGAGTGGTTAATGATGGGGTAGTGGAGGCTAATAATTTAAAGGCTATCCCTTTCAACCTCACTCAAAATTTGGCTCAAGCCAATAACGTGAATCAAACACCTAAGGTACCCTTCAACAACAACACTAATAACAACTTCGGAAACAACCAAGGGGCCTCTAAGCCTAAACCATTCTTTGCACCTACACCCAAAAGGAACTTCATTACTTTGGGTGAACCATTGGAAGATGCATTATGGACACTTATTGCTAATAAACTTATTGATCTACCATAGGCTCAACCTTACGAACCACATATCAAACCACATTGGTGGAATGAGAACAACCATTGTGATTTTTATCAAAATAGGGGACATAAGACCAACGATTGCTTGTGTCTCAAACATGTGGTACAAGATCTCATAGACAATGGTGTGATAAAAGTGGATGGACCTAAAAATAATGAAGATCACACAACCTTTAAAACTCCTTTTTATAAGCACAAAAAGGGAGAATCGTCTAATTCCAACAATGGAGGAAACAATGCCAATAATGTAAAAAGCAGTCACAATGTCAACTTTTCCCATACGTATGACAACACCATCAATTTTTTTGTGGTTAAAGACCAACCTATTTAGGGATCCACTAATGTCATCACAAGGGGCCAAGCCTCAAAGGTTACCTTACAAGGGGTTACTGCTATTACTATTGGTCCCAAGGCACCAACTATTGTGGCTAAAAAAACAACACCCACCACAAAACCTTATAGTTTGGTGGACCAATTACAAATTACACCCACCCAAATATGAATTTTGGAATTGTTAAAACTATCTCCTAATCACAAAGAGATTTTGGAAAAATCCTTACGGGAGACCACAATTCCTATAACTTGGAAGAAGACAAATTTTAGAAAATGGTGGGACACCTCATAGCCCCTCATTGCCTTTCATTTTCAGAACAAGATGACATGTCTATCACACATCCTCAAAAATTACCCTTGCATATAGAGGTATTAATCCAAAGACATAGGGTTAAGAGAGTTCTCATAGATGGTGGAGCTGGTCTAAATATTTGCACTTTAAACCTTGTCAAGTCATTAGGTTTATCTGAGTCTTCCATTGATCCAAAGAAGAAAATAACTATTAAAGCTTATGATGAAGAGGAAAGATCTTTAAAGGGTGTGATCATTCTACCAATTCAAGTGGGACCTATCAAAAAGGACACTATATGTCAGGTTCTTGACATGAAATTGAGCTACAACATCCTACTTGGAAGGCCTTGGATACTTCATTTCAGACTTCAACATTGAGATTGGAATCTTCTAAACCCACTAAGGAAGAAAGAGAACAAACTAAGAAAGATCATCTTGAAAATATGAGTAACTTAATGCATGAATTTGAAAAACAATGTAAAATTAACTCAAAAGGAGTAGGGAAATATTCCAAGAACACATGGGAAACCATCCAACAATCATCAACCTCATAAGTACAATGCTCATTTTGTGAGGGAATGTGATAAACAAGAATTAGACAAGGAAGATGATGAATTATTACAATGGCTCTATAAAGAAGATGATAATCCAGCCAATCCCAATGAAAGGGTGCAACATATCAATATAGAAACTAATCAATATGGAAAAGGATTTGATATTATGAAGAAAATGGGGTACAAGGGAAGAAGACCCTTAAGATTTTGACATAGAGGGTTGTTAGAAAATATTGAACCCATTTGGAGAGCCAAAAAAGAGAAAGCCGGCATAGGTTTTCAACATAAAGGAGAAATTTCAAGCCCCATGCATGATTTATGTACACATATCCATATGGTAGGTTCTGAAAGTGAAGATGATTCTAGAGACTATGAGTGGGATTCCTTGTCTGAAGAATCTTGTCATGACATAGAGGTTGATACCATTCACACTTATGCAATTCCTCCTAAAGTTGAGAATGAAGAACAAAGGACTCAAGGTTCAAATTCAACTCAAATAGAAAGTGAACCTCAACAAGTCAACATAGAACAAGCACCTCTTTTCACTCAATGGGTAGGTGATCCTTGGGTACCTTCATAGGTAGGAGATTTTTCCCTAGTGTTTAATCCACATTCTTTCTTTCCCATAGAAATCTTAGAGGACTCTGATGGAGAAGATTTCGATCCTTCTTCCATAGACCATCTAGAAGAGGCACAAGTCATAGACCTTGATGATACAATGTACGAACCATATAATGAATTCATGTCCTTAACTCCTTTAAATGAAAACCCATTCAATGATTCTTTGTCCCTCATACATCCCAAAATTATTGATTGGGTTCTATCCGAGTCAAATGACTTACTCTACTTCCCAAATGACAATTCAATGGCTTTATACCTCAATACAGTTGAACCCAATTCTTCCACCAATGAACTCACTCTGGACATGATGATAGGGGCAGGTGTTCAACCTTTTAATCCAAAAAATGATGAGAAAATATACAAAAAAATGAGAAGGTCTAGTGGTGAAAACCACCATATGGTAGTGCTAGACCCAAAAAAAGTAAAAATAAAGGATGTTTTCGAAGGTGAAAACCCAACTGTGGCACCTAAGGGAGAAAGGTTGGACACCCTGCCAGCTCCCAAAGAAGAAAGGTCACCTATACTTATTGAACCTACAGAAAAGGTCAACATTGGCACAAAAGAATATCCTAAATTCATTCATTTAGCAGCATCTTTAAGTCCTTTGGAAAGAGAAGAGTTCATTGCATTCTTTCAAGAAAAACAAATTAAATTTGCATGGTCATATGCTAACATGCCCAGATTAGATCCAAGTTTCATTATGCATCACTTAAATGTGAAACCAGGGGTTAAGCCTGTAAAGCAGAAGTTGAGAAAAATGCACCCACACAAAGCTATTTTAGTCAAAGTTGAATTGGAGAAATTGCTCAAAGTAGGATTTATAAGAGTAATAGCATATGCCGAATGGATCTCCATTATCATACCAGTTACCAAACATGATAAAACAATAAGAGTTTGCATAGATTTCAGAGATTTGAACCTTGTCTATCCAAAATATGACTTTCCCTTACCTAGCATTGATGGTATTGTCGATCTCACAACAAGTCATTCTATGCCTTCACTTATGGATGGATTTATTAGGTATAAAAAAATTCACATAGCACCTAAAGATCAAGAGAAGACAACTTTTACATGCCCATGGGGTACCTTTTGTTGGAATGTTATGCCCTTCAGTCTCAAAAATGCCGAAGCCACTTACCAAAGAGCCATGACTACCATTTTCCATGACATGATGCACACCTTTATGGAAGATTATGTGGATGAAATTTTAGATAAGTCACATGAAAGAAAAGATCATCTATCCATACTTGAAAAGATTTTTACAAGGTTAGAAAAATTCAAGGTAGGACTTAACCCAAAGAAATGTGCTTTTGGGGTACAATCTGGAAAACTCCTAGGATACATTATTTTAGCAAAAGACATCGAAGTAGATCCTGAAAAGGTACAAGCAATAATGGACATGGACATTCCAAATAATATTAGTCAAATGAAGTCACTTCAAGGAAGACTTCAATCTATTAGAAGGTTCATTTCTCAATTGGCGTAAAAATGTCATTCTTTCACCAGATTACTACATAAAGACACCATCTTCACATGGGATGAGGAGTGTGACAAAACCTTTTTATTTTTGAAATCATTCTTGATGAATCCTCCTATCTTAATGTCACAAATTCAAGGGAAACCTTTATTACTCTACATTTCAGCTACAAAAAAGTCTTTAGGAGTCTTATTGGCACAAGAGGATAATGAAGGGAAAGAAAGAGCCATCTACTATTTAAGTAGAACCTTGATCAAATATGAGTTAAATTATAGTTTCATGGAAAGGGCTTGCCTAGAAATGGTATTTTCCTCTCAAAAGTTAAGACACTACATGTTGTTACACAAGGTGAAACTTATAGCTAAAATTGATCCCTTGAAATACTTACTCAGCAAAACAGCTTTAACTAGAAGGATTACAAAATGGGTCATGGTACTTAGTGAATTCAACATTGAATATGTTGATAGGAAAGAAATCAAAGGTCAAGTGATAGCCAATCAATTGGCTAAATATCCTCAAGAATATACACATCCTATACAAGTCAAATTCCTAGATTCTACAATTGTGAATGTCGAAGCAAAGACATGGACTTTATAATTTGATGGATCATATACCAAAAATGGCAATGGATCAGGCATTCTTTTGATTACACCACAAGGTTACACAATCCCAAAATATTACAAGTTGTTGTTCCCTTGCACCAATAACATAGCAGAGTATGAAGATTTGGTCATAGGCATGAAGATAGCTTTGGAATGGAATGTCACATGGTTACCATACAAGCACTTAGTGGACAGCTGGAAGAAATACTTTGCTTTGATTACCTTTGTACAAATTCCAAGAGATAAGAATAGAGCAGCCGATGCAATGGCTACTTTGGCATCTTTATTGCAGCTACCTGATCAAAATGAAAAGTATGAGTTCTTGGTGGAAGAATTGGTGAAACCAACATTTGATCTACCTGAAACCCAAATTGTTTCCCTTTGAAATGGACATGACTCTCCATGGTATGGACCTATCTATGGTTATCTCCAAAATCAAACCTTCCCTATAGACCAAACCCGTGCTCAAAAGTGAAACTTCATAAGACAAGAAGCCCATTATACTATCCTTTCTGACACATTGTATCGTAAGGGTCTTGATGGAACACTCCTTAGATGTCTAGAGGAAGAGGAATCAAAATTAGCTTTAAAAGATATCCACAAGGCAATTTTTGGGTCACATTTAAATGGTTTAAACCTAGCTAAGAAAATCTTACGTATGAGGTACTTTTGGAAAAACTTAGAAAGAGACGCTTGTCAATATGTTAAAGTTTGCAAGAAATGTCAATACCATGGAAACTTGATTCATTCACTAGCACAAGAATTAAACCCTTTTGTCACACCATGGCCATTCTATCAATGGGGTTTTGACCTAATTAGCATGATTTATCCACCTTATTCAAATGAACACAAGTATATAATCACAGCAACATAATACTTTACTAAATGGGTTGAAGTCATTCCTTTATCAACTGCAACAGGAAAACAAATTTCCATGTTTATCCTAAATCATATCATTTGAAGATATGGCATTCCTCATGCCATCATCACAGACAATGGAAAATAGTTTAAGAACAAAGATATTGATGAACTTTGTGACACATTCCACATTACACATCACTCTTCATCCATTTACTATCCCCAAGGTAATGGACAAGCAGAAGCAACTAACAAGAACATCCTTAAAATTCTCAAGAGATCAGTTGGTAAATCAGGAAAGGATTGGCATCTTCAAATCAATCCAGCATTATGGGCCTATAGGACTAGTATTCGAACCCCAATAGGAGCTACACCTTTTTCTCTGGTTTATGGGGCTGAAGTTGTTCTCCCTTTAGAATTTGAAATACCATCCCTCAGAGTTTCATTGCATGGATTGATAACAGATGAGGATTATAGAGTGGCCAGCCTTCAATAATTGGAATTGTTGGAGGAACATCAGACTCAAGCTTATGATCATTTGAAAGTGTATCAAAATCAAATTTCCAGAAATTATAACAAACATATCAAGCCAAGAAACTTTCAAATAGGAGATCTAGTGTTGAGAGAAAATCCTAAAAATCAAGCCGATAGAGAAAAGAAGGGAAAGTGGGAAGAAAATTTGCTTGGTCCTTTTGTAATTGTTTCTTCATTTGGGACAGGGACCTGCAAATTGGCTGATTATGATTGTGATGAATTGCTAGAACCTATCAATAGCATTCATCTTAAAAGGTTCCACACCCGATTCAAAGAAAAGAGTATCAGAATAAAGAGTATAAGTTGAAGAGTATCAGATGAGTCAAGCATCACCCTTGTACATGAGAAAATTCAAAAATACCAAAAAAAAAAGGAGAAAAGATCAAAAATACAAAAAAATCATAAATTTGAAAAAGCCAAAAACATTTGAAAAAGAGAAAAAAGTGCCTTGGCGAAAACCTAGCAATAGGCACCTTGGTAGAAAAAAAAGGAGAAAAAGGAAAAATGAGCAATAATCCCAAGAGGTGAAAACCTAGAAATAGGCACCTTTTGTCCCTTAGGTGTTTCCTAGTTACATTTGTACATATTATGGTTCCCTCATCTCACTTTTCCATATCCTCATTGCATTCATCATTCATGCATTGCCCTAATGAAGTCTTAGAGCTACATTTTGTCACATTCTAGATTCAGTTGCCCTACGTATCACATTGGTCGCATTTATCACTTGGGGGCACATATCATATATTTTTGATACCAATCGGATTCAATAGTGCCACATTTTGATCACATGTTAGAAGAAGATTTTCAGATTCAGAAGACAGACATTTTCGAACCTTTGATGACTATCATTGTTCAAAAACCCAAACAAGCTTGATCGTATATCGTAATCCTTGAATCTCATTGAACTATTTTATCAGGATTTAAATTTGACACACCATAAATGATTAGATTGTCTGGAATTCTTATTTGAAAATCTTGATACATTTCACAAACACTTGGAATTTTTGCTGAGTTTCATTGACATTTTCAAGTCATGTTCTCTTTAGCTAATCAATGATGTTTCGACTAGATTCAAAAGGATAAAAGACATGATGTTTTTCTTAAAGCTTCTGAGTGACTATTTGAGGAAGATTCTTTAACTTGTGTGAATTAGTCTAAATACATGATCATAAAAGAACCATAGAGGACATTCATTCAGGATGAAGAGTTAACCTTTTTTTGTTTACGCAAAAGGGTACCTTGGTTATTTAGATTTTCCATATCTTAATACCAACATCCACTTGCAACATTGAATCTAATTAACCCGGTATTCATACTCTCATAGTTGGTCTCCCAACTAGTGAGGGTTGTACTTGGTTTTGTAAAAAGGAGTTACCACATGTGAGAAAGTCATATTCATATTCTTATGGTCACAGTGGCACCAGTAAGGATTGTATGGACTCCTAGTTTTACAATGCTCTATGATGATAATATATCTCAGTTTGCATTCCGTTCACAAACCTCAAGGACAATTAGTTGCATTGAATCCTCCATGTTAATTTAGCTGCTTCTTGCATGTTAGTTTAGTTGCTTCTTGCATGTTAGTTTAAGTTGCATTCATGTTAGATTAATTGCATTTTGCTCTCCAGCTTAGCTCTCAAATGCTTAGTTCTCAAAAGGCTTTTCTTTCTAAACATTTTTCCAAGTTCAAGGGGGTAGACAAAGGGTTAATCACACTTCATCAATTTAATGGTTTCAAGTCATTCAACATGAGATTTTCCTTTGCATTCATTATCATTAGTCATTATTCATTATACATTCATATCAAGAGAAAAACAAGAAAAAGATACATTATACATTAATCATTTTCCATATCATCATTTAGAACTGCATTTCATGAATTAAAATGCATACATTCAAAAACATAAAAAGATAGATGCATTTAATTTACCATAAGCACTAAGTATTGCATTCATTGCATTGCAGAAACCATACATTGTAAAACAAAAAAAACATATAGAGATAAATTGCATCCACATCATTTGCATCCATTTATCTATGTCCTACTCTAAGACATTTACATCCATTGCACAATAGAAATAAATGCATCATAGAAACATACAGACATGCATAAAAGGAAATCTCATAAACATCATCAAAAGAGAAGTCAAAAATCATCATCAGATAAAAGTCCATCAAATGTCTATAGCATAATCTGTACATCAAAGGTACATCAATAAACAATGGTACATCAAAGTCCAGATCTCCAAATACATATGGTACACAATCCTGGGTCCATATCTGTCTCATCACCCAGTAGGTGCACTTGATCCATCCAAACTTGTGCCTGACCCACCTGCTCCATCAGGACCTCTATCATCTGCTCTATCCTATGTACCAGGAGGTGCCTGACTAGTGCTCGCACTGGTCAGTAGCTAAGCCAGAGTGGCTAGAAAGTGCTGCAACATAGTAGTGATTGATCTAATCTAGCTGTCACTATCATCATACTAGCCTATAACCCCTGCACATCATGCACTATCTAATCTATAACTGGAGCTTGTGCTATTGGAGGAATTTGTGGTGCCTGAGGAGCTAAAGGAACCTGTGGAATAACTTGTGTTGTGCTAACCTATGGGTCAACCTGAGGTATCTACCCAAGAACCTGTCTAGCATCCTGAACCCATCTATGTCTCTGCCTAGCCCAATCGGCATCCACTCTCAAAGGAGCCTTACCCTAAGGTCCCTATGAAACTTCTATTCTCTGCCCAGGCTGTTTGAAGCCACCACCTCAGCCTCTCACATGTCCACCTCTCATTCGAGGCCCTACTCTCTAAACCTATGGTGCTCTAGGAGGTCTCTGCACTCTGCACTGACATGGTCTACCGCCATCATCACCATCATCTCCATCTCCATCATCCTTAGAAAGCTCATCAACATCTGGGATAGGCTCTACTGGATCTATGAACCTCATAAATTGATGTCGCATAAACCACTCTCTATACTCTGTGGCCATCCCTGCATCAGCAACCTGTGGTAGTAAATCCCAAACTTTGTATCCCAGCTGATCTATCTGAAGATAGGTTGACTGGTAGTCAACTTGTGCACCCCACATCGATCTCTTTTCCTAAATCCTAACATATAAAGCCATACCCTGTGGCATGTCCTGCATCCGACCAAACTGGCGTAATACTCTGCCAAAGAAAAATATCTTGATCACCAAAGAGGATCGGCCTATCATCCAGCGAGGTGAAAATGTGTATGGTAACTCATCATCATCCTCCTGCCACCTCTCACACTGCAAGTATGGTCTCCACACCACCTGACCTATATCATCGATCACACGTCGCCAATAATCCACCTTGCCTAGACAATGCTGGACAATCATGCCATTATATAGAAATGCATATGGTGAAACTCAATCCTGGATCCATGCTGACACTAGCTTAGTGATAGGGATATGCTCCCATGTCCATAACTGTAATAAAACCGCACCTGCAGAAATCGCTGCACTACACCGATAAACAATCTCATGCAAATCATGATATAACTGTGCTAGCACATAGGAACCCCAATCCATCCTCCGTGGATGAGAAATCAAGTCCTCAATAATCTGGTCCCATTTGATTGCAAAACCACACCCTCGCCTATCTGGCAATAATGACCCTCCTATCACAGTTCCTAATAATGCTGGTAGGGTAGGGAATGAGGCAAACTGTGCCCAAGTGATACAATCATCTGCTATGGTGTTATCTTCAAACACTTGTCTGCATACGCTGCTATCATACACTACATCATAATATACCCGCTCTCCACGAGTCAGGATCCTCAAAAGCCTATAAACATCCTCTAGCGTAATCGTCATCTCACCAAGAGGTAAATGGAAGGTGTTATGGTTAGAGTGCCAATGCTCTGCCATAGCTATCTGTAAACCTCAGTTCAGCTGAAACTGAGGGAGATCTAAAAGGAAACTGAGACCACATGTCTCAATAATACGCCACTCCAGTGGCGTAAGCTTGTCTACCAAATCAAAGATCCACATCGCGACTCCTCGCACCCGCAACTTGTGGTAATGCTCCTAAATTTTCAAACAAAGTGCATCATGTTAGTTTTTCTCTTGATGAACCATTCTAAGTCAATCATCACACATTAAATCTATCTTTTCTCTAACTTGAGCGTATCAACTTATTGCTCCTAACCTTTAAATCATGAGACACAAGGACAATTTGTAATCATTTTTAATCCTACCTGATTGACCTATAAAATATTCATCATTATGACTTTTCTACCATCCTAAACACTATGTGACATTATGAATGAACATTTTCTAGCTTGGAGTCTACTTCAGTCATCTGGATAATCAATCAAACTGAGTTCATATTTCATCTTTATGGTAGGTGGCTCTTAACTAAGTGGACATGGTTTTTTTATGCCTAGCGGCTTTGAAATCTTCAAAAGCAGCTCATTACTTTGTAAAGGTGGTATTTTTCCTCTTAGGTGGCCTTTTACAAGCCTACGCGGCTTTCCAATGAGCACACGTGGCTTTTAAAAAATGGACTTTCTAGGCGGCATATACCCTATTTGTGATGGCAATTTCACCCTAGCTCCTATGTGGCTAAGGATTGCACATACGCGGATTTTCGCAGCACGGACATGGCTTTTGACATGCCTACACGACACTTTATCTATCCTACGCGGCTCTTAGCTACACTTTTTCTAAAGTGAACTACAAACATGCAATAAATGTCATTTTAAGCATAATAAATGCACCAAGAAGAGTTCAAAGTACTCACTACAGGCCTGTAGTTAGGTGGTCTCAGATATCTCCATGCTCACTTGAATCTATTCTCTCAGATCAGGACCACCATCGCTATCAATCATCAAAGGATTAGAGCAAAATCTCAATAGTCAAAAGTGAAAATGAATAGTAAATTTGGGGTTTTCAACCTATTTAAGCTATTTTAACCTATTTTATGAGATTTTTTGACCCAGTCAACCCTAATTTGCCTATTCTGCTCACTGGGGCATTTGTTCGACATCTTTTCACATCATCATTTATCAGAAATGTTTTCATCTTTGATCTATCTTATTCACTTTCTTCATCACAAATCTTTTCCCTATGATCAAGATGATTCCATTTCTAAGGGGGCATCATTATATCTTCAAAAAGGGATTATGCATTAGTTTCATATCGAATCTGGGGCATTAGAATTTCAAACTTTATTATCTAGGTTCCATATCGAGTTTAATATCAAAAATTTTCATATCGAGTTTCATATCAGGTTCCATATTGAGTTTCATATCGGATTTCATATCAGGTTTCCATATCAAAGATTTTCATATCGAGTTTCATATCAGGTTCCATATCGAGTTTCATATCGGATTTCATATCAGGTTTCCATATCAAAGTATCATATCAGGGTTTCATATCGACATTTCATATCAGATTTCATATCACCTCATCAATATCAGCTCAATGATCAGTACAATCAAGCTTTCTTTGAATCAATGCACTTCGCACATCACTTCAAAGAGGGGCATTTATAGACACCTAAAATTGACCAAGTGTACCTTAAATATTCCAAACTATAATTCTCAGCCAAATGCTTCAAAATATCATCAAATGGACATTTAATCAATGCAAATCAAATGGAAAAAATTCAAATCAATTTAAAAGGTCAATTAAATCATGAAATCAATTAATTAAATTCAAGCCTAAAGTGATTAATCAAATTATGCAATCAATTTTTCAATTGTATAGTTCAAATGGTTTAAGATCAAATCCAACCCAATCACCCCTCCATGGATAATTTAAATAAAAGATGGAATTATTTAATTCCTAATATCTTTGAGATCAACAAACTTTCCCTCCATTTGAAAATGCCTCAAAGCTTTTGACATAACCAAGCTTTGATCATGATCAATTCACTCTACACCCTACCCTTGGAAAATGCTATAAATACAAGAAATTTCCTGTGTTTGGAATCCAAGAATTCAAGAGCAAAAGCATCCTTATTATAGCAATATTGAGAGCAATATTGAGAGCATATTGAGGAGCATTTGAGATATTTGAGAGAGTTTTTAGCATTTGCATTATCATTTAGTATCATGTTTAGGAGCATTTGCTAATTTCTTTCATGATCTTGGAGCATTTCTAAGCA
>MU225233.1:1887181-1915472 GCA_018584345.1 Thuja plicata | reverse complement strand
TGAAGATATTAGTATGAGATAGATCCCTTAAAGAAGATAAGAGCATAAGCACATAACTAGAACTGATCAGACATCTGTGTCACATACAACAGTTCAGTTTTGGATATAGTGCATATCTATTCTTAGGAGGTTGTAGCCTTCTTTCTCATTGAGCAGTGAGCTCTTGGACAGTGATTCCTCACCCCTAACAGGGTTGTTTGTAAAATAATCCTAATAGGGTCAGGCATTTAACCAGGTCATTGTACTTGCATTGTAAAGACTGCTCCTAATAGGGCAAAGGAACTTTGACAGGCTCATTATACTAGTACAATATTTGTGGGTACTAATTCCCACCGGGATTTTCCTCTAATCAAGGTTTCCCCATAATCATATTATGTATTATGTGATCTTGTGTTAAGCTTCAAGTGATACATAATTGTTTTATGTTTAAAGTTGGTGAAATTGAATAAATAGCTACACATTGATTCACCCTCCCCCTCTCAGTGTTTCCAACAATAAGAAATATAGACCTTTAATTGATATCTATATTTCATTTTTGATTTTCCCTTAGAGAGGATATTGCAGTGGGAAACAATACTCACCCCACAAGAATGACTCAAGTGGAAATAGGTCAAAGTGAGCCACCTCAAACTGTTATAAATAAATGATACCGCTATCCAAACTATGGTAAACAAGTTTTGTTAAGTGTTCTCTTCTGAGAGAGGCCTTGCTAGTCCGAATGAGGACCCTTTCTAAATCCATAAGCTAGTAGCCTCCTTATTATACATGGTGATTTTTCCATAGTGCATAGGGGTTTTGTTTCTTCTATAAGATTTTACACTCATGATTCTTGCATCCCTAGTAGTGAAGTTAAGGGTTCTTGGATGTCAGTACCTTGAACTCAGGAAAGCCCCAAAAGGGATCTCCTAATCACACACTCTAAGGCTCAATTATGTGTTCTAATTTCTCAAAATATTTTTTTGAGATTACCTATTAGATTGATGGGGACATTATTCACTTGAGATGGGTGTACTTAGTATGGGCCTATAGAAGTTGTACTACAGTGTTTCAAATGTTAGCTTGTCTTATATGTGTTTATTATGTGCTTAAACTAGTGAAAATTTCTTGAACATACATTGAATATTTAGGGATTTAGAGACAAAGAAAAGTTCTTTTATATTTTCTATGTATGTTTTATTCACTTAAACTAAAAATATTCATCGAAAAACACCCTCAAAACATCAAACTAGTCCTTAAAAGTAGTAGCAAAACACTTGACAGAGTAAAAATTCATATTTGGTCCCAATTTGAGTTGTTTTTGACCTGGTTTTAGTCATATCCTACACTATCATGAATTTTATGTAGGTAAAATTGTGTCCTATAAAGTGTTGAGTCATATTTGGGATCTTTAGTTGTCTCCTATTCTATCTTGGGTCATTTTTGGGAGAAAGGTCATAAAGCAGTCAATCATTAATTGTATCTAGTAACAATAGAGTCTCATATCTTGTTAATCATATATGGGGAAAAGGGAATTTTTTTATAGTCTCTAACAAATTTAATCATTCATTCAAGTACCCTTTTTGGTTTACTTTAAAACTATATCATCACAGTTGTCATAAGAAGACCCTAAAACCTTGCTATCATCATGCTCGGTTCACTGTATCATTGTCTCATTAACAACCATAGTGTATTTCTTGTGAAATCCATGATCTTATCTATTTTTTAGATGTCAATATGAGGAAAAATCTACCCTAAACTAGACCTCTAAAACCAATGTTAACATTCATTACAAATCCTTGCAAATATACACAAGTTATTGCATGAATTCATCAACATTGAACCTTTACCAATTGATTTTCATTGTATCCATCTGTAAAGAGGAAAATCTAAATGTGTGAAGGGTTAATGGGTATAAGATACTTGCACATATAAATAATATCCTTTACATATGAAAAGTTCAGGAAGTTAATATTCTCCTCTTAGCCCCAAATTCGCAAAGTAAGGATCCAAATTGATTAACTAGAAGAAAAAGGTCAATGCACAAATGAATCAATCAATTAGAAATAAGAAGAAAGAGGAAAACCTTACCATCTATGATAGATTATGCGTAGATTATGCTTCTTTTTCTTTCTTAGATTCTTCATCTTAGAAAATGAAAGGAGAAAGCTTTCTTATATACTAGTCGAGGTCAGAAACTTCTAGAGAGGCCAACATATGATAATTAAATTCCAATTAGGTTCATACCCCTATAAGTGGACCTATATTAACTATCTTTTTAAGAGTCAGCACTTCAGAGCCCAAAACAGCCACTCCGGAAGAGGGAAATAATTATTTCCAAACCCCGACATTTAGAAATCTTTGAATTTTGAAATTTAGACCCTGGGTTAGGGTTGATTTCAATCCTGACCTAGGTCACGATCGAGGTCAACCTTGACCCTGAGGTCAACCTTGACCCTGAGGTCAACCTTGACCCTGAGGTCAAGAACCTCAAAATCTCAGAGCAGGATATGAGAAACATGTAGGAGAGAAGTGGAAAACATGGCAAGAGAAGGGAAAAACTAGATCAAATTCAAAGACCCATTCAAGGAATTTGACATGACCGAAAACCACTTACTCAAAGGGCTAACCCTATCCTAAATGGAAGTGCTTGCATATTTTGATGATACATTTAGCCCCCACTTTAACAAGAGTATGGACTCGGTGCAAACTCTTGGTAAATGAGATCACAAAGAAAGGATAATCTTATTGAAATCAAAGGGACAAAGCAATCATCCAGCCCCCAGGGACTCAAGTCTTTGTCAAACCCAAGGTTAAAGTAAGAGAGACATAGTTAGGAATAGTCCCAAGAGATAAATGAGAGGGGGGGTAAATCAGTTAACTACAAGATTCAATTGTTTTACACTTAAGTATAGAATAATATTAAGCATATACACAACAAGATAACACATAATAGAATACCACAATTTTTGTTACGGGGAAACCCAAAATAGGTAAAAACCGCGCTGGGAATTAGCACCCACAAAGAACTATACTAGTGTATAATGATCCCTATTAGAAGATCTTACAACCCTATTAGGATTTTATATTTACATTGCAATAACTACAGTCACTTGGTGAAAGGTTGTACCCTATTAGAAGTCTTTTACAAATAGCCCTGTTAGGGGTGAGGACACAGTATCCAAGAGCACACTGCTCAAGTGATGAAGGCTTCAACCTTCTGTAAAATAGATATAGACTATATCTGATAACTCAAATGTTTAAGTAGACCTACTATCTTGATCAGTTCCAATGAATTGTATACACTCTTTTCTTCTTCACACAGATCTTCAACTGATGACTTATATAGCTTCACTGTCCCAATACAACTAGCATTTTGTTCTCCTCTTTTCTACTTTTTTCTTCTGCATACTATTTTGGTGAACACAAATGAGCTTCTATATGTATCTTTCTCAAAATATATGATAATTTTGGCTGTAGGAGACTCTCCAACAACTTCTTAGTCGACTAAACTAAGCACGCAACATACTTAGAACCGCGCAACACAAGATGAGTGGTCTCGTCGCTACACATAGTCGGCTCCACAAAATTGACTCAAAATTCACTCACATGATGAAACACATTAAGAGGTCTTAAACAAACATTCTAAACTCTCAACTGAACTTTAATCCAGACACACATATCCTGAAGATAGGTGAAACTGAAGAAACAATGTAAATATAGTCAACTCTTATCAAACAATCTCCTAAAACTGTAACAGGAAAACATATCATCATAACTTGACTTAAGCTGCACAAATGAATCTATGTGTATGAACATAGCATACTGAATATGTCTAAAACATAAAAATACACATGCAAGGCTTCAACATATCCATACTGATAATTTCATACAAAACACTGTTGTATACTATATGTTGTCATCAATGACAAATTTACAGTCAACTATTACACAAAGGCAAATCTACAACAACCATCACTAGTTAAAGAAAAAGAGAGAGAGGGTGTGATTAACTCACCCACTGAGAACCTATGTCCCATTGTGAATGACACAAGGAAATAATGAAAATAGAAATATGGAGTTTAACCACATAGTGAATGTGGCTACTCACTAGTCACCCCATGAAGGATTCAACCTCAATAATATTCTATTCCAATAGAGAAAAGCCAAAACTAGAGAGATCTAGTCTTAAGGACACCTTCCGACCTTAAGAGATCAAAAATTTCTAAATTGAAACTGGAGGGATCAAAAGATCCAATAAGGTACAAATCCATGCTTTAAGGATTAGTCTCTAATCAATAAAGGGAAAAAAAATTTTAAGTTTGAAAATATTGTGGAAGTGTGTGTGTGCAAAAATTAAGCAGAGCGTATGCCCCCATGTTAAATTTATCATTAACATGGAGACCAAAAAGAATTAGTGATACCATGTCACAAATCCAAGGGGACTACACAAGGAAAACATTAAGAACAATATAAAATGGAAAAAAATATAGAAGAATAGACATACACATAGAGGATTAATACAAGAGGGTTAATTCCTTTATCACATTGCACCAACAAAGTAACAAGGGTCATATAAAATGATCTAACAAAAATTTAGCAAAAACATTATGGGAGAAGCACAATACAACAAGAAAACACATAAAAGGCTACAATGGAGGAAAATCCAATCAAGCGCATCACCTACTCTCCCTATCTTGGTCTATATTATTTAGGGAAGGTGGGAAACCCACAAGAGGGATTATATCCAACACATTAGGAAGATTAGCTATTTCCATACAAGGATCCTCTTGAGAATTGCAATGTTTGATACTAGGTGTAATTATCAATTGTGTTGAAAGAATATTAGGTAAATTAGTATCAATATCAATAGTCTCATATTCATCATTAGCATTAATAGGATCATCAAGAGTATCTTCTTCATCAACATTAATTGAAATAGAATCTAAGATACAAATATAATCATCATAATCATTCATCTTAACATCATTATTAAAATTAACTTCTTCCAACACATCAGACAGAGGCTGGTAAAAAGAAGGTAAAGAAATTTGAAGAATAGAGGCATGGGCCATAGCTTGAGCCTGATGCTTCTTACGATGTTTATAAGAAGATTGGTTACATTTTTTCTTGTCTAAAATATGTTGAGAACTAGGAGGAACAACACTTGGTTCCTTCACAAGTTCTATAGGAGGATTAGTAGGATTCTCAGTAGGATGAAAAGAAACACTAGGAGCTTGATTAACAAAACTATAAGTAATAGATAAAGGATGCATGGAAGGCATAGGAAAAATACCATGGTTAAAATCCATCTAAGGAATTCTTAACTCAACAATCTTGTGATGTTTATAGGCTTGATATGTGCCAAAAAGGTTATCTGGCCATTGAGAAGAACATGAATTAGGTAATGAAGGACAAAAGCAGTCAAGGGTAGCACAATTCCTAGGACTAGAAGGTTGATATAAACTATGATTAGTTGTTTTCACTTCTTCAACATGAATGAACTTAATACTTTTATGGATAGGAGAAGCAATGACATGGATGGAAGTCAACCAAGGAAAACCAAGCTTAACTTGAAACTGATCAGAAGTAGGGAAAACATTGAAGGTAGTGTCCACAACTTTACCACAAAGTTCAATAGGAAAGTTAATATGTCCATATGATGGATAGATAAAACCATTAGAAGTTTGGATCCACACATTAGATATATTGTAACAATCACATTGTAATTTATTTGAAAAAAGGTTTTCTTCAGTAATGACATTGACTAAGGATGTAGGATCAACAAGACAACCATGAAAAGGTATCTTATAAATCCTACCATAAATGTAGAGGGGATGATCAGGAGATTTTATAGTCTCAAAATTGTCAAAGGTGATCGAGAGTTCCCTAGGTCTTTTATTCTTAGGTTGTTTTCGATGTTTAGGTTGAGGTTTCGGCTTAGGCTTAGGTTTAGGTGGAATTTGAACTTGAGATTGAGGGGGAGGAACTTGAATAGGAGGTTGAGATTTAGGCTGGCATGGAGAAATAGGTCGAGAAAAAACAGCATGCTCGACATGGTTAACAATATGATTGAGATCATCCATCTTTGAATCATAAACAATATCCACATAAGATGGCTAAACAATGGTATTAGTATCATGTTTAGGAAAAGGATTCGTATAGATGTGGAGGTTTTGATTAGGAGGAGAGACAAATTTTTTCCCACTACCATCAAAATTATCAACAGATAAAGCATTAGAATAAGTTAAGTCTTGAACCTTATGCTTTAGAGAATAACACTACTTAGTATCATGGCCATTCTGATGATGGTATGGACAAAAGGCTTTGGGATCAAAGGATTTGGATGCCATCATATTAGGAAGAAGAGGTCAAATAGGAGGCATAGTAATCATATTAGCATTCAAAAAATTACTCATAATATAATGTAAAGATTTAGAAAGAAGAGTAAACGTATAATTGAGATGAAAAATAGTGGATACAGAAGTGACATTGTTAGATACAACAACAACTTGATCAGCAATTGCATTTGAATTCTTATTTATCTTTACATAGTTGTTAGGTTTCTGAAACTTGATAGGATTAGGAGAAGCATCACCCTTATCAATTGGAACAAGATCTATTTGAGTGCTGCTCTCAAATTGAGTCACTTGTAATTCATAATGATGAAGCACTACACAAAGTTGTTGAAAAGAGGTAAATTCAGTAAGAAAAATCTTATCTCTAATATCCTTTTGGAAATTTGAAATAAAAATATGCTAAATATCAATATTAGGAACATGATAAGAAATTTGAGCATACAAATGCTTAAATCTCCCAAAAAATTCAGTCAATTTTTCTTTAGTGGTTTGTTTACAATGCTTGAAATTATTTAAGGACACTTGAAAACCAATGTTGTTTTGGAAGTATTGGATAAAGGAATTAGCAAGTTTTGAAAAAGAATCAATAGAATAAGGAGGCAAGGAACAATACCATTGGAAGGCCTTATCACAAAAATTTCTCGCAAACAACTTGGCTAAAATCCTATGGTCACGAGCATAGACAGTACAAAGGATTTGAAATTTTTTAACATGAGTGATAGGATCTCCCTTACCATTGTAATTCTCAAGAAGGGGAATATCAACTTGCTGAGGGACAGGAGCACGAATAATGTCTAGGGATAAAGGACTACCCATGTCACATGTAGGAATACTAAACTTGGATAGAGTTAAGGATGAAAATTGTTGTTTTATAGAGGACATGGTTTGATCCAGACTAATGATTTTGGAATCATTATCGGAAATAGGAGGCATAGAAAAATGAGGAACACTAGGAAATGAGTAGGTAGTGATGGGAATGGAAGACTGGTGTAGGAGCACTGTAAGGTCTTTAGGAAGATATTTAGTCATTTTAGCTTGTAGGCTGGTTTGGTCAACCATCCATGAATAAGTACTATGCTATAATGTCCCTAGTGTGTTTAAGGTGTGTTTTTAGTGTTAGGAAAGATTATGGTTTGTGAATTGTTGAGTCAAGTTAATTCTAGGGGTCTAGAACCTAGAAGTCAACTGAAAGGTCAAAGGGTTGAAAAAAACTCCAAAATGGGGAGATTTTCAAATTTTTAATGTTTTCAGGTCATTTGAGGTCTTTTGGTAAGGTTTGAAACCAAATAGGGCCATCAAAGTTGAGAAAGTGTCATTTTGACAAAAGTTGTCAAAGTTGTCATGACAACTTTTCAAAGTTGTCATGACAAAATTTACTAGATTTTAGGAATCAGCTTTTATGATGCCTAAGTCCATATTAGAGGGTCTATACATGTGAGATAAGACTCTATAAGGTTACTAAAACCCTAATCTGATAGTTAGTCTTCATTTTGTATGGACCGGTTATTGGAAAGAACCAATTTACACTGTAATTAGCATACAAAGCCATCATCCAACACTTTTGTGGATTGAATGGATTGAATGAAAGAATGGAGAGAGTTTTAAATGTAATTCCTTAGATATTTGTGGCATTGGTTTAGTTTATTGTTCTTTCTGGTTAGCTTTTGTTTAATTCTTTGTATTTTGTGATTTCATTGGCTTGTTCTGGTCTAGTCATGTAAAATAAGGCTTTTCTTGGTATTCTTGTGGTTCAAACTCCCATGACCACTTTGAATCTATTAAAAAATTGTATATAATTTGTATATATGGTGTGTGTGTGTGTTTGTGCGCGCACAGGGGAAGCAAGAGAACAATCAGGCACTAGGCGAGTACTATTTATTATTGCTAGGGTGACTGAGTAGTATAGTAGCAATGATGATTGCTAGTTGATTGGTATGTCCCAATCACTGATAGAGGAGTGTAGGCGCATGAGGTTTAGACCTTTTTATGGAAGGAGGAGTTTAGAAGAGCTCATTAGATTAGTTGAAGAAGTTCAAGAAACCAAACCATCCTTCATGCCCTAGAAACCCTTATTTTTAGGGGTTTCGTGAATGTCCACTGTACGAACAAGATTGGAATTAGAGACCTAGAAAATCCTTAAGGTGAGGAAAAACCCACAAAGAATATGAAATTTATTTCTAGGGGTGTTAATTTATTTTAGGAGAAAATCCATCTTTTCAGTGAATAGGAGGGCTAATAGGCCTAAAAGGGCTGCAAGGCTTAAAAGACTAATAGTTTGGAACCCGATTGGAAAATGGGTGAAAGATTAACAAAATTGGATCCATAGGGGTTGGATTAGACCTAAGAGGAGTGAGGAAAAAAATCCACAAGAAGTTGACACCATTGGAGTGGTAGGAGGTTAGTGAAGCCATGTATGTGTGAAGGTTATGGAGGAGAGGTTAGTGAAGAGTTTGAAGTTGTTGGTGAGCTTCTACTGTGTTAGAGGATTAGAGAGGTATCCTATAGTTAAGGTGTAGATAGAGACCCTAAGGAATACCAAGAGTAGCTCTTGGAGAGAGAAAGAAAGCTAGAGGAGAGGAGTGCCCCATTAAATTGGTATGAGAGTCATTGAAAGGCTTGGGAGTGGATTAGTGTATCTTAGAGTGGAGTGAATCCATAGGTGAGAACATCATGGTAACCAATGTAGAGTTAGCCAAGGATTTGTGAGAGTGAAAAATCAAGGACAGGATTCTTGAAGAAGCAATGGAGGAGATTAAGATAAAGATGGCAGAGGTAGTAGAGACTTCCACCAAGTTGAGAGAAGAAATGCATGCAGGGATGGATAAAGGAAAGAAACCAGTAGAGGAGGAAGTAGAACAAGAGCCTGATCCTCTTCTACCTGAGGAACCATTTCTCAAGGCACTCAAAGCATTGAGTGGGAAGGCTCTAGAAGGAATACCAGTATTCTCTGGTAAGATGGATACAAAAATGGTGATGGAATGGCTTGAAGGAATGGAGAATTACTTCGCGTGTGATGGGATCACAGAGGCACAAAAGGTAAAGATAGCCAAGTCAATGCTAAGAGGGAAAGCACTCACATGGTGGAAGTTCTTGCAAGAAGAAAGAGAGAAAGAGGAAAATAAGCCCATAGAAAATTTGAAAACAATGGTTGCAAAAGTGAAAGAGAATTATCTTCCAGAAGATTATGACATTCAACTACATAAGAAGAGGAAAAACCTTAGGTAAAAAAACCTAGATGTGCTAGCCTATACTGAAGAATTTCAGAAGCTTTGTCTTAGATCAAGAATCCAGGAGTAGAGTATCAAAGTGGCAAGGTGCCTTAATGGATTAAGGTGGAACATTCAAGTGAAACTTGGTCTTTTTACCGTTACTTCCATTCACAGTTGTTTTCAAATGGCTTTGAAGGTTGAAGAGAAACTCAAGAAGAGGAAAGATTCTAGCTCCAGAGGTAGAGGAAGGGGTAGAGACAACAAAGCTGGACATAGAGGTGGTTCAAGTGGAAGAGGAAATGCCAGTAGAGGTAAAGTGACTCCAGATATATAGAGAAAGGACATGAATCTAGCAATAGAGGTGGATACAATAATATAGGAAGAAGTTCTTATAATATTGGTAGAGGAAGATCATGAGGTTTTGGGAGAAGCTCTCAATTTTCTTCCATGAAATTCTACAATTGTGCGAAGTTTGGGCATCTAGAATATAGGTGTCAAGATAAACCAACATCCTCACAAGGGGAGAAGAAGATAGTTTATATCTGAGAATAATATTTCTCTAAACAATGAGAGGTGAGTTTTGATTCAGAGAAGGGAGAACACCTTATGTTGAGAAGAATACTAATCAAGACACCCACTAAGGATGAGCACAAGTAGAAGAGGGATCTTTTCAGAGTAAAATGCATTATATTGGGAAAAGTGTACAAGGTAATAATTTATTCAGGGTCAATAGATAATGTTATATCTTAGGAGGCAGTAGAGAAGTTGAAGCTCACAAAGATCCTACATGTGTGGTCTTATAAAGTTACATGGTTGAATAAGGGACAAAACATCTTATTGAATGAACAAGTGTGGGTAGAATTTTCCATTGGAAGGTATCAAGATAGGATACTATATGATGTGTTCCCAATGGATGCTTGCAATCTATTTCTTGATAGAACATGGCAGTATGACAAAGAAGCTATCCATAATTGGAAAGAAAATAAGTACTTCAAGAAAAATGGGGTAACTTTAAAAATATAGTCTTTAATAGAAGACATAGTGGAGAAGTCAGAATCTAGTACAATGTTGATTAATGGAAAGGAATTATTAAGGGATATGAAAGATGAAGAAGTTAGCTATGTGATCTTACTAAATCCAAAAGAGGAGGAGACTCATAAGCAAGCACCTATGTCAAAAGAAGTGAGGGAACTGTTAGATTAGTTAAAGGACATAATATGTGAGGGTACACCTACTTCACTACCACCAAAGAGGGAGATGATTCATCAAATTGAATTCATACCAGGAGCATCCTTACCAAACAAAGATGCATACAAGATGATACCAGAGAAAAACAAGGAGATAGCAAGGCAAGTGCAAGTACTGATTCTAGGGCAATAAATATGATAAATATTAGGTATAAATTTCCAATTCCTAGAATAGAAGACTTGATGGATTTCTTGGGGGATGCTAAGTACTTCTGTAAAATTGACTTGAAGAGTGGGTATTACCAAATTAGGATGAAGGAAGATGATGAGTGGAAGTTTGCATTTAAGACTACAGAGGGGTTATATGAATGGTTAGTTATGCCCTTTGGGCTTACCAATGCACCAAGCACCTTTATGAGGGTGATGAATGAGGTCTTGAAGGAGTATATAGGATTTTTTGTAGTTGTCTATTTAGATGACATCCTCATATTTAGTAATGTATGCTATGAAAATTATAATTAAGGGAGCATAATAATGAATAAAAAAACTCAACAACTAATAATCTAAAATACATACATGCTAAGACATAAAATGAAAACTTGAAATAAGCTAAATGAAGAAAGTGCAAACCTCCTACAATCTCATTCAAACTCCATTTTGTTCATTGGATTTGTCCATTTGTTGTGGATGTGTGCTCATGGATGTGCTTCAAGCTTCAAAGGTATGCTATCTAAATTGGCATTATAAGTTTACTCTTCAAGATTGAAATATCTAAGCTAAAACTGACATTATGACGTTACTTGAAAAGATGGATGAAATTTGAAGGAATGAGCCTTATATTTATAGGAAATGGGTTTGAAAATGGGTGGTTCAAATGCAAAGCTAAAGAGAGGTCAGGATGCCACTAGAAGAGAGCACATGGATTATGCTTCTTCAAGTGCATAAAATTGTGACACTTGTCACAATATTATTGGGTTGAAAGTAGGGAGGAATGTGACCGTTTAGGAAAATAGACCAAGAAGCCTCTAGAAGATAAGGCTCATAAAGAGTGTGTAAGAGGCATTTATGAGGGTGTAAGAGATATTTATTCTTATGGATAAGCATGGCTTGAGATTATTGAATTTGACTTTGGGGGTTGTGTTCCTAACCAAGGATTAGGAATGTGACATGGTTAGGGATAAAATTAGGAATAGGGTTAGGAGATAAGAAGGGTGATTAGGGGCATAAGGAAGGGTTAGCATGTGCAAAGAGGTTGGGATTAGTTTGAACTCAGGGTTAGGTGGTTAGGATTGGTTAGGTTAGCATGTGTGAAAGGGTTGGGTTGAGTTTGAACTCAGGGTTAGGGGTTAGGATTGGTTAGGTTAGCATGTGTGAAGGGGTTGGGTTGAGTTTGAACTCAGGGTTAGGTGGTTTAGATAGGTTAGGTTAGGGATTAAAGGGAATATTAATGAATTGAATTACACAAATAATATATTCATTCAATAATAGGGGAATATCGTTTTAATTAATTATTTAGCATATTGTTTGTTTTTAATAATTAATTAGGACTATAGCCAATTAAATGAATTAATTAAGGCTAGGGGATGACATAGGTCAATTAGGTAATGCTTAATTACCTAGCTGATATGTCCTAAAAGGAACTAAATATGATTAGATGTGTTAATCATATTTAGGTTTCTACATTGTGCCCCTCTTCAACATAGTGTTAGAATAACACTATTTTGAAGACGTTTAAAACAATAGACAATGCAAAGATGTGGACGTAGGCAATGAAGTTGCCATAGAGTAACGATTAGGATAGAGTTAGGATAGGATGACCAAGATGATGGCCCTTCGAGAGGGCGACAGGGAGAAAAGGTGAAGGCCTGGCGACATCTCGAAAAGAGACGGCTAGGAGAGATAGGATAGAAGAAAACAGAAGGTGGGTAGAAGAATGAGGGATGGGATAGTTAGGTTTGCATCAAGAATGAATGGTTAGGTGTGAGACAGGATTTGATTGGACTAAAAAGGAAATTCTATGCTAGGGAGGAGATTGGGGGGATTTTTTCTTGAAGCTTGAGTGAGGGGTATTCAAAGATGGAATACCGCCATGTAGTTGAGCACTTATTTTGATATACCAATGCTAGAGACCATGCCAAGGTTACTAGGAACACAAGGCCTTGTCACTGGTGTTGCAGAGGACTGACACAAAAAACACACAAGGGTTACTCCAGCATCACAAATGGGTCCTAGAAAAAATCATGGTGTAAATGATGCTGGAAAAGCCCACAAGCAAACGACATTTCCCAAGTGCAGCATGCAAACCCAAATAGATTACATACGTGCAAGGGTCCATATGCGACTCACTCACAAGAAGAAAACAAAAAGATCAAGTTCCCTATCCAAGGTGCATCCATTCATAGCATACCATGATATAAAGAATCATGGCAACTTTGAGGAGGAGAACAACAGAAAGAATCAAGAATATTAACCAAGAACCAAAATCAAATTTCAAGATCAAAAATTCAATAACAAGATGCCTTTTGCTAGAGAGATCAATGATATGGGATAATGATTGGATTGATATTAGGTCAAGAGGAAGGATACATCCTACAAGAACACAGTGTTGATGATGATGATCAAGATTTAGGGACCAACAAGAGGAAGGATACATCCTCAAGGACCCATTTTGAAAAAGATGATTGGGTTTAGGTCAATGAGAGGAAGGATACACCCTCAAGGATCGATTTCCATGGAGAGGTCATATGTATATCTGATTGGCCAAAAGATGTGATGATGATCAAATTTCTAAAACAATATTTTATCATAAGGAACTTGGTGAAGCACATGAATAGGAATTGAACTAGATCACTTTCTGCAAGGAGATCAACCAAGGACACAAGATATGTACAAGCAGGACTAGATACAAGACTAGACTGACAAAGACATGATATTTAAAGGACTGAAGCTCAAGGATTGGGATAGGACAACATATATACAAATGGGATAGACCATTAATTATAGGAAGGATATGTACAAAATCTCAGGATGTAGGATAGGAGGACCAATGCTTGTTGATGCGAGTGATAATAGAACATTTAGGAAATATAGGTAAGGATTAGGCCAGAGTGGAGTGGAATGAATGAGATGGAGGAGAAAAAGAGTTTGATAGATAATGATATTGCCCACTATGTGAGATGCCTGATTGCCAGGTTTTCCCCACACATATTTGTCCAAGGTGCCTGATTGCCAAGTTTTCACCATTGGATGAGTGATTTCCCTTGATATTTTTTTTTCTTTTCTTTTTCTTCTATTTGTTTTGTTTTGTTTTCTTTTTTTTTTCTTTTTTTCTGCTATCATCAAGGTGTCTATGTACCAGATTTTCACCAAGACAATGAGTTTTTCAAGACCTTTTTCAATGGTTTTGGATTTTTTAGATTAATTGGAATAATTGATCAACTGCTAGGCATAGAAGTGCCTGAAATAAATTATATTGATTGCATCATTCAGCGATTCTCCTTTAGGACTAGATAACTAATATGCCCTAGAATCAAAGCATACAATGAAAATATATGGGCCTTGCTAGGTAACTTCAAACTTACCCTTCTTTTCCCGATTAGTGCCCACTTTCTGATTTTCTTTGAGCACATAATCCCCTACTTGGAACTGGCATGGGTGAATCTTCTTATTATAGCTTTTGTTTAATCTATTCTGATATATGACCAAGTTGTCATATGCTTGCTATGTGAACCATTCTACTCTGTAGTCTTCATCTGTGATTAGGTTTTTGAGAGATACCTGTAAGGATGGTAGTTTGACCTCAATTGGTAAGATAGCCTCTTCACCATATACAAGGAAATATGGAGTGGTGCCCATGGGATTGTGGAAGGAAGTGCGATAGGCCCAAAGGGAGGGATTAATTTTGAGGTGTCAGTCACGACCAGTATCATTGATAATCTTCTTTAGGATTTTTAGAAGTGTTTTGTTGGTTTCCTCAGCTTGGTCATTACCTTGTGGGAAATATGGGCTAGAGAAGGAATGATGGATGTGGAGGTGCTCACACAGATTGACCATATGCTGATTTTAAAATGGTGAACCGTGATCTATGAAAATGGTGGATGGAATGCCAAAGCGGCAAACGATGTGGTATAGGATAAACTTGGAGATTTGGATGCCTGTCGTAAGGGTAAGTGCGATTGCTTCAACCCACTTAGTAAAGTATTTAGTTTCTATGGTGATAAATTTGTGTCCCTCAGAGGAAAGGGGAGTTGTCTTACCAATGAGGTCAAAACCCCAACATGAGAATGGCCAAGAAGGCACAATAGGATGTAGCTCTTGTGTTGGTGCATGGATCAGATTTGCATGCTACTGACATGGTAAGAATTTTTTCACAAATTCACAGGCATCATGTTCCATAGTAGGCCAATAATACCCAACTCTAAGAAGCCGTTTAGCTAGGACCATGCCACTCATGTGGGCACTGCAGATTCCAGCGTGCACTTCTCACAATGCCTGGGTAGCTTGAACTTCATCTAAACACCTAAAGAGAACATTGTGATAACCGCGATGATATCAGGTGTCGGCTACAATGTTGTAGCAGGAAGCTCTTTGAATAAGGTTTTTGCATTGGGTGTTTGTTAGATGGGGGATATGATACCATTCTTTAGATAAGCATGGTTGTTATGGTACCATGGGAAATGAAGACTAGCCAAGGCACAAAACTGATTAATGTCATCACTCTCATAAGCTGGCGCATAAAGTTGCTCAACCAAGAACTCGTGCTGCGTTGCATCATGTGGTATTTCTAGAAGAGACCTAATTGTAGTCATTGCATCAGAAGCTTTGTTTTGTAGATGTGGCACTTGGGTGATTTGTAGATTGATGAAATTCTCCTTCATTTTATCTACCATCTCTTTATAAGGTAACAACTTATCATCTTTTGTTTGGAATTCATCTAACACTTGCTTTATGATTAGTTGAGAATCACCAAAGACTTGGGTATCCGTGATGTTCCACTGGATGGCCATGTTGAATCCTACAATCAGTACCTCATATTTTTCTATGTTGTTAGCGCAATGAAATCCCAGTTTGAATTATTTGGGGATGTAGTCACCTTGTGGGGTAACAAACAGGATTCGTGCCCCAAAACCATGAGATGTATATGAACCATCAAAGAATAACTTCTAGGCTGGTTTTTCTTCGATCATGCATAGATGTTCATCGGTAAACTCCATGACTAATGCATATGCATCGATCAATGGTGCCTCTTCTAATTGATCTGTGATGACTTGACCTTTGATGAATTTTCTTTTGATATATTGGATATCAAACTTGCTGAGAAGCATTACCCATTTAGCCATGTGGCCTATGAGAGTTGTTGTAGATAGCAGATACTTGAGTGGGTCTACTTTTGATATAAGCTTGACTATGTGACTGAGTATGTAGTGATGAAGCTTTTGAGTGGCAAAGACCACTACTAGGCATGCTTTTTCCATTGGTTTATAATTTATCTCATAACCCACCAAAGTGTGGTTGATGTAGTAAATAGCACACTCTTTTATGATGTCATCTAACTGGGCTAGGAGTGCCCCTAGTGTTGTTATTGTTGCTGATATATATAATATGATAGGTTTTCCTAGTGTAGGTGTTACTAGAATAGATGAATTTTCCAGATATTCCTTGATTTTTTTTTAGCTTCTTTGGCATATAGGATCCCATTTGAAACTATGATCTTTCCTCAGCAAATGTGTGAAAGGTTGGCATTTATCTGTAAGTTGTGATATGAAGTGGTGCACTTATTGAAGCTTTCCTTGTAGGCAAGAAGCTTTTCCAATGTAACTCTGAAGACACATTTCTTTTTCAAACATTGCCTCTAGATTATTTAGGTGATCCATTCTATTTTGTGACTTAGCCAATATGTCATCCACATAATCTTCAAGGATCTTATGGATCATATCATGAAAGATGACGGTCATGGCCCTCTAATATGTTGGTCCAACATTCTTGAGCCCAAATGACATCATGTTGTAACAGAAGGTACCCCATGGGGCTGTAAATGTTATCTTATGCTAATCTTCTTCCGCTATACAGATCTGATTATATCATAAAAATCCATCCATGAGAGACAACATCTCATGTCTGGCAGTGAGGTCTACTATCATGTCGATATTAAGCAATAGAAAGTCATCTTTTGGACATGCTTTGTTGAGATCTCAGAAATCGGTGCAGATTCTGATGGAGTTATCTGGCTTAGAGACTAGGACCATTTTTGAAATCCAGTCTAAGTAATCTATTGCTCTGATGATTCTAGCTGCTAAGAGCTTTTCAAGTTCTATTTTGACCATTAATGCAACTTTGGGATTCATATTTCAGACCTTTTGTTTGACAGGTTTAATGTTACAATCCATAGATAAATGATGTAATACAAGTTCTGGATCCAAGCCAGGCATGTGAGAGTAGGACCATGCAAATATTTTTGGATATTCTCTTAAAAGAGCTATGAAGGCCATTTCTTCTGCTTCTGTCAAGGATGCTACAATGTGAGTGAGGCGAGGCTGGTCCTCTATACCCAAATTAATAGGCTGGGTTTCCTCAATGAGAATAGATGACTATTCTAACCTATAATCATGGATGATAGGGAGAGGAGAATCTCCATCTCCTAGTGCCTCAGAAAGGTTTTCACCAAGAGATACGCCTTTTATTTTTTCTTTTTTTTTGATATGATAGTTCTCCAGAAGGGTTTTCACTAAGAGATACATTTTTTGCTTTTTTATTTTTCTTTTCAATTTTACAGCTAGATTCCTCCTCTCTCCCAAAGTATACTTCTGGGTTCAAGTTTTATACATGTGTGGATGTCTACCCCCAATCTGGTTTCAGATCTGTAGCTACCTTGAAGTTTAGGACCACGGCCATGCTTTTGAAATCATCTATCGAGATGATGCTTGGTTACTCCTAGTTAATGAGATAGGGATGGAGGAGTGGAAAGTCAATGAAGTGGAGGGATAATTGGTGAAGGACAGAGTTACCAAGGAAAATTTCATTGTCAATATAATCATAAGCTCTCACAATTTTCTCTTCCAGGATATTTTCAAATTTGCATATGTTACCCAGGGGAATATGATAGGGTAGATTGGTTTCCTTAGTGCCGCCAATCATGTTATGGCAAAGGCCAGAAGTATCATGTTCAAATCCCAGACCAATGTGCTTTTGAAGTTTGGAGGGCACAATGGGGGCTCTCACGCCTTATTCTTCAGAGCCTAGTCCACCTCCTTGATAGTTCCACTTTTTGATGACCAATTAGTGAGCAGAGGGATATTTATCTTTGAAGCAATTCAGGAGGCCACTATCAGGAGGTGTGGGATCTTTGTAGAGCCATTGATTGATATCAGGTGTTATTTCTTGGCTATTTAGAATGTTGTGAGAAAGAAAGGTGGTAGGACCCAGTTGTATAAGTTTAGGTGGATTCTGGTCAATGTAACTAGATGGATGCCCCTGGGTATGTGGATCAGCTGGGAGGGCTCCAATAGCGAAGGCGTTAGTTAAATTGTATTCTCCATAGCCTTGGTGGTCAATCTTGATAGTGGATAGAGTGTATGCAAGGATGGTCTTTGGATTTGGAAGGGTTGTAGAGAAACTGGCGATAGATGTGCCAAGGTGAGTCCAAGGACAATGATTTGAATCTGGATGGGAGGCTTCCAATGCATGGAAGTATGCAAAGGGCTTGGGATCTGCATGGATAGTGATCTCAACTCCATTGTGTGGAAACTTGATACACTGATGATAGGTGGAAGGGATGGCCTGCATAGAGTGAATCCACAAGTGTCCAAGGAGGATGTTGTATTGGAGGTCAAGATCGACCACATGGAAAATTGTCTCTTGTACTATCGAGCCTAGTTGAATGGGAAAGGATCTTGTACCTTGTGATGTTCATTCTAGATTGCTGTAGGCTTTGATTGTGATGACATAATTCATGATATTAGCTTTAGTGTATCCCAGTTCCATTAAAAAATTTTAAGTACATAGATTCAAGGCTGAACCATTATCTATCATGACCCTCTTAACAACAAAGTTTTGGACCATGACGGTGATGAGAAGAGGGAGGATATGATCAGGCTCAATAGATGACATGTCAGTGGGTTTAAAAGGGATAGCATAAGATGTGGATAAGTGACCCACAAAGCTTTGAGACTGACTGGGCTCTATGTTGTTGGGAACACGTAACTCTTGCAAAGCTTTATTCAAGATCTCTTGATGGACTGGTGATGTGCGCAAGAGATCCAAGATGGATATTTGGGCTGGTTTATTTTGTAGATGTTCCAATAAGTTATATGTGCCACAGAGGATGAGGTAGTACTACCACCAACAACAGTTATGTGTCCACAATGTGTAGTAACAATACAATTAGTATCAGCGCCTTTCACATGAATGACATTGATAGATGACTCGACTTGGAATATACAATTGTTGATGCTACCATACTAAACATGAGCGGTAGTGTTATTACTGGTATGGTAACTTTGTTTTCCTTTGTCCTGATTGGATGTTGAAGCAATGTGTGCATTGGTAGGTCTCATGTTATTATCATGGTTTGGGAATGCATTTTGATAGATCTTCAGATTTCTATTGGGGGAGGTTTTGTTTATAGAATCTACTTCAATATGGTTGCGATCAATTAGGTCTTGGATGTAGTGTTTTAACTTCATGCACTTGATCGTAGTGTGTCCTTTAACATGGTGGTAGTCACAATATTCGTTGGCATTAAACCATTGTAGTTTTGGAGAAGAGTCATCAAAAGGTTGCGTCAGTGGAGGATATACTACCAGGTTTACTACTGCCTTTATTCAAAAAATAACATCAATAGGTTCAGCCAAAGGGGCGAACGTGCACTTAGGTACATTTTGATCACTTCTTAGTCTGCTCTATCCTTGTTGGACTGATATTGCATTAGTCTGATGCTAGAAATGCTGGGGATTATGATGATAATTTGGTTGGTTAGCTTGACACAGACGTATGGTCTTTAGTGGTGTGGGTTGGTTGTAGGTTACTTGGTAACATGCTCGGGGAGGTGGAACTTGTTGATACTACAGTTGCTGATAGGTTAGTGTGGGGGAATTCTATTGATAGTGCGGTAGTTGCTGGTATGCCTGCACTAGGGAATTTTGCAGATAGTTTTGTGGCTATTGGTATGTGGGAGTGGATGCTTGAGGACCTTCCATAACAATCTGGACATGTTTAGTGTCAGTGGCTCCATAAGTTATGACATTCTTGTTTTTTTTTCAATATCTGGAGTGATCATTGTTGCCTCTATCAGGTTGTGATTCTTTATAGTTCTTTATGGCACCATCTTCTACAAGACCTCTTTCAAGATCCATGCCTTTGATTTTGATGTCCTGATAAGTCTATATACAATTCATGTGCATATGATAGGCAAGCTTGGGATGAAGGTTGTTAATAAATATCTTGATGAGATTTTTCTCGGGGGGTTGACAGGACAACCTTGTGGTAAGTCCTTACCAGCGCTGAAGGTAATCTCTCAAGCTTTCTCCTCCATTTTGTTTGGAATTACATAAATTGAGTAGGGAGAGTTTATTCTCAACATTGTGTGTGTATTAGGCCAAAAAATTCTCTGATATTTTGGCGAAAGTAGAGACTGTGCCATAAGGGATCTTGTAGAACCACTCAAGAGCGGTCCCTCCTAAGCTTTTGGGAAATAGCCTCCTGAGTAAGTTATCTCTATAGGCCACTTCTTGGCATGCCATGTTGAATTCTTTCATGTGGGTTAGATGATCACCCTTCCCCCGATATTTGTCAAACTTGGGTGTTTCAAAGTGCTTGGGGAAGGGTATGGCATTGATAGATCTATTAAATGGGTAAGGACAAACTTCCTCAAATTTGAAGGTCTTTTCTTTAGTTTCAACACATAGCTCTTTTAAAGCATTCTTCATTTCCTCTCATTCTAAATTGGTTGGTGGGGGATTGTTATTTTCTAGCGTGTTGATCCCACTCATGAGATAGGGGTTGAATGGAGTTGGTGAATACAAAGGGTTTTGCAGAGGGTATTGTAGTGTTTTGTCAATATAGATAGGTTGTTGGGGTGATGAGAATTGTAACTGAGGGGAATAGTTTTGTGGAGGGGCTGGAAATGCATGTTGTTGTCGTATCTGCTAGAAGTAGGCCTATATTTGTTGAGGTGTTGGATAAGTGAGCTAAGGTGACTATGTACTTGCATTGGGTGGTGGTTCCATATTGCTGAACGATGGTAGATAGGTGTTTTGAGGTGGAATGCCCCCAGTGGGTGCAATGAAGTAGTTGGGATTGATTGGCGCACTGGTTTTCTATGGTGGAGGGACCGTTTGTGAGGCAGTAGAAGATAGCATAGCCAGGTTGTTGGCATAGCTAGGTTGCAGCTAATGGGTAGATAGGGTGGTGGAGTGCGCACTTGAAAAAGGATTCGCAATTTATTGTAGCACCTATGAAATGAGTGGATTGGGATTCTGCACTGATGGTTGTGGTTGCTAGGTAGGTTGAATAGGAGGTGGTGGTGTGGTGAAAGGGGTATACTATGGATGTGCATGAGAAGAAAAGGATTTTGTGTTTTGTGGCTGGGATTGTTGGGGTTGTTGTTGCTGTGGGATTGGGGGGATAGGAAGTTTGTTTAGGCGAAGGGGTTGAATTGTGGTTATTGTGTACTAGATGTAAATGGATTGGTGGTCTGTTGCTGTGTAGGTATGGCCAAGTCTTGTATGGTAGCTTGGTAGTTATTCCAAGTGGATGAGGAAGCACCTTGTGCTAGTTGACTATTTTGAGGAAGTGGTGGTGGAGGAATTGGGTTAAATTGTGCTTGCAGAAGAACTGTTGCCATACATTGTGAGTGTGTTGTTGGTGGAGCAGGGAAAGTGGGCCCTTGTGGCGCTAAGGGTTGGTTATAGGTGTTGATAGGTGGAATGCCTATGATGAAGTATGGCTTTTGCTGTGGGTATGATGTGGAGGAAAAAGGAGGAACGGGCATGAAGATTTGAGTGATTTGATGCTATGAACTGGTTGCTATATTTTGAATGGGCTAAGTGGGGATGGGTGGAATTTTGGTTTGTGGAACAGTGACTGGTGGTGGTGGGAATTGTCCAAAAAATGTTGGGATTGCTTGGGAAAGTGGAGTGATTGTGTTTTGAAGAGGCTCAGGCGCGTGCATAGTGATGTGATGTATTGCTTGCACTGTAGATGGTGGATTAGGAGTTGGGGCTCCCATGAATGCAACCAAGGTAGATGGAGGTGTTGTGTGCACAATGTAACATGGGATGGAAGGTTGTATCATATATGAGATAAGAGATCCTACCTGTAAGGCTCGCTAAAGGGGATCAACAACTTCATTTTGGATGGTATAAGGACTTGCTCCTAAAATTCCCATAGGTTGTGTAATAAGCTTGGGTATAATCCAAGGTGGGAATTGGATTCTTTTTTGTTGGTTATTGGTGATTAATTGATTGATATTACATCCACTCATGGTTCTTACAGTATGAACATGCGCTGGATGATTGATGAATTTTTTGATAGCACTCATGGTGGGAATCTCATTAGTGTCTACCCAAATGTGCTAGATAGGTAGGTTCTATCTTGGATCAAAGGAATCCATCACATTAGATTGATCTATCGTTGGGTCAGATGAACTAGCTGACTAATTAAGGGCCATGTCTTTCCTCTTCTTAGTGGCTCATGTGATGGGTGGCATGAAATGAATGTCCTAAAGAGTTGGATGCAAGATGCAAGGTAAAATACAAGGATTGTTCTAAAAAAGACTAAGGATGACGATGCTAAGATGACAATCTAGGATGATCCTATCTATGATGAAGGGGATGCTTCCTAAAAGACTAAGGATGACTTGGTAAAAAAAGAATGATTAAGGATTGCTTTACTAATGCATGATCAAGGTGGATACAATCGCCAAAACCTAGGATAGACTTGTGGTCTTTGGTTTGACATGATTCTCGGTCAATGTGAACCAAACCTTTGCTCAAGGTGATGAGGTTTCATAGACGGAGGGGGTTATCTTAGAATAGTGTGTCATTCTAAAGGTACCTAAGATGATGATCCTTGACTTAGGATGAATGGTAAGCAACTCAAAAAGAGGCTAGGATATTAAGTGAAGGATGCACTTTCTAGGATGATAAGGATTGCTAAAAATTGATGCAAGGTTGCTAGGATGGATCTAGGATTTACTAATACTGGTTTAGGATTAACTAGGATGGTTTAGGATTTGTTTAGGATTGCTAAGGGATGGTTTAGGATTGAATGCAGATTTATGCTAGGATTATTCTTTGGATGATGTGTGATGTGATTCTAGTGATGACAATTAGGGAAGTCCTAAATGCAGGTGAAGTGATCTAAGAAGAGGAAGAGTGAGTGATTGTAGTGATGAAGCTGCTAGGCATATCATGTGAAATCATGTACATGTGTTTACATGAACAACTAGATGATAGGCCAGATTGGTGGAGTGCTCAAAGTGAACGAAGGCATTGTTGGTGCAAAATTTCTGTAGAAAGCAAAGAATTTTGTAGTTATCCTAGACCCTCTCATATTCCTCAAGTTTGTGGTTTTCTGCCTTAATGATTTCAGTGATATACTAATATTTCTTAGCCTCTTTGGTTATGGCCTTTTATTCTTGGTAGATATGTGGCAAAGGATTCTTCACTTTTGGATGCTTGGTGGAATGGGACACGAGTTCAATCTGATACTTTTGTACATAGTGACTATGAGAAGTGCACCTTGGATTGTTTTTGCTTTTGGAACAAGTGATGAACTTTTGGAATTTGTGAGCAAACAATCTTGCAAGAGGCAAAGCAACCTTGCAAGAAGCATAAAATGTCGATCTCCTTGGAAAAAAGACTTTCAAAACCTTTAGATTTGTGTATGTTCAAGAATTGTTTTGTACAAGGTTCGTAACACTGAAAACACATACACACACTTTCAACCTTAAGGATGCGATGAGATTGAAAACCTTTGGCCGCATACATAGGCACACACACAAGAGCTAATCAGAATATGACCACCATCAAGCACACTATGGCTCGATGATGTCATTTTAGCCGACTCCAAACACTCAAGGTGGCACGAATGTGCGAATTTCTCTGGGAAGTTACTATCTTCCTTGCCCAGCTGATTATCAAGCTTTCAGAGATGGATTAGGTAGGTTGCTATATTGATTAGTTGATAGTATTTTTGTGGTGTCCCTGCAATCGGTTTGTACAGCCTGACTCACTTAAGAGCCTAGTTCAATCATGCTGATATGCCGGGGAGTTCACCCAGTCCGGACTCCCATCGAACACGACCCGCCCGAGCTTGAAAGGATGTAGATGCTCTTTTGGTTAGTGCCTTCTTTATATACCAGCCAAAGGATTTTACTGGTTTGGGGTTGTTCTCCATAAGGACTCGTGCTTCTTCTGGACATGCCTCTCTAAGAAGATCTGAAGATTTATAAACAGTATATCTGCAAAAAAAAGTTTGAACGGTCACAATCACCTTTCTCTTACACCAACGACCACAAGAGCCAATGGGAGAGGATAGTGCATGAAGTGAGGTTGTCTTCTACAAATTTTTCTGCAAGTGCACCAAACACATAAGACACACGATTGATTTATGATAAGTTTTGTCTAAAACTGAAATGAACTTGCAACTTTATTCCTTTTATCAGCACCAAAGTGAGATATTGTTTTCCTTGTTCAATTTGTCTTTGTGCATTCGCGATTGAGTTCATTCGATGTTCAATTTTAAACCAAAGAGAAAAGGTGTGATTACTTTGTCAAATTTTAAAACCTAAAAAGTGAAGTGTTTGATAGTTAGTTTAATTTTAAGATCCAAAAACAAGATGTGTGGTTTGATTGTTCACTTTTAAACCCAAAATCAGATGTTTGATTTGTTCATTTTCCTTAAAGTATTCAGGATTTTGTGCATGTTCATTTTAAGCCCAAAAAAGAAATGTTGACTTTTGTTGACTTTGACTTTTGTTGACTTTGACTTTTATTGACTTTGAAACACAAAACCAAGTGTGAAATTATGTGAGTATATACATTGTTCTTTTTAAACACCAAAATGCGAAATGGGAACTTTTTAATCAAAAGATTATGTGCTTTCTTACCAAACTAGATGGCTAACCCGTAGACCTATAAAAAAAAAGAAATTAGTTAGTAAGAGTGCATTATTGTAGGTTTATAGTGCCTTTCCCCCATGTTTTTACAAATAATGGTCCCAGTGATATAGACCATATTTCAACAAATGGGTAATAGAGAGAAAGTAGAAAGAAGATAGAAGGAATATAGTCGTCTTGATTGTGTATCAATTATTCGTGGAAGCGTAATAGAGAGAAAGTAGAAAGAAGATAGAAGGAATATAGTCTTCTTTCTATTTTAAACCTGCAAAATAAAATAAGATCTTGCAAAACTTACTCAAACAACAAAAACACATTAGCTTAGAGGGATAGTTTGCAAGCAAAACAATGAAAAGGAACCCGTGAAGTGGGTCCCACTGGGTGTGCCAGAATGTAAGCTATGAAAATTAGAAGTAAGGGAGCATAATAAAACATAGTAAGGGAGAGTCTTCCCTCCACTCACACTATAATAAGTCACTATTTGGAGGTGAATCGGGTATCTTCTATGCCTAGAGTGTTTAGTAAGTGTCTCCATTCGATTGTATCCTCTATGTCTGTGCAAGCACGATTCATGCGTATAGCCCCATAGAGCGTCTTGGAAAAAGTGGTCACATAAACATGATTAAGACCACAAGGCCACACTTAAGTTAGATGAGAGTTGAGTATAAGCTCAAATTCCAATTGACTCTCGAGGCTTTAACCCCAAGGAGTAAATTTTATTAACGTGAGTTAGAGTGGTGTGGCTTACACCTCGTTCTCACATGGGTCATTCCTGGGAGATTTTTGCTCAATCGGCAGGCCCATCTAAAGGATTCAAATTAAATTGGATTGGCGACAAAAAGGAGTCTATATTTCTGATTTTCCCACAAGGGGAAAAGAGCATACTCTCCTATCAGGCATCATTTTCTCCACAAGCACACAGGACAAATTTTGTTTTTTCCCAAAAGATTTAATTGTTCAACACTAAGTAAATGTGTCTAGGTTTTTAATCTTCCCGAAAGGGAAGAGATCATAATCCCCTAACACTCACTTAGGATTAGACAAGAAAATATAACTAATTAGTCTATGTCCCTAAAAAAGACTAGCACAAACATGATTGTTTGGTCGATTTTGATATGAGGCAACCTGCAAGACAAATGTGAGTAGTTTTGAAGTTATGTCTTTGACAAGCAATGTTGTAAGCCAACTGATCAGAAGATTTAAATTCATCCTTTGACAAGCGTTAAGAACACAAAAAACCACTTAACAATTGTTAGTACATGATAAAACCAATTTTAACAGAACGCAGATATTAATTCAGGGCACAGACACTGGTTCTTTTTTTAGGATAAGAATGATAGAATGCAAAAATTAGGCTAAAAACACAAAAAACTAGAAAATGGCTATACCAATCAGAGAGGCCAATTTGTAGAACGCAGATGTCGGTTATGCGCAGACGCTGATTTGTGAATCGCAGACGTTGGTTCATGAACCAGCGTTTAGGCTGATGCTGTTGTACTTGTAAGCACAAAAAGAAAACAAAAAAAGTTAGATTTTCATTCTTTTTAGTCTTTAATCTGATCAAATTTAACCATTTAAGATCTTCCAAACAACTAAAGGCTACTTTTCTTAAGTATATTATCAAGATTTTTTTTCTTATTAAAATTTTGGCATTATAACTGCTTGTTAGATTGACTTCTGCTAAAAAATAGAGAGCTAAAATATTAAAAAGCAGTGGGAAAACCAAAAATCTTGATAAAGCAACAACAAATGTTTTGAAAAATCTCAAAATTAATAATACCAAGTGTAGACACCTATTCAGCGCATAGACGCGGGTTCTACGGAGACGTCAAATGGTGGTTCATGGAGAACCAGTGTTTGCGTAGACGCCTCTGCGTAAAACACAGATGCTGATCCGTGTGTTGGGTGAAATTTGAAGGAAATAAAGACAAAAAGTTAGAAATTTTAGGGACGTGGGTCCCACCGAGCTTGCCAGAATGTGTACAATGAATTCTTTGATCTATTGGGAAAAAGCTCAAAGATGAGGGGTTAGTGGGTTAGCACATAAAATTGATTGAAAAGCATGTAAAAGAGCAAGCAAGAAACACAAAACTCAACATAACATCAGATTGAACTAAAACAAGTAAGCACCCTGATTAGCTTGTTTGATTTGTTCTTTTTGATTGAATGTGGGTGTGCTCTCTCAAACACACAAATAACATGAATCCCCAAGGAAATGCAACTATGGAATGCAAACTTGGAATCAAAGAAGACATTCAAGAACTAGTATGGAAAACTAGTCTTAAATACTTCCCAAAGATGATGCTCAAATTGAAATGCAAGATACAAGATTGAAAGCTATGATTCAAGAACTATGCAATGTTATGATATGAGATGAAAACAATGATTCATTTTAATTCAAAAAGAACCTAGCATGTAATATCTAAGTGATTTAAGCATAAACTAAGATCATATGAAAACATGAAATCTAGAGCTATGAACCTCTAAATGCAAAATACCATGATAACAATGCAAATTCAGAGATGCCAAATGAAGGGGAGAAGGCCTCTATTCATAGAGTTTTTGGAGAGAGGAAGAGGCTTGGATGAAGTGGCACCTATGTGGCATGCACATAAGAGCCACATAAGGGACACATAGTCTTGAAAAGATGGCCAATTTTGAGTCAAAAATGGCATTTAATATTGAGTAGCTCAATATTTCCAAGTGGGAGACAAAGTGGTAAGAATAAATTAAAGAGGAATGGGTGGCCATTTTGGAGAGAATTTCCCCATGTGGGTGAGGATTCCATTAGCCTTAAAAAGGTTAGGAATCACCCATTAAGTATGATTAAAGGACAATTAGGTGGGTAAGTATACTTAGGAAATGAGGTGACGGGAGTAGGGTAGGAATAGGGTAGGCTTTAGGGTAGGTCTATAGGTTGGATTATTAGGTTCCTAGGTATGGTTTAGATTATAATTCAAATTAGATTTGAATAAATCATGGTTTAGAAGAATTAGGAATATGGGGGATTTAATAAATGTAAATTTATTAAAAAGGAGATTTTATGAGACAAATGTATTTAAATGAAATACATTAGAATAGTATTTAAGCTATTTGATAAATACTAGCAAATGAAACTATTTAATTGATTAAATTAAATAGTTGGAGGAATAAGAGGGAAAATAATATTAATATTAATATTAATATTTTTGGACATCTACAGGTGGCCATCATCAAAATGAGTGAATTCCAAGGCCTATTAATCACCATCAATCACTCTTCCGCACCCTACCTACAACTAATTCTCCTTAGATGAGGTAGCTTATTTTATTTGAAGTTTTTTTGCCCTATCTCAGTCATTTTGAAGAATATCATAGTACGTAATGGAATAATAAATTCATCCTTATTTGATCATATTAAAGAGGGTGAACACTAAGGAAATAGAGAGATTGCATCATTACCCAT
>MU225233.1:1812005-1847067 GCA_018584345.1 Thuja plicata | reverse complement strand
ATTTGGTCTTGAATCATATTTGGATTAGTAGAAAAAATGTATCTAGAAAAAAGGTTGTATTTGGGACAAAGAGAAGAGTTTTCAATATTTTGTATTTTAATTTGATGACTAACTTTGATAATTTGATGTTTCTCTATTCTATCCTTGTGGTTTTATCAACAACTTAACAATTTCTTGCAGGATGTATGTCAAGATTTAAACAACAAACTCTTAACAAGTGGTTTTGTAGGATGTCTTGGAAATTCAACTAAACATTATGCTTGTATTAATTTTAATTCATTAGGCACCTAGTTTAATCCATGATAGTACCAAATTGGCATCTCAAGATGATATGGGATTATGCTGTCACCTTTTAGGTTACCACAAACCTAGAATCCATCTTGGTTCATCATAGCTTGATAACTCCATGGGGTTATCTAATTTTGGAAGTAATAAAATTACATGGGAGAATGAATCCATGTCTTATGTTCTTGGTATGTTAATTATGGTAGGAGAGTATATTATCATCTTTTAGGTGATAAGTGTTGGCAAGTTGACTCCCAAAGAGTATATGCCTTATTTTGTGTTGTCATTATGGCAACAAAGTCATATGAAGTTTTGACAATAAACTATGAAGTGAAAATTGACTAAGTGTAGAAGACATAACAGAATAGTGACTTGCAGTCGATCAAAGCATCAGCAAACATGCGTACGACCACATCGGGATATGTACATTCAGACTTAAGCTCTAGTGTATGTTTTTATGCTTACCCTATACACGCATCGTAAAGAATGGTAGTATGGACAAGTTACAGAAAGAACAAGTACACTAGCAGTTCAGAATATAGAGTATGAAGCCAACTTCATGTTTTTGATTAACTAGAACTATAAGAAGATAAGATCATAAGATCATAAGCACATAACTAGAACTGATCAGACATCTGTGTCACATACAATACTTCCCTTTTAGATATAGTGCATATCTATTCTCAGGAGGTTGTAGCCTTCTTTCTCATTGAGTAGTGATTTCTTGGACAGTGATTCCTCACCCCTAACAGGGTTTTTTGTAAAATACTCCTAATAGGGTCAGGCGTTTAACCATGTCATTGTACTTGCATTGTAAAGATTGCTCCTAACAGGGAAAAGGAACTTTGACAGGTTCATTATACTAGTACAATATTTGTGGGTACTAATTCCCATCGGGGTTTTCCTCTAATCAAGGTTTCCCCATAATCATATTGGTCAAAGTGAGCCACCTCAAATTATTATAAATAAATGATACCGCTAGCCAAACTATGTTAAACAAGTTTTGTTAAGTGTTCTCTTCTGAGAGAGGCCTTGCTAGTCCGAATGAGGACCCTTTCTAAATCCATAAGCTAGTAGCCTCCTTATTATACATGGTGATTTTTCCATAGTGCATAGGGGTTTTGTTTCCACTAGAATATTTTACACTCATGATTCTTGCATCCCTGGTAGTGAAGTTAAGGGTTCTTGGATGTCACTACCTTGAACTCAGGAAAGCCCCAAAAGGGATCTCCTAATCACACACTCTAAGGCTCAATTATGTGTTCTAATTTCTCAAAATATTTTTTTGGGATTACCTATTAGATTGATGGGGAAATTATTGAATAGAGACGGGTGTACTTAGTGTGGGCCTATAGAAGTTGTACTATAGTCTTTCAAATGTTAGCTTGTCTTATATGTGTTTATTATGTGCTTAAACTAGTGAAAATTTCTTGAACATACACTGAATATTTAGGGATTTAGAGACAAAGAAAAGTTCTTTTTTATTTTCTATGTATGTTTTATTCACTTAAACTAAAAATATTCATCAAAACACACTCTCAAAACATCAAACTAGTCCTTAAAAGTAGTAGCAAAACACTTGATAGAGTAAAAATTCATATTTGGTCCCAATTTGAGTTGTTTTTGAGCTGTTTTTAGTCATATCCTACACTATCATGAATTGTATGTAGGAAAAATTGTTTCCTATAAAGTGTTGAGCCATATTTGGGATCTTTAGTTGTCTCCTATTCTATCTTGGGTCATTTTTGGGAGAAAGGTCATATAGCAGTCAATCATTAATTGTATCTAGTAACAATAGAGTCTCATATCTAGTTAATCATATATGGGGCAAAGGGAATTTCCATATTGTCTCTAACAAATTTAATCATTCATTCAAGTACCTTTTTTGGTTTACTTTAAAACTATATCATCACAGTTGTCATAAGAAGACCCTAAAACCTTGCTATCATCATGCTCGGTTCACTGTATCATTGTCTCATTAACAACCATAGTGTATTTCTTGTGAAATTAATCATCTTATCTCATTTTTAGAGGTCAATATGAGGAAAAATCTACCCTAAAATAGACCTCTAAAACCAATGTTAACATTCATTACAAATCCTTGCAAATCTAGACAAGTTATTGCATGAATTCATCAACATTGAACCTTTACCAATTTATTTTCATTGTATCCATCTGTAAAGAGGAAAATCTAAATGTGTGAAGGGTTAATGGGTATAAGATACTTGCACATCTAAATAATATCCTTTACATATGAAAATTGTGGGAAGTTAATATTCTCCTCTTAGCCCCAAATTCGCAAAGTAAGGATCCAAATTGATTAACCAGAAGAAAAAGGTCAATGCACAAATGAATCAATCAATTAGAAATAAGAAGAAAGAGGAAATACTTACCATCTATTTTGGAGGAGAGTGTGTAATAGATCTGTAAATATTAAAATGTTAATTGAAATGAATTGGAGACAAATACTAACCTCAAAGTATAGAAGATCTAGAAATTGTTGTTTTCTGGTGTCTATACGTAGTTTCTAGAAATTTGGCGAGCTTCCTTGCCTTGGAAACACAGAGACAGAAGAAACCCAAAAATGATTTTCTTTTCTGAGAAAGGTCAACCTTGACCCAAATATGGGGGCACAATGTACCCCTTTATGTCGACCTTGACCTGCACTACTCTGATGGAAAATTTGTTTGCGTATCCCGATAGTTTTCCGGAAAAGGGTATCCAAATATGCTCCATAATATGTTGTTATGTACTTGTATCTGCAAGAAAATAAAGTTTTTTTTTTGTTGGTGGAGGGGTTTTCCTTGGTCAAACCTCAGTTTTGGAATCAACCTTGAAATAGAATTGAAATTGAAGTAATAAACAAAGTAAATAGAACAATTCACCTTGCTTATGTTGAAACTCTTATGGAGGATTCAAATCCTTGAATCCACTAGTATGGATGCTCCAGATGGATGTAGAATTGTAAGATGTAGGAAGTAGGATATCTCAAGTCAATTTCCTTTAGATCATCAACACTAATCTTGAATGGATCTTGGAATAGGAAGAATCTGGAATGGATATGGATGGAGAAATCTTCAACAAGAGGGCTCCATAGGGCTTGAATCCTTCAATGGCTACAAATGGATCTCCTTGATTACTTGAATGCTTTAATGATTGAATGCTTGAAAGTAGATGATTTCTTTGATAGATTATGCATATATTATGCTTCTTGTTCTTTCTTAGATTCTTCATCTTAGAAAATGAAAGGAGAAAGCTTCCTTATATACTAGTCGAGGGCAGAAACTTCTAGAGAGGAAAACATATGATAGAGAGGCCAACATATGATAATTAAATTCCAATTAGGTTTATACCCCTATAATTGGACCTATATTAACTATCTTTTTAAGAGTCAGCACTTCAGAGCCCAGAACAGCCGCTCCAAAAGAGGGAAATAATTATTTCCAAACCCCGACATCTGGAAATCTTTAAATTTTGAAATTTAGACCCTAGGTTAGGGTCAAGTTCAATCCTGACCTACGTCATGATCAAGGTCAACCTTTACCCTGAGGTCAAGAACCTCAAAATCTCAGAGCAGGATATGAGAAACATGTAGGAGAGAAGTGGAAAACATGGTAGGACAAGGGAAAAACTAGATCAAATTCAAAGACCCATTCAAGGCATTTGACATGACCCAAAACCACTTACTCAAAGGGCTAACCCTATCCTAAATGGAAGTGCTTGAATATTTTGATGATACATTTAGCCCCCACTTTAACAAGAGTATGGACTCGATGAAAAATCTTGGTAAATGAGATCACAAAGAAAAGATAATCTTATTGAAATCAATGGGACAAAGCAATCATCTAGCCCTCAGGGACTCAAGTCTTTGTCAAACCCAAGGTTAAAGTAAGAGAGACATAGTTAGGAATAGTCCCAAGAGATGAATGAGAGGGGGGGGGGGGGGAATCAGTTATCTTTAAGATTCAATTGTTNGTCCCAAGAGATGAATGAGAGGGGGGGGGGGGTGAATCAGTTATCTTTAAGATTCAATTGTTTTATAATTAAGTACAAAATAATATTAAGCATATACACAACAAGATAACATAGAATAGAATACCACAATTTTTGTTACGAGGAAACCCAAAATAGGTAAAAACCCTGCTGGGAATTAGCACACACAAAGAACTATACTAGTGTATAATGATCCCTGTTAGAAGATCTTACAACCCTGTTAGGATTTTATCTTTACATTGCAATAACTATAGTCACCTGGTGAAAGGTCGTACCCTGCTAGAAGTCTTTTACAAATGACCCTGTTAGGGGTGAGGACACACTGTCCAAGAGCACACTGCTCAAGTGATGAGGGTTGCAACCTTCTGAAAAATAGATATAGACTATATCTGATAAATCAAATGTTTAGGTAGACCTACTATCTTGATCAGTTCCACTGAATTGTATACACTCTTTTCTTCTTCACATAGATCTTCAACTGATAACTGATATAGCTTCACTGTCCCAATACAACTAGCATTTTGTTCTCCTCTTTTCTACTTTTTTCTTCTCCATACTATTTTGGTGAACACAAATGAGCTGCTATATGTATCTTTCTCAAAATATATGATCATTTTGGCTGTAGGAGACTCTTCAACAACTTCTTAGTTGACTAAACTAAGCATGCAACATAATTAGAACCGTGCAACATAAGATGAGTGGTCTCATTGCTACACACAGTCGGCTCCTAAAAATTGACTCAAAATTCACTCATGATGAAACACGTTAAGCGGTCTTAACCAAACATTCTAAACTGTCAAATGAACTTTAATCCAGACATGCATATCTTGAAGATAGGTGAAATTGAAGAAATAATGTAAATATAGTCAACTCTTATCAAACAATCTCCTAAAACTGTAACAGGAAAACATATCATCATAACTTGACTTAAGCTACACAAATGAATCTATGTGTATGAACATAGCATACTGAATATGTCTAAAACATAAAAATACACATGCAAGGCTCCAACATATCCATACTGATAATTTCATACAAAACACTATTGAATACTATATGTTGTCATCAGTCACAAACATACAGTCAACTATTTACACAAAGGAAAATCTACAATGTAGCCATCACTAGTTAAAGAAAAAGAGAGAGAGGGTGTGATTACCTCGCCCACTGAGAACCTATGTCCCATTGTGAATGACACAAGGAAATAATGCAAATAGAAAGATGGAGTTTAACCACCTAGTGAATGTGGCTACTCACTAGTTACCCCATGAAGGATTCAACCTCAATAATATTCTATTCCAATAGAGGAAAGCCAAAACTAGAGAGATCCAGTCTTAAGGACACCTTCCAACCTCAAGAGATCAAAACTTTCTAAATTGAAACTGGAGGGATCAAAAGATCCAATAAGGTACAAATCCATGCTTTAAGGATTAGTCTCTAATCCATAAAGGGAAAACAAGTTTTAATTTTGAAAATATCGTGGAAGTGTGTGTGTGCAAAAATTAAGCAGAGCGTATGCCCCCATGTTAAATTTATTGTTAACATGGAGACCAAAAATAATTAGCGATACCATGTCACAAATCCAAGGGGACTAAACAAGGAAAACATTAAGAATAATAGCTTAGGTACAACATAACATGGAAAAAAATATAGAAGAATAGAAATACATATAGAGGAATAATAAAAGAGGTTTAATTCCTTTATCACATTGCACCAAAAAAGTAACAAGGGTCATATAAAAGAATCTAACAAAAATTTAGCAAACACATTACGGGAGAAGCACAATACAACAGGAAAACACATAAAAGGCTACCATAAAGTAAAATCCAATCAAGCGCATCACCTACTCTCCCCATCTTGGTCTATATTATTTAGGGAAGGTGGAAAGCCCACAAGAGGGACTATATCCAGCACATTAGGAAGATTAGCCAGTTCCATACAAGGATCCTCTTGACAATCACGATGTTTGATACTAGGTGTAACTATCAATTGTCTTGAAAGAATATTAGGTAAATTAGTATCAATATCAATAGTCTCATATTCATCATTAGCATTAATAGGATCATCAAGAGTATCTTCTTCATCAAGATTAATTGAAATAGAATTTCAGATATGAATAGAATCATCATAATCATTCATCTTAACATAATTATTAAAATTAACTTTTTCCAACACATCAGACAGAGGCTGGTAAAAAGAAGGTAAAGAACTTTGAAGAATAGAGGCATGGGCCATAGCTTGAGCCCAATTCTTCTTACGATGTTTATAAGAAGATTGGTTACATTTTTTCTTGTTTAAAATATGTTGAGAACTAGGAGGAACAACACCTAGTTCCTTCACAGGTTCTATAGGAGGATTAGTAGGATTCTCAGTAGGATGAAAAGAAACACTAGGAGCTTGATTAACAAAATGAGAAGTAATGGATAAAGGATGTATGGAAGGCATAGGAAAAAGACCATGGTTAAGATCCATCTAAGGAATTCTTAACTCAACAATCTTGCGATGATATGAGCCAAAAAGGTTATCTGGCCATCGAGAAGAACATGAATTAGGTAATGAAGGACAAAAGCAGTCAAGGGTAGCACAATGCCTGGGCATAAAAGGTTGATATAAACTATTATTAATTGTTTTCACTTCTTCAACATGAATGAACTTAACACACTTATGGATAGGAGAAGCAATGACATGGATGGAAGTCAACCAAGGAAAACCAAGCTTAACTTGAAACTGACCAGAAGTAGGGACAACAATGAAGGTAGTGTCCACCAATTTACCACAAAGTACAATAGGAAAGTTAATATATCCAAATGATGGATAGATAAAACCATTACAAGTTTGGATCCACACATTAGATATATTGTAACAATCACATTGTAATTTCTTTGAAAAAAGGTTTTCTTCGGTAATGACATTGACTAAGGATGTAGGATCAACAAGACAACCATGCGTAGGTATCTTACAAATCCTACCATAAATGTAGAGGGGACGATCAAGAGATTTTATAGTCTCAAAATTGTCAAAGGTGGTCGAGAGTTCCCTAGGTCTTTTATTCTTAGGTTGTTTTCGATGTTTAGGTTGAGGTCTCAGCTTAGGCTTAGGGTTAGGTGGAATTTGAACTTGAGGTTGAGGGGAAGAAAATTGAACAGGAGGTTGAGATTAAGGCTGGTGTGGAGAAACAGGTCGAGACAAAACAACATGCTCCACATGGTTAACAATATGATTGAGATCATCCATCTTTGAATCATAAACAATATCCACATAAGATGGCTAAACAATGGTATTAGTATCATGTTTAGGCAAAGGATTCTTATAGATTTGGAGGTTTTGATTAGGAGTAGAGAAAAATTATTTCCCACTACCATCAAAATTATCAACAGATAAAGCATTAGAATAAGTTAAGTCTTGAGCCTTATGCTTTAGAGAATAACACTACTCAGTATCATGACCATTCTGATGATGGTATTGACAAAAGGCTTTGGGATCAAAGGATTTGGATGCCATCATATTAGGAAGAAGAGGTCGAATAGGAGGCAAAGTAATCATATTAGCATTCAAAAACTTACTCATAATACAATGTAAAGATTCAGAAATAAGTGTAAATGTATGATTGAGATGAAAAACAGTAGATGCAGAAGTGACATTGTTAGATACAACAACTTGATCAACAATTGCATTTGATTTCTTATTTATCTTTACATAGTTGTTAGGTTTCTGAAACTTGATGGGATTAGGAGAAGCATCACCCTTATCAATTGGAATAGGATCTATTAGAATGTTGCTCTCAAATTGACTCACTTGTAATTCATAATGATGAAGCACTACACAAAGTTGTTGAAAAGAGGTAAATTCAGTAAGAAAAATCTTATCTCTAATATACTTTTGCAAATTTGAAATAAAAATATGCTAAATATCAATATTAGGAACATGATAAGAAATTTGAGCATACAAATGATTAAATCTCCCAATAAATTCAGTCAATTTTTCTTTAGTATTTTGTTTGCAATGCATCAAATCAGTTAAGGACACTTGTAGACCAATGTTGTTTTGGAAGTATTGGATAAAGGCATTAGCAAGTTTTTAAAAAGAAACAATAGAATAAGGAGGCAAGGAACAATACCATTGGAAGGCCTTATCACAAAAATTTCTAGCAAAAAACTTGGCTAAAATCCTATGGTCATGAGCATAGACAGTACAAAGGATTTGAAATTTTTTAACACGAGTGACAAGATCTCCCTTACCATTGTAATTCTCAAGAAGGGGCATATCATCTTGCTGAGGGACAGGAGCACGAATAATGTCTAGGGATAAAGGACTACCCATGTCACATGTAGGAATACTAAACTTGGATAGAGTTAAGGATGAAAGTTGTTGTTTTATAGAGGACATGGTTTGAGCCAGACTAATCATTTTGGAATCATTATAGGAAATAGGAGGTATAGAAAAATGAGGAACACTAGGAAATGAGTAGGTAGCGGCGGGAACGGAAGAATGGTGTAGGAGCACTCTAAGGTCTTTAGGAAGATATTTAGTCATTTTATCTTGTAGGTTGGTTTGGTAAACCATCCATGAATAAGGACTATGTTATAAGGTCCCTAGTGTGTTTAAGGTGTGTTTTTAGTGTTAGGAGAGATTAGGGTTTGTGAATTGTTGAGTCAAGTTGATTCTAGGGGTCTAGAACCTAGAAGTCAACTAAAAGGTCAAAGGGTTGAAAAAAACTCCAAAATGGGGAGATTTTCAAAATTTTAATGTTTTCAATTCATTTGAGGTCCTTTGGTAAGGTTTGAAACCAAATAGGGCCATCAAAGTTGAGAAAGTGTCATTTTGACAAAAGTTGTCAAAGTTGTCATGACAAAATTTCCTAGATTTTAGGAATCAGCTTTTATGATGCCTAAGTACCTACTAGAGGGTCTATACATGTGAGATAAGACTCTATAAGGTTAATACAACCCTAATGTGATAGTTAGTCTTCATTTTGTATGGACCGGTTATTGGAAAGAACCAATTTACACTATAAATAGCATACAAAGCCATCATCCAACAATTTTGTGGATTGAATAGATTGAATGAAAGCATGAAGAGTGTTTTAAATGTAATTCATTATATCTTTGTGGAATTGGTTTAGTATATTGTTCTTTCTGGTTAGCTTTTGTTTATTTCTTTGTATTTTGTGAGTTCAGTGGCTTGTTCTGGTCCAGTCATGTAAAATAAGGCTTTTCTTGGTATTCTTATGGTTCAAACTCCCATGAAAAATTTGAATCTATTAAAACCTTGTATATAATGTGTAGATATGGGGTTTGGAGTGTGTGTGTGTAGGGGAAGAAAGAGAACAATCAGGCACTAGGCGAGTACTATTTATTATTGCTAGGGTGATTGAGCAGTATAGTAGCAATGATGATTGCTAGTTGATTGGTATGTCCCAATCACTTATAGAGGAGTGTAGGTGCATGAGGTGTAGACTGTTTGATGGAAGGAGGAGTTTAGAAGAGATCATTAGATCAGTTGAAGAAGTTCAAGAAACCAAACCAGCCTTCATGCCCTAGAAACCCTTATTTTTAGGGGTTTGGTGAATGTCCACTGTACGGACAAGATTAGAATCAAACACCTAGAAAATCCTTAAGGTGAGGAAAAACCCACAAAGAATATGCAATTTATTTCTAGGGGTGCTAATGGATTTTAGGATAAAATCCATCTTTTCAGTGAATAGGAGGGCTAATAGGACTAAAAGGGCTCCAAGGCTTAAAAGACTAGTAGTTTGGAACCCGATTGGAAAATGGGTGAAAGACTAACAAAATTGGATCCACAGGGGTTGGATTAGACATAAGAGGAGCCAGGAAAAAAATCCACAAGAGGTTGAAACCATTGGAGTGGTAGGAGGTTAGTGAAGCCATGTATGTGTGAAGGTTATGGAGGAGAGGTTAGTTAAGAGTTTGAAGTTGTTGGTGAGCTTCTAGTGTGTTAGAGGATAAGAGAGGTATCCTATAGTTAGGGTAGAGATAGATTCCCTAAGGAATACCAAGAGAAGGTCTTGGAGAGAGAAAGAAAGCTATAAGAGAGGAGTGCCCCATAAAATTGGTATCATAGTCATTGAAAGGCTTGGGAGTGGATTAGTGTATCTCAGAGTGGAGTGAATCCATAGGTGAGAACATCATGGTAACAAATGCAAAGTTAGCCAAGGATTTGTGAGAGAAACAAATCAAGAATAGGATTCTTGAAGAAGCAGTGGAGGAGATGAAGATAAAGATGGAAGAGGTAGTAGAGACTTCCACCAAGTTGAGAGATGAAATGCATGGAGGGATAGATAAAGGCAAGAAACCAGTAGAGTAGGAAGTAGAACAAGAGCTTGATCCTCTTCTACCTGAGGAACCATTCCTCGAGGAAATCAAGGCATTGAGTGGGAATTCTCTAGAAGGAATACCTATATTCTTTGGTAAGATGGATACAAAAATGGTGATGGAATGGCTTGAAGGAATGGAGAATCACTTCAAGTGTGATGGGATCACAGAGGCACAAAAGGTTAAGATAGCCAAGTCAAGGCTAAGAGGGAAAGCACTCACATGGTGGAAGTTCTTGCAAGAAGAAAGAGTGAAAGAGGGAAATAAGCCCATAGAAAATTTGAAAACAATGGTTGCAAAAATGAAGGAGAATTATCTTCCAGAAGATTATGACATTCAACTACATAAGAAGAGGCAGAACCTTAGGCAAAAAGACCTAAATGTGCCAGCCTATACTGAAGAATTTCAGAAGCTTTGTCTTAGATCAAGAATCAAGGAGTAGAGAGTATAAAATTGGCAAGGTACCTTAATGGATTAAGGTGGAACATTCAAGTGGAACTTCATCTTTTTACTGTTACTTCCATTCACAGTTGTTTTCAAATGGCTTTGATGGTGGAAGAGAAACTCAAGAAGAGGAAAGATTCTAGCTCCAGAGGTAGAGGAAGGGGTAGAGACAACAAAGGTGGACATAGAGGTGGTTCAAGTGGAAGAGGAAATGCTAGTAGAGGTAAAGTGACTCTAGATATATAGAGAAAGGACATGAATCTAGCAATAGAGGTGGATACAATAATATAGGAAGAAGTTCTTATAATATTGGTAGAGGAAGATCATGAGGTTTTGGGAGAATCTCTCACTTTTCTTCCATGAAATTCTACAATTGTGGGAAGTTTGGGCATCTATTATATAGGTGTCAAGATAAACCAACATCCTCACAAGGGGAGAAGAAGATAGTTTATATCCAAGAAGAATATTTCTCTAAACAATGAGAGGTGAGTTTAGATTCAGAGAAGGGAGAACACCTTATGTTGAGAAGAATACTAATCAAGACACCCACTAAGGATGAGCACAAGTAGAGGAGGGCTCTTTTCAGAGTAAAATGCATTATATTGGGAAAAGTGTGCAATGTAATAATTGATTCAGGGTCAATAGATAATGTTATATCTTAGGAGGCAGTAGAGAAGTTGAAGCTCACAAAAATCCTACATGTGTGTTCTTGTAAAGTTACATGGTTGAATAAGGGCCAAAACATCTTATTGAATGAACAAGTGTGGGTAGAATTTTCCATTGGAAGGTATCAAGATAGGATACTATATGATGTGTTCCCAATGGATGCTTGCAATCTTTTTCTTGACGGAACATGGCAGTATGACCGAGAATCTGTCCATAATGGGAAAGAAAATAAGTACTTCAAGAAAAATGGGGTAACTTTAAAAATATAGTCTTTAATAGAAGAAGACATAGTGGAGAAGTCACAATCTAGTACAATGTTGATGAATGGAAAGGAATTCTTAAGGGATATGAAATATCAAGAAGTTGGCTATGCCATCTTACTAAATCCAAAAGAGGAGGAGACTCATAAGCAAGCACCTATGCCAAAAGAAGTGAGGGAACTATTAGACTAGTTAAAGGACATAATATGTGAAGGTACACCTGCTTCACTACCATCAAATAGGGAGATAATTCATCAAATTGACTTCATACCAGGAGCATCCTTACCAAACAAAGCTACATACCAGATGATACTAGAGAAAAACAAGGAGATAGCAAGGCAAGTGCAAGTATTGATTGTAGGGAAATAAATATGATAAATATTAGGTATAAATTTCCAATTCCTAGAATAGAAGACTTGATGGATTTCTTGGGGGGTACTAAGTACTTCTCTAAAATTGACTTGAAGAGTGGGTATTACCAAATTAGGGTGAAGGAAGATGATGAGTGGAAGTCTACATTTAAGACTATAGAAGGGTTATATGAATGGTTAGTTATGCCCTTTGGGCTTACCAATTTACCAAGCACCTTTATGAGGGCGATGAATGAGGTCTTGAAGGACTATAAAGGAGCTTTTGTAGTTGTCTATTTAGATGACATCCTCATATTCAGTAATGTATACTATGAAAATTATAATTAAGGGAGCATAATAACGAATCAAAAAACTCAAAAACTAATAATCTAAACTACATACATGCTAAGACATAAAATGAAAACTTGAAATAAGATAAATGAAGAAAGTACAAACCTCCTAAAAGCTCATTCAAACTCCATTTTGTTCATTGGATTTGTCCATTTGTTGTGGATGTGTGCTCATGGATGTGCTTCAAGCTTCAAAGGTATGTTATCTAATTGGAATTATAAGTTTACTCTTCAAGATTGGAATATCTAAGCTAAAACTGACATTATGATGTTACTACAAAAGATGGATGAAATTTGAAAGAATGAGCCTTCTATTTATAGGAATTGGGGGTGAAAATGGGTGGTTCAGATGCAAAGCTGAAGAGAGGTTAGGATGCCACTAGAAGAGAACACATGGATTATGCTTCTTCAAGTGCATCAAATTGTGACACTTGTCACAATATTATTGGGTTGAAAGTAGGGAGGAATGTGACCATTTAGGGAAATGGACCAAGAAGCCTCTAGAAGATAATGCTCATAAAGAGTGTGTAAGAGGCATTTATGAGGGTGTAAGAGATATTTATTCTTATGGATAAGCATGGCTTGAGATTATTGAATTTGACTTTGGGGGTTGAGTTCCTAACCAAGGATTAGGAATGTGACATGGTTAGGGCTAGAATTAGGATTAGGGTTAGGAGATAAGAAGGGTGATTAGGGGGATAAGGAAGCGTTAGCATGTGCAAAGAGGTTGGGATTAGTTTGAACTCAGGGTTAGGTGGTTAGGATTGGTTAGGTTAGCATGTGTGAAAGGGTTGGGTTGAGTTTGAACTCAAGGTTAGGGGTTGGGATTGGTTAGGTTAGCATGTGTGAAGGGGTTGGGTTGTGTTTGAACTCAGGGTTAGGTGGTTTAGATAGGTTAGGTTAGGGATTAAAGGGAATATTAATGAATTGAATTACACAAAGAACATATTCATTCAATAATAGGGGAATAGGGTTTTAATTAATTATTAAGAATATTGGTTGTTTTTAATAATCAATCAGGACTATAGCCAATTAAATGAATTAATTAGGGCTAGGGGATGACATAGGTCAATTAGGTAATGCTTAATTACCTAGTTGATATGTCCTAAAAGGCACTAAATATGGTTAGATGTGTTAATCAAAGTTAGGTGTCTACATTGTGCCCCTCTTCGACATAGTGTTAGAATAACGCTATTTTGAAGATGTTTAAAACAATAGACGACGCAAAGATGTGGACGTAGGCAATGAAGTTTCCATAGAGTAATGATTAGGATAGAGTTAGGATAGGATGACCAAGATGATGCCCCCTCGAGAGGGCGACAAAGAGAAAAGGTGAAGCCCTGGAGACATCTCGACAAGAGACGGCCAGGAGAGATAGGATAGAAGAAAAAGGAAGGGGGGTAGAAGAATGAGGGATGGGATAGTTAGGTTTGCATCAGGAATGAAGGGTTAGGTGTGAGATAGGATTTGATTGGACTAAAAAGGAAATTCTATGCTGGGGAGGAGATCGAGGGGATTTTTTCTTGAAGCTTGAGTGAGGGGTATTCCAAGATGGAATACCTCCATGTAGTTGAGCACTTATTTTGATATAGCAACGCTAGAGACCATGCCAAGGTTACTAGGAACATGAGGCCTTGTCATCGGTGTTGCAGAGGACTAACACAAAAAAAAATGTGAGGGTTGCTCCAGCATCACACATGGGTCCCAGAAAAAATCATGGTGTAAATGATGCTGGAAAAGCCCACAAGAAAATGCCATTTCCCAAGTGCAGCATGCAAACCCAAACGGATTACATACGTGCAAGGGTCATATCTGACTGACTCACAAGAAGAAAACAAAAAGATCAAGTTCCCTATCCCAGGTGCATCCATTCATAGTGTACCATGATATAAAGAATCGTGGCCACTTTGAGGAGGAGAACAACTGAAAGAATCAGGAATAATAACCAAGAACCAAAATCAAATTTCAAGATCAAAAATTCAATAAAAGGATTCCTTTTGCTAGAGAGATCAATGATATGGGATAATGATTGGATTGATATTAGGTCAAGAGGAAGGATACATCCTACAAGGACCCAGTGTTGATGATGATTATCTAGATTTAGGGACCAACAAGAGGAAGGATACATCCTCAAGGACCCATTTCCAAAAAGATGATTGGGTTTAGGTCAACGAGAGGAAGGATACACCCTCAAGGACCCATTTCCATGGAGAGGTCATATGTATATCTGTTTGGCCAAAAGATGTGATGAATATCAAATTTCTGAAACAAGATTTTGTCATAAGGAACTTGTTGAAGCACATGATTCAGAATTGAACTGTGTCACTTTCTGCAAGGAGATCAACCAAGGACATGAGATATGTACAAGCAAGACTAGATACAAGACTAGACTGACAAAGACACGATATTTAAAGGACTGAAGCTCAAGGATTGGGATAGGACAACATATATACAAATGGGACAGACCATTATATATAGGAAGGATATGTACAAAAGCTCAGGATGTAGGATAGGAGGACCAATGCTTACTGATGCGAGCGATAATAGAACATCTAGGAAATATAGGTAAGGATTAGGCCAGAGTGGAGTGGAATGAATGAGATGGAGGAGAAAAAGAGTTTGATAGATAATGATATGGCCCACTATGTGTGATGCCTGATTGCCAGGTTTTCACCACACATATTTGTCATAGGCGCCTGATTGCCAAGTTTTCACCATTGGATGAGTGATTTCTCTTGATATTTTTCTTTTCTTTTCTTTTTCTTCTTTTTGTTTTTTTTTCTTTTCTTTTTTTTTTTGTTTTTTTCTGCTATCATCAAGGTGTCTGTGTACCAGATTTTCACCAAGACAATGATTTTTTCAAGACTTTTTCCAATGTTTTTGGATTTTTTAGATTAATCTGAATAACTGATCAACTGCTAGGCATAGAAGAACCTAAGATGAATGATATTGATTAGATCATTTAGCGGTTCACCTTTAGGAGTAGATAACTGATATGCCCTAGAATCAAAGCATACAGTGAAAATATATGGGCCTTTCAAGGTAACTTAAAACTTACCCTTCTTTTCCCGATTAGTGCCCACTTTCTAATTTTCTTTGAGCACAAAGTCCCCTACCTAGAACTAGCATGGGTGAATCTTCTTATTATAGCTTCACTTTAATCTATTCTGATATACAACCAAGTTTTCATATGCTTGCTGGCACTTTTCATCAAGGAGATCAAGCTATGTGAATCGTGCTACTCTGTAGTTTTCATCTGTGATTAGGTTTTTGAGAGATACCATATACAAGGAAATATGGAGTGGTTCCCATGGGAGTGTGGAAGGAAGTGCTATAAGCCCAAAGGGAAGGATTAATTTTGAGGTGTCAGTCATGACGAGTATCATTGATAACCTTCTTTAGGATTTTTAGAAGTGTTTTGTTTGTTGCCTCAGCTTGGTTGTTACCTTGTGGCAAATATGGGCTAGAGAAGCGATGATGGATGTGGAGGTGCTCACATAGATCGACCATATGCTGATTTTAAAATGGTGAACCATGATCTATGAAAATGGTGGATGGAATGCCAAAGTGGGAAACAATGTGGTATAGGATAAACTTGGAGATTTGGATGCCTGTCGTAAGGGTAAGTGTGATTGCTTCAACCCACTTAGTAAAGTATTCAGTTTCTATGGTGATAAATTTGTGTCCCTCAGAGGAAAGTGGAGTTGTCTTACCAACGAGGTCAAAACCCCAACATGAGAATGGCCAAGAAGGAACAATAGGATGTAGCTCTTGTGTTGGTGCATGGATTAGATTTGCATGCTACTAACATGGTAAGAATAAATCCATAAATTCACAGGCATCATGTTCCATAGTAGGCCAATAATACCCAACTCTAAGAAGCTATTTAGCTAGGACCATGCCACTCATGTGGGCATTGTAGATTCTAGCATGCACTTATCACAATGCCTGGGTAGCTTCAACTTCATCTAAACACCTAGAGAGAACATTGTGATAACCGTGATGATATAAGGTGTCGGCTATAATGATGTGGCAGGAAGCTCTTAGAATAAGGTTTTGGCATTGGGTGTTTGTTAGATGGGGAATATGATACCATTATTTAGATAAGCATGGATGTTGTGGTGCCATGGGGGCTGAAGACCAGCCAAGGCACAAAACTGATTAACGTCATCACTCTCATAAGCTGGTGCACAAAGTTGCTCAACCAAGAACTTGTACTGTGTTGCATCGTGTGGTATTTCTAGAAGAGACCCGATTCTAGTCATTGCATCCAAAGCTCTATTTTGTAGATGTGGCACTTGGGTGATTTGTAGATTGATGAAATTCTCCTTCATTTTATCTACCATCTCTTTGTAAGGTAACAACTTATCATCTTTTGTTTGGAATTCATCTAACATTTTCTTTATGATTAGTTGAGAAGCACCAAAGACTTGGGTATCTGTGATGTTCCACTGGATGGGCATGTTGAATCCTGCAATCAATGCCTCATATTCTGCTATGTTGTTAACGCAAGGAAATCCCAGTTTGAATGATTTGGGGATGTAGTCACCTTGTGGGGTAACAAACAGGATTCCTGCCCCAGAACCATGAGATGTATATGAACCATCAAAGAATAAATTCCAGGCTGGTTGTTCTTCGATCATGCATAGATTTTCATCAGGAAAATCCATGACTAACGAATATGCATCAATCAATGGTGCCTCTTCTAACTGATCTGCAATGACTTGACCTTTGATGACTTTTCTTTCGATATATTGGATGTCAAACTTGCTGAGAAGCATTACCCATTTAGCCATGTGGATTGTGAGAGTTTTTGTAGATAGTAGATACTTGAGTGGGTCTACCTTTGATATAAGCTTGACTGTGTGAATGAGTATGTAGTGATGAAGCTTTTGAGTGGCGAAGACCACTGCTAGGCATGATTTTTCCATTGGTTTATAATTTATCTCATAACCCACCAAAGTGCGGCTGATGTAGTAGATAGCACACTCTTTTAACTATCATCTAACTGGGCGAGCGGTGCCCCTAGTGCTATTGTTGTTGCAGATATATATAATATGAGAGGTTTTCCTAGTGTAGGCGATACTAGAATAGATGAATTTTCTAGACATTCCTTGATTTTTTTGAAGCTTCTTTGGCATATAGGATCCCATTTGAAACTATGATCTTTTTTCAACAAATGCGTGAAAGGTTGGCATTTGTCTGCAAGTTGTGATATGAAGTGGTGCACTGATTAAAGCTTTCCTTATAGACTACACAGCTGTCTAAGTGTCTTTAGCGAAGGAATTTCAATGATTGCTTTAACCTTTTTAGGATCTATCCCAATGTAGGCAAGGAGCTTTCCCGATGTAACTCTGAAGACACATTTCTTTGGATTTAGCTTGAGACCATAATGTCAAAGTTGATCAAACATTGCCTCTAGATTATTTAGGTGATCTATTCTATTTTTTGATTTAGCCAATATATCATCCACGTAATCTTCAAGGATCTTATGGATCATATCATGAAAGATGATGGTCATGGCCCTCTGATATGTTGCTCCAGCATTCTTGAGCCCAAATGACATCATGTTGTAATAGAAGGTACCCCATGGGGATATAAATGTTATCTTATGCTGATCTTCTTCCACTATATAGATCTGATTATATCCTAAAAATCCATCCATAAGAGACAACATATCATGTCCGGTAGTGAGGTCCACTATCATGTCGATATTAAGCAATAGAAAGTCATCTTTTGCACATGCTTTGTTGAGATCTTAGAAATCGGTGCAGATTCTGATGGAGTTATCTGGCTTAGAGACTGGGACCATTTTTGAAATCCAGTCTAAGTAATCTATTTCTCTGATGATTCTAGCTGCTAAGAGATTTTCAAGTTCTATTTTGACCATTAATGCAACTTTGGGATGCATATTTCAGAGCTTTTGTTTGATAGGTTTAATGTTAGGATCCATAAATAAATGATGTAATACAAGTTATGGATCCAAGCCAGGCATGTGAGAGTAGGACCATGCAAATATTTTTGGTTATTCTCTTAAAAGAGCTGTGAAGGCCATTTCTTCTGCTTCTGTCAAGGATGCTGCAATGTGAGTGAGGCGAGGCTAGTCCTCTATACCCAAATTAATAGGTTGGGTTTCCTCAATGAGAATAGATGACTATTCTTACCTGTAATTATGGATGATAGGGAGAGGAGAATCTCCATCTCCTGGTGCCTCAGAAAGGTTTTCACCAAGAGATACGCTTTTTATTTTTTCTTTTTTTCTAATATGATAGTTCCCCATAAGGGTTTTCACTAAGAGATACATTTTTTACTTTTTTATTTTTCTTTCCAATTTTGTGGTTAGAGTCCTCCACTACCACAAAGTATTATTCTATATTCAAGGTGTATACATGTGTGGATGTCTACCCCCAATCTGGTTTTGGATCTGTAGCTACCTTGAATTTTAGGACCACGACCATGGTTTCAAACTCGTCTATCAGGATGATGCTTGGTTACTCCTAGTTAATGAGATAGGGATGGAGGAGTGGAAGGTAAATGAAGTGGAGGGATAATTGGTGAAGGACAGAGTTACCAAGGAAAATTTCATCATCAGTATCATCATAAGCTCTCACAATTTTCTCTTCCAGGATATTTTTGAATTTGCATATGTTACCCAAGGGAATATGATAGGTTAGACTAGTTTCCTTAGTGCCCCCAGTCATGTTATGGCCAAGGCCAGAAGTATCATGTTCAAATCCTAGACCAATGTGCTTTTGAAGTTTGGAGGGCACAATGGGGGCTCTCATAACTTATTCTTCAGAGCCTATTCCACCTCCTTGATAGTTCCACTTTTCGATGACCAATTTGTGAGCAGAGGGATATTTATCTTTGAAGCAATTCAGGAGGCCACTATCAAGAGGTGTGGGATCTTTGTAGAGGCATTGATTGATATCAGGTGTTATTTCTTGGCTATTTATAATTCCATGAGAAAGAAAAGTGGTAGGACCCAATTGTATTAGTTCAGGTGACTTTTGGTCAATTTAACTAGATAGACACCCATGGGTATGTGGATCAGCCGGGAGGGATCCAACAATGAAGGTGTTAGTTAAACTATATCCTCCATAGCCTTGGTGGTTGATCTTGATAGTGCATAGAGTTGATGCAAGGATGGTGTTTGGATTTGGAAGGGTTGTAGAGGAACTGGCGATAGATGTGCCAAGGTGAGTCCAAGGACAATGATTTGAATCTAGATGGGAGGCTTCCAATGCATGGAAGTATGAAAATGGCTTGGGATTTTCATGGATAGTGGTCTCAAATCCATTGTGTGGAAATGTGATACACTGATGATAGGTGGAAGGGATGGCCTACATAGAGTGAATCCACAAGCGTCTAAGGAGGATGTTGTATTGGAGGTCAAGATCGACCACATGGAAAATTGTCTCTTGTACTGCCAAGCCCAGTTGAATGGGAAAGGAGCTTGTACCTTCTAATGTTCATTCTAGATTGTTGTAGGCTTTGATTGTGATGACATCATTCATGATATCAGCTTTAGTGTATCGCAGTTCCATTACAAAATTTTAAGTACATAGATTCAAGGCTAAACCATTATCTATCATGACCCTCTTAACAACAAAGTTTTGGACCATGAAGACGATGAGAAGAAGGAGGATATGATCAGGCTCAATAGATGACATGTCAGTGGGTTTAAAAGGGAGAGCATAAGATGTCGATAAGTGACCCACAAGGTTTTGAAACTGACTGGGCTCTATGTTGTTTGGAACACGTAACTCTTGCAAAGCTTTATTCAAGATCTGTTGATGGACTGGTGATGTGCGTAAAAGATCCAAGATGGATATTTTGGCAGGTGTATTCCATAGATGTTCCAATAAGTTATATTGTGTCAGAGAGGATGAGGTAGTACTACCACCAGCAATAGTTATGTGTCCACGACGTGTAGTAACAATACAATTAGTATCAGCGCCTTTCACATGAATGACATTGACAGATGGCTTGACTTGGAATATACAATCGATGATGCTACCATACTCAACATGAGTGATAGTGTTATTACCGGTATGGGCACTTTGTTTTCCTTTGTCTTGATTGGATGTTGAAGCAATGTGTGCATTGGTAGGTCCCGTGTTATTGTCATGGTTTGGGAACGCATTTTCAAAGATCTTCAGATTTCTATTGGGCAAGGTTTTGTTTGTAGAATCTACTTCAATATGGTTGTGATCAATTAGGTCTTGGATGTAGTGTTTTAACTTCATGCACTTGATCGTGGTGTGTCCTTTAACATGGTGGTAGTCACAATATTCATTGGCATTGAACCATTGCAGTTTTGGAGAAGAGTCATTAAAAGGTTGCGTCAGTGGAGGATATACTAGCAAGTTTACTACTGCCACTATTCAGAAAATAACATCGATAAATTCACCCAAAGGGGTGAATGTGCACTTAGGTACATTTTGATCCCTTCTTAGTATGCTTTGTCCCTGCTGGACTAATATTGTATTAGTCTGATGCTGGAAATGCTAGGGATTATGATGATAATTGTGTTGGTTAGCTTGACGCGGACGTATGGTTTGTAGTGGTGTGGGTTGGTTGTGGGTTACTTGGTAACATGCTGGGGGAGGTGGAACTTGTTGATACTGCGGTTGCTAATAGGTTAGTGTGGGGGAATTCTAATGAGAGTGTGGTAGTTTCTTTTATGTCTGCACTGGGGAATTCTTTGGATATTTTGTGGCTATTGGTATGTGGGAGTGGATGCTTGAGGACCTTCCATAACAATCTGGACATGTTTAGTGTTAGTGGCTCCATCAGTTACGACATTCTTGTTTTTTTCCCAATATCTAGAGCGATCATTGTTGCCTCTGTCAGGTTGTGATTCTTTATAGTTCTTTATGGCACCATCTTCTACAAGACCTCTTTCAAGATCCATGCCTTTGAGTCTAATGTCCTGATAAGTCTATATACAATTCATGTGCATATGATAGGCAAGCTTGGGATGAAGGTTGTTAATAAATATCTTGATAAGATGTTGCTCGGGGGGTTGATAGGACAACTTGTGGTAAGTCCTTGCCAGCGCTGAAGGTAATCTCCCAAGCTTTCTCCTCCCTTTTGTTTGGAATTACATAAATTGAGCAAGGAGAGTTTATTCTCAACATTGTGTGTGTATTAGGCCAAAAAATTCTATAATAGTTCAGAAAAAGTAGAGACTGTGCCATAAGTGATCTTGTAGAACCACTCAAGAGTGGTCCCTCCTAAGCTTTTGGGAAATAGCCTCCTGAGGAAGTTATCGCTATACACAACTTTTTGGCATGCCATGTTGAATTCTTTCATGTGGCTCAGATGATCACCCTTCCCCTGATATTTGTAAAACTTGGGTGTTTCAAAGTGGTTAGGGAAGGGTATGGCATTGATAGATTTATCAAATGGGTAAGGAAAAACTTCCTCAAATTTGAAGGTTTTTGCTTCAGTTTCAGCACGTATCTCTTTTAAAGCATTCTACATTTCCTCCCATTCTAAATTGGCTGTTGGGGGATTGTTATTTGCTGGCATGTTGATCCCGCTCATGAGATAGGGGTTGAATGGAGCTGGTGAATACAAAGGGTTTTGCAGGGAGTATTGTAGTGTTTGGTTAATATAGATAGGTTGTTGGGGTGATGAGAATTGTAACTGAGGGGAATAGTGTGGTGGAGGGGGTGGAAATGCATGTTGTTATTGTATTTGCTGGAAGTAGGCCTATATCTATTGAGGTGCTGGATAAGTGAGCTAAGGCGACTGTGCACTTGCATTGGGTGGTCGTTCCATATTGCCGAAGGATGGTAGATAGGTGTTTTGAGGTGGAATTCCCCTAGTGGGTGCAATGAAGTAGTTGGGATTGATTGGCACACTGGTTTGTTGTGGTGGAGGGACCATTTGTGAGGCAGTAGAAGATAGCATAGCTAGGTTGTAGCTGCTGGGTAGATAGGGTGGTGGAGTGTGTACTTGAAAAAGGATTCACAATTTGTTGTAGAACCTGTGAAATGAGTGGATTGGGATTCTACGCTGATGGTTGTGGTTGCTGGGTAGGTTGAATAGGAGGTGGTGATGTGGTGAAAGGGCTATACTATGGATGTGCATGAGAAGAAAAGGGGTTTGTGTTTTGTGGCTGGGATTGCTGGGGTTGTTGCTGCTAAAGAGGTTCTTGTTGTTGGATTGGTTGTTTCTACAGGATTGGGGGGATAGGAAATTTGTTTAGGAAAAGGGGTTGAATTGTGGTTATTATGTATAGGATGTAAATGGATTGGTGCTCTGCTACTATGTAGGTATGGCCAAGGATTGTATGGAGGCTTGGTAGTTATTCCAAGTGGATGAGGAAGCACCTTGTGTTGGTTGACTATTTTGAGGAAGTGGTGGTGGAGGAATTGGGTTAAATTGTGCTTGTGTTAGAACTGTTGGCATACAATGTGAGTGTTTTGTTGGTGGAGTAGGGAAAGTGGGCCCTTGTGGCCCTAAGGGTTGGTTATAGGTGTTGGTAGGTGGCATGCCTATGATGAGGTATGGATTTTTTTGTGGGTATGTTGTGAAGGAAAAGGGAGGAACGGGCATGAAGATTTGAGTGCTTTGATGTTGTGAACTGGTTGTTGTATTTTGAATGGGCTGAGTGGGGATGGGTGGAATGTTGGTTTGTGGAGTGTTGACTAGTGGTGGTGGGAATTGTCCAAAAAAATTTGGGATTTCTTGGGAAAGTGGAGTGATTGTGTTTTGAAGAGGCTTAAGCGCATGCATAGCGATGGGATGTATTGCTTGCACTGTATATGATGGATTAGGAGTTGGGGCTCCCATGACTGCGACCGAGGTAGATGGAGGTGTTGTGTACACAATGGAACATGGGATGGAAGGTTGTATCATCTGTGAGATAAGAGATCCTACCTTTAAGGCTCGCTAAAGGGGATCATCAACTTCATTTTGGATGGTATAAGGACTTGCTCCTAAAATTCCCATAGGTTGTGTAATAAGCTTGGGTATAATCCAAGGTGAGAATTGGATTCTTTGTTGTTGGATATCGGTGATTATTTGATTTCTGTTACATCCACTCATGGCTCTTACCTTGCGAACATGCACTGGATGATTTATGAATGTTTCGATAGCACTCACGGTGAGAATCTCATTAGCGTCTACCCAAATGTGCTAGATAGGTAGGTTCTATCATGGATCAAAGGAATCCATCGTGTTAGATTGATCTATCGTTGGGTTAGATAAACTAACTAAATAATTAAGGGCCATGTATTTCCTCTTCTTAGCGGCTCATGTCATGGGTGGCATGAAATGAATGTCCTAAAGAGTTGGATGCAAGATGCAAGGTAAAATACAAGGATTGTTCTAAAAAAGACTAAGGATGACGATCCTAAGATGACGATCTAGGATGATGCTATCTATGATGAAGGGGATTCTTCCTGAAAGACTAAGGATGACTTGGTAAAAAAATAATGATTAAGGATTACTTTACTAATGCATGATCAAGGTGGATACGATTGCCAAAACCTAGGACAGACTTGTGGTCTTCGGTTTGACATGATTCTCAGTCAATGTGAACCAACCTTTTGCTCAAGGTGATGAGGTTTCACAGACAAAGGGGGTTATCTTAGAATAGTGTGTCATTTTAAAGGTACCTAAGATGATGATCCTTGACTTAGGATGAATGGTAAACAACTCAGAAAGAGGCTAGGATATCAAGTGAAGGATGCGCATTCTAGGATGATAAGGATTGCTAAAAGTTGATGCAAGGTTGCTAAGATGGATCTAGGATTTGCTAATACTGGTTTAGGATTAACTAGGATGGTTTAGAATTTGTTTAGAATTTCTAAGGGATGGTTTAGGATTGAATGCAGATTTATGCTAGGATTATTCTTTGGTGATGTGTGATGTGATTCTAGGGATGACAACTAGGGAAGTCCTAAATGCAGGCGAAGTGATCTAAGAATTGGAAGAGTGACCGATTGTAGTGATGAAGCTGCTAGGCATACCATGTGAAATCAAGTACATGTGTTTACATGAATAACCAGATGATAGGCCAGATTGGTGGAGTGCTCAAAGTGAATGAAGGAAGTGTTGGTGCAGAATTTCTGTAGAAAACAAAGAATTTTGTAGTTGTCCTGGACCCTCTCGTATTCCTCAAGTTTGTGGTTTTCTGCCTTAATGATTTCAGTGATATACTAATATTTCTTAGCCTCTTTGGTTATGGCCTTTTATTCTTGGTAGATATGTAGCAAAGGAGTCTTCACTTTTAGATGCTTGGTGGAATGGGACACGAGTTCAATCTGATACTTTTGTACGTAGTGACTATGAAAAGTGCACCTTGGATTGTTTTTGCTTTTGGAACAGGTGATGAACTTTTGGAATTTGTGAGCAAACAATCTTGCAAGAGGTAAAGAAACCTTGCAAGAAGCATAAAATGTCGATCTCCTCGGAAAAAAGACTTTCAAAACCTTCAGATTTGTGTATGTTCAAGAATTTTTTTGTACAAGGTTCGTAACACTGAAAACACATACACACACTTTCAACCTTAAGGATGCGGTGACCTTGAAAACCTTTGTCCACATATGTAGGCACACACACAAGAGATAATTAGAATATGACCACCATCAAGCACGCTATGGCTCCATGATGTCATATCAACTGACTCCAAACACTCAGGGTGGCATGAATGTGCGAATTTCTCTGGGAAGCTACTATCTTCCTTGCCCAGCCGGTTATCAAGCTTTCAGTGATGGATCAGGTAGGTTGCTAGATTGATTAGTTGATAGTATTTTTGTGGTGTCCTCGCAATCAGTTTGTATGGCATGAATCACTTAAGAGCCTAGTTCAATCATGCTGATATGCTGGGGAGTTCACCTAGTCCGGACTCCCATCGAACACGACCCGCCTGAGCTTGAAAGGATATAGATGCTCTTTTGGTTAGTGCCTTATTTATATACCATCTGAAGGATTTTACCGGTTTGGGGTTGTTCTCCATAAGGACTCGTGCTTCTTTTGGACATGCCTCTTTAACAAGATCTGAAGATTTATCAAGAGTAGATCTACAAAAAAAAGTTTGAACGGTCACAATCACCTTTCTCTTGCACCAAAAACCACGAGAGCCAATGAGAGAGGATAGTGCATGAAGTGAGGTTGTCTTCTACAAAATTTTTTGCAAGTGCACCAAACACATAAGACACATGATTGATTTCTGATAAGTTTTATCTTAAACTGAAATGAACTCGCAAGCTTGTTCTTTTTATGAGCACCAAAGTGAGATATTGTTTTCCTTGTTCAATTTGTCTTTATGCATTTGAGATTGAGTTCGTTTGATGTTCAATTTTAAACCAAAGAGAAAAGGTGTGATTACTTTGTCGAATTTTAAAACCCAAAAAGCGAAGTGTTTGATAGTTAGTTTAATTTTAAGATCCAAAAACAAGATGTGTGATTTGATTGTTCACTTTTAAACCCAAAATTAGATGTTTGATTTGTTTGTTTTCCTTAAAGTATTCAAGATTTTGTGCATGTTCACTTTAAGCCCAAAAAAGAAATGTTGACTTTTGTTGACTTTGAATTTTGTTGACTTTGACTTTTATTGACTTTGAAACACAAAACCAAGTGTGAAATGATGTGAGTACATACACTGTTCTTTTTAAACACCAAAAAGCTAAATGGGAATTTTTTAATCAAAAGATTATGTGCTTTCTTACCAAACTAGATGGATAACTCGTAGACCTCTAAAAAAAAAGAAATTAGTTAGTAAGAGTGCATTATTGTAGGTTTACAGTGCCTTTCCCCCATGTTTTTACAAATAATGGTCCCAATGATATAGACCATATTTCAAAAAATGGGTAATAGAGAGAAAGTAGAAAGAAGATAGAAGGAATATAGTCATCTTGTTTGTGTATCAATGATATTCGTGGAAGCGTAATAGAGAGAAATTAGAAAGAAGATAGAAGGAATATAGTCTTCTTTCCTTTTTAAACCTGCAAAACAAAATAAGATCTTGCAAAACTTACTCAAACAACAAAAACACATTAGCTTAGAGGGCTAGTTTGCAAGCAAAATAATGAAAAGGAACCCATGAAGTGGGTCCCACCAGGCGTGCTAGAATGTAAGCTATGAAAATTAGAAGTAAGGGAGCATAATAACTCATAGTAAGGGAGATTCTTCCCTCCCCTCGCACTATAATAAGTCACCGTTCGGAGGTGAATTGGGTAGCTTCTATGCCTAGAGTGTTTATTAAGTGTCTCCATTCGATTGTATCCTTTATGTCCGCACAAGAAGGATTCATGCATATAGCCCCATAGAGCGTCTTGGAAAAAGTGGTCACATAAATGTGATTGAGACCATGTGGCCACACTTAAGTTAGACAAGAGCTGAGTATAAGCTCAAATGCCACTTGACTCTCGAGGCTTTAACCCCAAGGAGTAAATTTGATTAACGTGAGTTAGAGTGGTGTGGCTTACACCTCATTCTCGCATGGGTCGTTCCTGGGAGATTTTTTCTCAACCGACAGACCCATCTAAAGGATTCAAATTAAATTGGATTGGCGACAAAAAGGAGTCTATATCTCTAATTTTTCCATAAGGGGAAAAGAGCATACTCTTCTATCAGGTATCATTTTCTCCACTAGCACAAACATGATCATTTGGTTGATTTTGATATGAGGCAACCTGCAAGACAAATGTGAGTAGTTTTGAAGTTATGTCTTTGACAAGCAGTGTTGTAAGCCAACTGATCAGTAGTTTTAAATTCAGCCTTTGACAAGCGTTAAGAACACAAAAAACCACTTAAAAATTGTTAGTACATGATCAAACAAATTTTAACAGAGCACAGATGTTAATTCAGGGCATAGACGCTGGTTCTTGTTTTAGGCTAAGAATGATAGAATGCAGAAAATAGGCGAAAAACACAAAAAACCAGAAAGTGGCTATACCAGTCGGAGAGGCTGATTTGTAGAACGTAGATGCCAGTTATGCGCAGATGCTAGTTCATGAACCAATGTTTACAATGATGTCATTGTACCTATAAGCACAAAAAGACAACAAACAAAGTTACCTTTTCCTTCTTTTTAGTCTTTAATATGATCAAATTTAACCATTTAATATCTTCCAAACAACTAAAAGCTAATGTTCTTAAGTATATTATCAAGATTTTTTTTCTTAGTAAAATTTTGGCATTATAACTACTTGTTAGATTGACTTCTGCTAAAAAATAGAGAGCTAAAATATTAAAAAGCAGTGGGAAAACCAAAAATCTTGATAAAGCAACAACAGATGTTTTGAAAAATCTCAAAATTAATAACACCAGTCATAGATGCCTATTCAGCACGGAGACGCGGTTCTACGGAGAAATCAAATGGTGGTTCATGGAGAACCAGTGTTTGCACAGATGCCTCTGCGTAAAACACAAATGTTGATCCCCGTGTTGGGTGAAATTTGAAGGAAATAAACACAAGAAGTTAGAAATTTTTGGGACGTGGGTCCCACCGAGCGTGCCAGAATGTGTATGATGAATTCTTTGATCTGTTGGGAAAAATCTCAAAAATGAGGAGTTAGTGGGTTAGCACATAAAATCAATTGAAAAGCATGTAAAAGAGCAAGCAAGAAACATAGAACTCAACATAACACCAGATTGAAGTAAAACAAGTAAGCACCCTCATTAGCATGTTTGATTTGTTCTTTTTGATTGAATGTGGGTGTGCTCTCTCAAACACACAAATAACATCAATCCCCAAGGCAATGCAACTATGGAATGCAAACTTGGAATCAAAGAAGACATTCAAGAACTAGTATGGAAAACTAGTCTTAAATCCTTCCCAAAGATGATGCTCAAATTGATATGCAAGATACAAGATTTAAAGATATGATTCAAGAACTATGCTATGTTATGATATGAGATGAAAACTATGATTCATTTTAACCAAAAAGAACCTAGCATGTAATATCTAAGTGATTTAAGCATAAACTAAGATCATATGAAAACATGAAATCTAGAGCTATGAACCTCTCAATGCAAAATACCATGATAACAATGCAAATTGAGAGATGACAAATGAAGGGGAGAAGGCCTCTATTTATAGATTTTTTGGAGAGAGGAAGAGGCTTGGATGAAGTGGCACCTATGTGGCATGCACATAAGAGCCACATAAGGGACACATAGTCTTGAAAAGATGGCCAATTTTGAGTCAAAAATGGCATTTAATTTTGAGTAGCTCAAAATTTCCAAGTGGGAGACAAAGTGGTAAGAAGAAATTAAAGAGGAATGGGTGCCCATTTTGGAGAGAATTTCCCCATGTGGGTGAGGATTCCATTAGCCTTAAAAAGGTTAGGAATCACCCATTAAGCATGATTAAAGGACAATTAGGTGGGTAAGTATACTTAGGAAATGAGTTGATGGGAGTAGGGTAGGAATAGGGTAGGCTTTAGGGTAGGTCTATAGGTTGGATTATTAGGTTCCTAGGTAGGGTTTAGATTATAATTCAAATTAGTTTTGAATAAATCATGGTTTAGAAGAATTAGGAATATGGGGGATTTAATAAATGTAAATTTATTAAAAAGGAGATTTTATGAGACAAATGTATTTAAATGAAATACATTAGAATAGTATTTAAGCTATTTTATAAATACTAGCAAATGAAACTATTTAATTGATTAAATTAAATAGTTAGAGGAATAAGAGGGAAAATAATAATATTATTATTAATATTTTTGGACGTCTACAGGTGACCGTCATCAAAATGAGTGAATTCCAAGGCCTATCAATCACCATCAATCACTCTTCCGCACCCTACCTACAACTAATTCTCCTTAGATGAGGTCTCTTATTTTATTTGAAGATTTTTTGCCCTATCTCAGTCATTTTGAAGAATATCATAGTACGTAATGGAATAATAAATTCATCCTTATTTGATCATATTAAAGAGGGTGAACACTAAGGAAATAGAGAGATTGCATCATTACCCATCTTAGTGCTCGCTTGACTTGTTGTTTTAACTATATAATCCTAATCCCCTACTTGACACACCTCACTAGAAAATTGCACTGAAATGAAATAGGAATCTTGTCTTTATAGTTTTTTTTTATTATATAGATGATGAAATTTTGGAGTCTATTTTTTAATTTCAAGTGTCTACATTCTCTTCAGAATCAAATTAGAGAGCTATATGAAGATCTTGATACTCGACTATTCCCAAATGACCCAATTATGTATATCCATTATTTAGAGAAGATATCTTATGATTCTGATCCTTTGGAGGTTTATGAAACTTTAGTTTAGGTTAATTCAAAGGTTTTTTATTCTCCTAAAGAGATATTTAATATGCCTTCTCTCTCATTGTCTTCTTCTTTAGAGTCAATTATAGAAAATTTTCATCTTTCCTCGCTAGCAGGGACATCATTACCTTTCACACTTTATGGACACATTTAAATGTATGTCTTTGGATAGAGCTCCATATTAATTTTCACATAGTTAAAGTTTGTATGTTTCTTTTTTGTTTGGGAATGTACCTAAATAGATTTTGGCATTGTTATCTTTCACAGACAAGGAAACATATAGGCAACTTTTAAAGACATTGTCTTCATTCTCCATCCTTCCATATTTTATTTAATATCATGAATGGGAAGTACAACTACATGTACACATGGATTTATTTATTTTGAATGAGATAAAAATGATTGTTAAGTGTTTGATCCATTTCATCCTTCAAACACTTACCATTCTTGTAGTAAATTAATTAGTATGAGGGCTACATAGTTCATCACCTTTCCTCCTATAGGGGAAATATCAATTGGATTCTCATTATACTAGATTGGGTATTCTTGGGTTTCGACCTATGCTAGATCTATGTAGGATCTATGAGCCTAGGTTAGGTTACCTAGATGTGTAGAAGGTGGTGGCTTGCAATAAGTTTTGTGTCCATAAGTGACTGCTGGGATTGCTTATTGTAAGTAAACTTAATAAGTGATAACTTAATGTATAACTGAGAGATCGTAAAATCAACTAATAAGGTGTGTTTCTCCTCACCCATGCTTGAGTGCTAGTAAATTCTAACATGGAGGATGATATAATTATTTCCCCCATACAAGGTGTAGGTTCTGGCATAGGTTGTGGCCTTGTCAGTTTGAGAGGTCATTGATGGCCATGTATGGTCACTTGAGTGACGGGATCCATTGGGATTTCTAGGACAAAACTTAAGGGTTAGACGTACATGATGACACCTTCCTATGCATAGTCTAGTTATCTTATGTATGTCAATTTCCTTTGGATTAGTGCGTCTTAGCTTTTATGATCAATAGTACACCTGGATTAGAGAGCTATCAAGATCACTTTCTTAACGGTTATTTCCTTATTGGTTTTTGATATCCGAGTGGGTTCTGTTGTTATATCCTCAGCATGATGGGGTGGACCTTTGTGTTTCCACACGTATGGGTGATAGTGATTCTTTACTTATTGATATTCGACTTCCTTGTTCCAGGTGCTTGATGGCTCTTTGCAGATGAGCTCTTTATGTATCTTCATTATTTATTATGTACTTATCATTCATATTGTAAATCTTGCATTAGAGTATCACATGTGATACCTAATCTGGATATTGTATATTATGTAGATTAGAGTGATTACCACATACCCTATGACATGTGCAGTGGATGTGAGTTTATTGTAGTTTCATGGTTATCCATGAGGTTTGTAATTATGGTTTTGTAATTTTGAATTGTTATATCTATTCAAATGGAATCTTTTGTTATATTGTAAGTTGTGTTTTACTTTACGTAATTCAACGTCATGGAACCCTTGAGTCTTTAATCTATGTGAGTGTATGGCATGTGTATAAATGGTATTTGCTTCCACATTAATGTATATCTCTTTATGTAAACTTTAGAAAAAAAACTATTCAGCAAACATAGTATCATGTTCTAGGATAATCTCCCTTGGGATCCCTGGCGGGGCGTTACAGTATTGATGTGAGACCTCCATGTATCACCTCACCTTTTGCATATCCATTTTTTTTAGAGAAGTTTGTATTCCATAGGGTTTTATCATTTTATTTGTTTGGGAGAGATTAATTGCATAATTATTTTTGCATAAGTAGCTAACATGTCCTACTAGCCAAGAGCCGAGACCCTTATATTGCATTCTCATATTAGTCTTGCATCATTTGAATAAGAGTTTTTCTCTCTAGGTCACAATTAAGGGCTGTCGTGTTTGAGTAAAGATAATGTACTCTAATTAAGTTTACTTAGGATAACTTCATTTCACATGCTCCAATAATTTGAGCATAGTTATCATAGGTATCATCATTTAATAGTTTTCATTTTGTATTTATTATTTGTAGCAGGATAGCTATACTACTCACTCCATATTTTATTCCATGTTGGTTGTGTTTAGAATATTGTGTGTGGTATATATTTTATATACACACTAATTGCTCTCATATGAAATACCAATCCATCTTAATAAATTCAATACACATTCATATCATTGCATTGAAATCAATTACTTTCAATCTCATTGTTCTTCATTACTCTCTTGTGGTTTATAATTTCTTGATTTGATCCCTTGAAGTTTGTAGCTTCATGTGCTCCTAATTTTCCTAATATTTTTTCCTTGTCTACATTTGATAGATTTATCATAATATTTACTTATATTGTATCTAAGATATTTAGAAATAATTCATGATATGAGTTTCGTATAATTAGAATTCTTTCTAACATGGTATGTCATAAGAATTTTTTGTTATGAGAATGAACTATTAAGATTAGGATGCATTATATAAAAACTGAAGCTATTTGAGAGTCCAATCATTCTAAGGTAGAGTTATGTTAATACACTTATCTAAGTTGAAGAACCATTTTGTCATTATTGCTATCTAACTTTAATTTTTCCTTTCCTATAGAATAAGGAATCAATATCATATGGGTGTAGGTAACTCAACACCTCATATTTTACAAAGTTTATCTACACCAAGGAATAACTTATTACAAATTTTTAATCTCCAAGGAGATTTATAGATGCAAAGGATAGAACTTGGTTTATATCTCATTTCTCACCCCTTTACATATTTTAGATGAGGGGGTCAATTTATTTAAATTATTCTTTCAAACTTTATATAAAAGTAGAAAATATCATAGCTACACTTGCTAAATATTTTATTGTCTTATGCATATGCTAATGTATAAAATATCCACATACTTAGCCTATGTAGCAATATATTAGTAGATCAATCTATAAAATAAAATATTATTATAATATTATTGCATCTAGGTTTTGTTCCATCTAGACACATGATTCTATTTTTAAAGCTTTATTTAAATACGTTAAAGGAAACCTTTGAAAATGATTGAATATCTCAACTATATATAAATCAAGTACTCGACCATCAATAATATTAAAATATAGATGAGAACAACAATATGAAATATCAATGTCATACAATTTTTGAAAGTACATGGTACTGAGATCTTGAGTACTCCCAGAGAAACTATATGATTAATCTGTATGTGTAAAAGAAGTAAAAATAAAAGCTCTTTCCTTATTATTTGAACGTATAAATTAATTGATTATGTCTTCATTATGCTCATTCTAAATTTATATTAGTTGATTCAAAACTAGAGTGATGAGGAGCTCCTCTCCTAGAGCATTCTATCTCTCTCCAAGACCTTCACTGGGTCTCCCTTAGGGTCTCTTTCTCTACCCTAACTAGAGGATTCTTTTCGAATCCTCTCACTCCCTAGGAACTTCTCATCAACTTCAAACTCAACTCCTTTCACTCTTCCTTAACTTTGTTGCAACCATGGCTTCACAAGCCTCCAATCACTCCAATGGTGAAATACTCCTAAGGTGAATTTTCCAACACTCCTTAGGTCTATTACAGCTCCTGTGGATTAATTTTACTGAATCCTTCATCCATTTTCCAATCAAGTTCAAAATCTAGTCTTCTAGGCCTTGTAGCCTTTTTACGCCTATTAGCCCTCCTAATCACTAAAAATGTGATTTTCCTCCTAGATTCCCTTAACAACGCTAGAAAAAAGTACATATTCTTTGTGGGTTTTTCTTACCCTTCAATATTTTCTAGGTCTCAAATCTCACTAGAGTCCGTACAATGGATTTCTACCAAACCCCTAAAAATAAGGGTTTTTAAGGCATGTAGACTGGTTTGACAACTTGGACTACTTCCTCCAATTAGATTGAATCCTCCGAACTTCTCCTTCCATAATAAGGTCTACACCGCATGCATCCACACTCCTCTAAGCTTGATTGGCTCATACCAATCAATCTAGAATCATCATTGCCACTGTATTATTTAGATACCCTAACTAGAATGTTCACAACTCGCCTAGGGCTTGAATGTTCTTGAGCTTCCCCTACACACACACTCTTCAAATTTCATTTCTATATAGTGTATAAAAGATCTTAGTGGACTCCTAGTGGTCATGGAGTTTGAGCCATGGGAACTCCAAAGAAACCCATTATTTATAGAACTGGACCAAAACTGGCCAGTGAACTTGCAAAACACAAATAATTTAACAAAACCTTACTAGAGATTAAAATATACCAAAATAACACCACAAAAAGATTTGAACCTACATTGAAAACACTATGCAATTGTTCATTCAGTCCATTCAAACCAATAAATTGATGGATGATGGCTCTGTAACCAATTACACTGCAAAATTGATCCTTCCTTGTGATTAGTCCATACAAAAATGAAATATAACTATCAGATTAGAGTTGGATTAGCCTTGTATACTCCTATCCTATCAGTCTAGACCATTTGGTCAACATTTGGGCACCTTAATGGCCGATTCCTAAAAACTAGGAAATGTTGTCATGACAATTTTGACAACTTTTGTCAAAATTGCAAGTTTTACATTTTGAGTGTCCTAATTGGTTCCAAACTTTACCAATTGACCTCAAATGGCTAGAAAACAACTAAACATTATAGATATTCCAAATTTGGGACTTTGGTCAACTCTTTGACTTTTGAGTTCACTTCTAGGCCTTAGACTCGTAGAATCCACTACACTCAAACAACACAACCCTAACCTTTCCAAACCTAAACCACACCTCAGACACACACTAGGGACTTTATAGTTTAGTCCTTATTCTTGGATGGTTGGCTAACCAACCTACAAGACAAAACTGATTAAGATCTTTCAATAGACCTTAAGGGTGCTCCTACACCATAATCCCCCCTGCAACAAGCATGTTAAGGAACTTTTGGTGATAGGAACTCCTCACTGATTCCATATTTATTGAAGTAAATTTCAGCTATCCAAGTGGCTTCTGAATCTGGTTGTTTCTTCCACTTCACTAGATGCTCCATGTAGATCTTATGTCTTGTTTTATTTTTCACCCTTGTATCCAATATCTTCTCAACTTGTCCTTAATGACCTTTGTTT
>MU225233.1:1772069-1786470 GCA_018584345.1 Thuja plicata | reverse complement strand
TAATTTCTTTCATGATCTTGGAGCATTTTTAAGCATTCTAGCTATATTTGAGCATTGAATTTCATACATATCTCATTCTAGGATTGTCCTTGAGAGAGATTAAGCCTGAGAGCTCTCTTAACAAAGCATGGATAGAGAACCATGAGATGATATAGATTTAGCTTCAATTCTTTAGATTAGTTTTGTATTATCTTTCCATAGAATTGTGTTCTCTAATCTTAATTTCATGAAGGTGTATTTTCTCACACACACATATATATGTGGTGTAAAATGTAATCATAAAATGAGAAAAACATTGTATAATAGAATTTGATCACAATTGCAATATGAACTTCAATATAGTAGTTTTTCAATATCAATAAAGATAAGTGCTCTTCTTTTTATTTGTGGTTATAAGTTATATATTTCCAATTAGTCTTTTGGATATTATTTTGTATTAGAATATTTCACTGTGTTGGATTCCCTGAGTATCATAATTCAAAATTAATATATAGTTTAAATATCAATTGAAAGATCTGTGTATCTTCTCTTGTTTTTATCGGTCTCTTAATTTGAGTTAAATTCCATAAGATTAGATGTATAGATTGATTTGAATTATAAGTCAAGTGTAAGCCTGTGAAGTGATAGTCTTGCTTTATTAAAAGTATGTTTTTAAAACTGTCTCCAATTATATGTAAGATTGAAAGTTATCTGACTCTATAGCCCAAGTTTTTAGAAGGCACTGATCTAATCATTATTTGGAAAATATTATATTTGTTCGTGCTTTGTAGTTTTTAGATTATTAAACCATTTATTTCAAAGCCTTACAATTAAGATCTTAGTGATTGTCATTTTAGTTAAGTTTCATATTAGAAATTATCAAGAGATTTGTTAGGATCATTCACCACCATGGGAGTAACTTTGTTTGTTTGTGTATGAAATTGTGCGACATAGAAAATTTGATAGTTCAAAGTGAAATCAGGCCTAACAACCTTGGATTTATTAAGCCAAAATTATAGAGGTATGAAGTGGTGCATCACCATTATACATGTCAGTTGGCCAAAAGTGAATCCATCATTTTTTGGAACCAACAAATTGGCGACTCTGCTGGGGAGAGTTGCTCACAATAAGTATTGTGAAGTTAAATAGAGTTTCAGATTTTGTAGACCAGACAACAGTTATACCAGTTTTGTTTGAAAGAACACTCTACTAGAAGGAAGGATCTATAAGACCAACAAATATACATTTTCGTTGAAAGAGGTGGAAACTCGATTCAGTAAAAAAATTTATTCAGTTACTCTACTGAGGGACAAGACTCAGAAAGAGATGATAATTTTCTTCTTTGAAAAGGAATACAATTTTGTTTCAGGATGTTTCAACCATTTAAAAGAAGACCAGTTATTCCAAATGCCATCAGGCCATTGGATCTTAGGAGATTTCAGTGCATCCCAAATAATTTATCTCCAAAACTTTCACAACTTCTACCAAGGTTCCATGGAGAATTGGATGAATCAACACTGCAACACTTGGATGCATTTTACATATTTGTTGAAGATTATGAGATCTATACAGAATATCAGTTGATGAGATTTTTTAGCATAACTTTAATGGACTATGCACAAAAATAATATGAATCACTACCCAGATAATGTATCTAATCATGTAGACAGTTTGAGCAATGGTTTCTTGATATGTTTGATGATGCCAGTGGTGAAGAAGACAACATGTGTTATGAATAGTATGAAGACAAAAGTTGCAGCATGGAAGAGGATCCTATAATGTCTGCAGTTAATGTCTTTTGGAGCTTGGAGAGATTCGAAGGGGATTCTTCTATACAATTGCTGATGAGAATTGTGAGCATTCTTTGAGAGATACTTTCATACATTAGGACTTTACACAAGGAATTAATAAATAAAATGCATGAGTTAGGAATCACATCACATGATCCTTCTGTAAAGTTCCTTGCACATATATTAGAAGAATATGAGGAAGACACAAAAGGGAGGCTTATGCTTAGATTGAACAAGGCCTTGTGCTTGATGATTATCTTGGTGAGGAAGATGAGTGCACTAGTCATAGAAAATATAAAGAAGCATCCATTCTTGAGAACCATAATAGTACTTCCGATGACATGGAGGAGAAAAATTCATATCAAATAGAAGAAGAATCTGTATGTAGTGATATTCGCATGGAAACATGTATCAATGACCATGATGATGAGGAAGAAGATCTTCTAAGTACAGAATAAATCTCATATTTACTAGACTTGGAATATCAAAAAACTTGTTGACAAGAGCGGTCAATTTTCTCTCTCAATGCACCATGATAAGCGAGTTGATGGATCAGTATATATTCAGGGAGTACTAGATGAAGGAGATGATAAGATAAATTCCAAGAATCAAAGAGAGGAGATGAAATAGAACAACATAAAACATATAAAAAAGAAATTTTTTTAGATGAAATGTGTCATGAAGATATGCCCAAGCTCTCTATGTTCTTGAATTCATTATTTGAAGAGGAAGCAAAAGAAGATGTGCTTGAGTTCTCTATGTTACTAAATCCATTGTTTGGACAAGAAGTAGAGGAAAATATGTCTATGCCCTTGAATCCATCAGTTGAAGAATATTTTCTATGAAATCAAGTCTATCATCATCATGATAAAAATAGTGGGCCTAGTAATCATTTTGTGGATGATGAATCTCAAAATATGTAAGGGGAAGTGTATGCAAAAAATGAGATGTGCATCATTTCATCCTCTGAGAAAAATTTATATCACAAATGTGAAAATGAGATAGAATCAAACATACATAATGATGAAAATGTGTTGAAGATTAGTTTTGAAAATTATCAGAGTGTCCTATCTTATCAAATTCCTGATAAGAAGATAGTTCATGAATACGAGCTATCTTCAAAAAATTTATTTAAGCAGAAACAATATCTAGAGAATGGAAATGGGGCAGATTATTTGCAATGAAATATCCAAGAAAGATAACTTACTATAGATATTTATATGACTGATCATAGGGATAGGTATCCTCCATCCAAGAAAGAAAACAGTGCACCTGATTATAGCTTAGAGGAAAAACATAAATAAAAATTCTTTGATTGTGTTGATAAAGTGAAACCAATGAATATGCTCCATAAGGATGATGCATCAGATGCAACAAAGGATCAAATGTTGGGATTAAATAATTTTAAAACTTGTCTATTTTCAAATATTATAGTTGATAAGGAAAATGAATGATATGATATCATTTTCAAGAGATTCAAAGTATTACATGATAAGAATTAGATCTTTGACAGAGGAAAAGAATAATATTAATTTTTAGGGCTAGGGGCCACCAAATTAAGTTTAGACAAAAATTTTATGAAGAGGATATTTAACTAATGGTCTAATTCTCTAGAGATAACTAAGATCTCACTATGCTCACATGGAGCATACGTCCCCAGAAAGAGACTGTTGGAGCTCTAAATTTTTGGCAAAATTTGGATTCCTATATAGTGATAAAAATCTAAAAATTGCATCCCAAACTCCATGCCCAATAATTGATGATATGACGAAGTACACTAAATGGGATAAAAAAACATATTACTTTTCAATTAAAAGTTGAGGGATTATTGAAGGAAGCTCTGTGATAGGAACAAGCAAAATTATGCAAGTGAAGGTTATAGAGATGCTGGGATTTCAACCTGCTGTAAAGATGATGTCAAAAGAGAATTAAAATTATCAAATATTGAAAATATAAAAAGACCCAGTTCAGAAAATCAAATTTCCTATCTCCATTAAAAATATTAAGTTTGTACAATCTGATTTAGATTTTAGACTAAAGTCAAATCCGAAAGATAGGTAGTTATTAGTTAGTTAGTTGATTAGTATTTTCTCAAACGTGTTTTCTAAATTTTAATTAAAAATGATGTCTTTTCACCCTAAAGGGTTATGAAAACTATTCAACAACATATATATGTGGTGTAAAATGTAATCATAAAAGGAGAAACACATTATATAATATAATTTGATCACAATTTCAACATGAACTTCAATAAACTAGTTTTTCAATATCAATTAAGATAAGTGCTCTTGTTTTTATTTGTGGTTATAAGTTATATGTTTTCAATTAGTATTTCAGATATTATATTGTATTAGAGTATGTCACTGTGTTGAATTGCTTGAGTATCATAATTCAAAATTTATATATATATATATATATATATATATATATATATATATATATATATATATATAGTTTAAATATCAAATGAAAGATCTGTATATCTTCTCTTGTTTTTATCAGTCTCTTAATTTGAGTTAAATTTGATAAGATTAGTTGTATATATTGATTTAAATTATAAGTCATGTGGAAGCCTGTGAAGTGATAGTCTTGCTTTATTAAAAGTAATTTTTTAAAACTGTCTCCGATTGTACATAAGATTGAACATTATCTGACTCTATAGCCCAAGATTTTAGAAAGCACTGATCTAATCATTATTTCAAAATTATTATATTAGTTCATGCTTTGTAGTTTGTAGATTATTAAATCATTTATTTCATAGCCTTACAATTAGGATCTTAGTGATTATCATTTTAGTTAAGTTTCATATTAGAAATTATGAGGAGATTTGTTATTTTCCTCCAAGGCTCATTCACCACCTTTGGAGGAAATTTGTTTGTTTGTGTAAGGAGTTGTGTGACATAGAAAATTTGATAGCTCAAAATGAAATCAGGCCTACTAGCCTTGGCTTGATTAAGCCAAAATTGCAGAGGTATGAAGTGGTGCATCACCATTATACATGTCAGTTGGCCAAAAGTGAATCCATCATTTTTGGGCACCAACATATAATTTTACAAAATATGTTTTGGCACCCACCATGATGCCCTAGCCTAGATATTTCATTACTTGATTTCTAACAATATCTGTGATTGTAGGTCACTGTCTGAGGAGAAGATCATATTCAGGACCTTGGCTCGTATATGGTCTTTTCTTGGAACGTATCTAATAAGCTTGGAATAAATTTTTGTAAATCACATTTTGGTAGATCTTATATCGTATTTAGGATCCTTAGTCATATTTAGTTGATCATGAGTCAAATTTGGTCTTGAATCATATTTGGATTAGTAGAAAAAATGTATCTAGAAAAAAGGTTGTATTTGGGAAAAAGAGAAAAGTTTTCAATATTTTGTATTTTAATTAGATGAGTAACTTTGATAATTTGATGTTTTTCTATTCCATCCTTGTGGTTTTATCAACAACTTAACAATTTCTTGTAGGATGTATGTCAAGATTTAAACAATAAACTCTTAACAAGTGGTTTTGTAGGATGTCTTGGAAATTCAACTAAACATTATGCTTGTATTAATTTTAATTCATTAGGCACCTAGTTTAATCCATGATGGTACCAAATTGGCATCTCAAGATGATATGGGATTATGCTGTCACCTTTTAGGTTATCACAAACCTAGAATCCATCTTGATTCATTATAGCTTGATAACTCCATGGGGTTATCTAATTTTGGAAGTAATAAAATTACATGGGAAATTGAATCCATGTCTTATGTTCTTGGTATGTTAATTATGGTAGGAGAGTATATTATCATCTTTTAGGTGATAAGTGTTGGAAAGTTGACTCCCAAAGAGTATATGCCTTATTTTGTGTATTCATTATGGCAACAAAGTCATATGAAGTTTTGACAGTAAACTATGAAGTGAAAATTGACTAAGTGTAGAAGACATAATAGAACAGTGACTTGTAGTCGATCAGAGGATCAACGGACGTGCGTATGACCACATCGGGATATGGGCATTCAAACTTAAGATCTATGGTATGTTTTTATGCTTTACCTATACAAACATGGTACATAATGGTAGTATAGACAAGTTACAGAAAGAACAAGTACACTAGCAGTTTAGAATATAGAGTATGAAGCTGACTTCATGTTTTTGATTAACGTGTAATATTTTTTTATGTAAAGGATAGGTGCCTACTATAATAAGTTTGTAATCATGTATTAAACATTATTGTAAACACACTTCAGCCAATCTTTTTGGAAGTGTTCTGTAGGTTTTGTTGGGGCCCACTAAGGTCTTGTCTATAGCCGCGTTTGTTCAGGCATAAACATATATATATGCAATGTAAAGATATATTTGAAGTGTCCAAGAAATATTCAGAGAAGATATATAGCATAGCAGTATGAAGATATCAGTATGAGATAGATCCCTTAAAGAAGATAAGAGCATAAGCGCATAACTAGAACTGATCAGACATCTGTGTCACATACAACAGTTCACTTTTGGATATAGTGCATATGTATTCTTAGGATCTTGTAGCCTTCTTTCTCATTAAGTAGTGAGCTGTTGGATAGTGATTCCTCACCCGTAATAGGGTTGTTTGTAAAAGACTCCTAATAGGGTTATGTGTTTAACCAGGTCATTGTACTTGCATTGTAAAGATTGCTCCTAATAGGGAAAAGGAACTTTGACAGGTTCATTATACTAGTACAATATTTGTGGGTACTAATTCCCACCGGGGTTTTCCTCTAATCAAGGTTTCCCCATAATCATATTATGTATTATGTGATCTTGTGTTAAGCTTCAAGTGATACATAATTGTTTTATGTTTAAAGTTGGTAAAATTGAATAAATAGCTAAACATTGATTCACCCCCCCCCCTCTCAGTGTTTCCAACAATAAGAAATATAGACCTTTAATTGATATCTATATTTTATTTTTGATTTTACCTTAGAGAGGATATTGCAGTGGGAAACAATACTCACCCCACAAGAATGACTCAAGTGGAAATAGGTCAAAGTGAGCCACCTCGAATTGTTATAAATAAATGATACCACTAGCCAAACTATGTTAAACAAGTTTTGTTAAGTGGTCTCTTCTGAGAGATGCCTTGCTAGTCTGAATGAGGACCCTTTCTAAATACATAAGCTAGTAGCCTCCTTATTATACATGGTGATTTTTCAGTAGTGCATAGGGGTTTTGTTTCCGCTAGAAGATTTTACACTCATGATTCTTGCATCCCTGGTAGTGAAGTTAAGGGTTCTTGGATGTCAGTACCTTGAACTCAGGAAAGCCCCAAAAGGGATCTCCTAATCACACACTCTAAGGCTCAATTATGTGTTCTAATTTCCAAAAATATTTTTTTGAGATAACCTATTAGATTGATGGGGACATTATTCACTAGAGACGGGTGTACTTAGTATGGGCCTATAGAAGTTGCACTACAATCTTTCAAATGTTAGCTTGTCTTATATGTGTTTATTATGTGCTTAAACTAGTGAACATTTCTTGAACATACACTAAATATTTAGGGATTTAGAGACAAAGAAAAGTGCTTTTATATTTTCTATGTATGTTTTATTCACTTAAACTAAAAATTCCATCAAAAAACACCCTCAAAACATCAAACTAGTCCTTAAAAGTAGTAGCAAAACACTTGATAGAGTAAAAATTCATATTTGGTCCCAATTTGAGTTGTTTTTGAGCTGGTTTTAGTCATATCCTACACTATCATGTATTGTATGTAGGAAAAATTGTGTCCTATAATGTGTTGAGTCATATTTGGGATCTTTAGTTGTCTCCTATTCTATATTGGGTCATTTTTGGGAGAAAGGTCATATAGTAGTCAATCATTAATTGTATCTGGTAACAATAGAGTCTCATATCTAGTTAATAATATATGGGGAAAAGGAAATTTCCGTATAGTCTCTAAAAAATTTAATCATTCATTCAAGTACCCTTTTTGTTTTACTTTAAAACTATATCATCACAGTTGTCATAAGAAGACCCTAAAACCTTGCTATCATCATGCTTGGTTCATTGTATCATTGTCTCATTAACAACCATAGTGTATTTCTTGTGAAATTAATCATCTTATCTAGTTTTTAGAGGTCAATATGAGGAAAACTCTACACTAAAATAGACCTCTAAAACCAACGTTAACATTCATTACAAATCCTCGCAAATCTAGACAAGTTATTGCATGAATTCATCAACATTGAACCTTTACCAATTGATTTTCTTTGTATCCATATGTAAAGAGAAAAATCTAAATGTGTGAAGGGTTAATGGGTATAAGATACTTGCACATCTAAATAATATCCTTTACATATGAAAAGTTTGAGAAGTTAATATTCTCCTCTTAGCCCCAAATTCGCAAAGTAAGGATCCAAATTGATTAACCAGAAGAAAAAGGTCAATGCACAAATGAATCAATCAATTAGAAATAAGAAGAAAGAGGAAAAACTTACCATCTATTTTGGAGGAGAGTGTGTAATAGATCTGTAAATATTACAATGTTAATTGAAATGAATTGGAGACAAATACTAACCTCAAAGTATAGAAGATCTAGAAATTGTTGTTTTCTGGTGTCTGTACAGAGTTTCTAGAAATTTGGCAACCTTCCCTGCCTTGGAAACATAGAGACAAAAGAAACCAAAAATTTATTTTATTTTCTAAGAAAGGTCAACCCTGACCCAAATACGGGGGCACAATGTACCCCTTTATGTCGACCTTGACCTGCACTACTCTGACGAAAAGTTTGTTTGCGTATCCCGATAGTTTTCTCAAAAATGGTATCCAAATATGCTCCATAATATGTTGTTATGTACTTGTATCTGCAAGAAAAAAAAGTTTTTTTTTTGTTGGCGGAGGGTTTTGCCTTTGTAAAACCTCAGTTTTGGAATTAACCTTGAAATAGAATTGAAATTGAAGTAATAAACAAAGTAAATAGAACAATTCACCTTGCTTATGTTGAAACTCTTATGGAGGATTCAAATCCTTGAATCCACTAGTATGGATGCTACAGATGGATGTAGAATTGTAGGATGTAGGAAGTAGGATATCTCAAATCAATTTCCTTTAGATTGTCAACACCAATCTTCAATGGATCTTTGAATAGGAAGAATCTGGAATGGATATGGACGGAGAAATCTTCAACAAGAGGGCTCCATAGAGCTTGAATCCTTCAATGGCTACAAATGGATCTCCTTGATGACTTGAATGATTGAATGCTTGAAATTAGATGATTTCTTTGATAGATTATGTGTAGATTATGCTTCTTGTTCTTTCTTAGATTCTTTGTCTTAGAAAATGAAAGGAGAAAGCTTCCTTATATACTAGTCAAGGGTAGAAACTTCTAGAGAGGCCAACATATGATAATTAAATTCCAATTAGGTTCATACCCCTATAAGTGGACCTATATTAACTATATTTTTAAGAGTCACCACTTCAGAGCCTGAAATAGCCACTCCAGAAGAGGGAAATAATTATTTCCAAATCCCGACATCTGGAAATCTTTGAATTTTGAAATTTAGACCCTGGGTTAGGATCAAGTTCAATCCTAACCTAGGTCACGATTGAGGTCAACCTTGACCCTGAGGTCAAGAACCTCAAAATCTCAGAGCAGGATATGAGAAACATGTAGGAGAGAAGTGGAAAACATGGCAGGACAAGGGAAAAACTAGATCAAATTCAAAGACCCATTCAAGGCATTTGACATGAACCAAAACCACTTACTCAAAGGGATAACCCTATCCTAAATGGAAGTGCTTCCATATTTCGATGATACATTTAGCCCCCACTTTAACAAGAGTATGGACTCGATGCAAACTCTTGGTAAATGAGATCACGATGAAAAGATAATCTTATTGAAATCAAAGGGACAAAGCAATCATCCAGCCCCCAGGGACTCAAGTCTTTGTAAAACCCAAAGTTAAAGTAAGAGAGACATAGTTAGGAATAGTCGCAAGAGATAAATGAGAGGGGGGGTGAATCAGTTATATACAAGATTCAATTGTTTTACAATTAAGTATAGAATAATATTAGGCATATACACAACAAGATAACACATAACAAAATACCAAAATTTTTGTTACAGGGAAACCCAAAATAGGTAAAAACCCCAGTGGGAATTAGCACCCACAAAGAACTTTACTAGTGTATAATGATCCCTGTTAGAAGATCTTACAACCATGTTAGGAGTTTATCTTTACATTGCAATAACTACAGTCACCTAGTGAAAGGTCGTACCCTATTAGAAGTCTTTTACAAATAAAACTGTCAGGGGTGAGGACACACTGTCCAAGAGCATACTACTCAAGTGATGAAGGCTACAACCTTCTGCAAAATAGATATAGACTATATCTGATAACTCAAATTTTTAAGTAGACCTACTGTCTTGATCAGTTCCAGTGAATTATATACACTCTTTTCTTCTTCACATAGATCTTCAACTGATGACTGATATAGCTTCACTGTCCCAATACAACTAGCATTTTTTTCTCCTCTTTTCTACTTTTTTCTTCTCCATACTATTTTGGTGAACACAAATGAGCTGCTATATGTATATTTCTCAAAATATATGATCATTTTGGATGTACGAGACTCTTCAACAACTTCTTAGTTGACTAAAATAAGCACACAACACAATTAGAACCGCGCAACACAAGATGAGTGTTCTCGTCACTACACATAGTCAGCTCCACAAAATTGACTCAAAATTCACTCATGTGATGAAACACATTAAGCGGTCTTAACCAAAAATTCTAAACTCTCAACTAAACTTTAATCTAGACACGCATATCTTGAAGATAAGTGAAACTAAAGAAACAATGTAAATATAGTCGAATCTTATCAAACAATCTCCTGAAACTGTAACAGGAAAACATATCATCATAACTTGACTTAAGCTACACAAATGAATCTATGTGTATGAGCATAACATACTGAATATGTCTAAAACATAAAAATACACATGCAAGGCTCCAACATATCCATACTGATAATTTCATACAAAACACTATTGTATACTATATGTTGTCATCAATGACAAACATATAGTCAACTATTACACAAAGGCAAATCTACAATAGCCATGACTAGTTAAAGAAAAAGAGAGAGAGGATGTGATTACCTCGCCCACTGAAAACCTATGTCCCATTATGAATGACACAAGGAAATAATGCAAATAGAAAGATGGAGTTTAACCACCTAGTGAATGTGGCTACTCACTAGTCACCCCATGAAGGATTCAACCTCAATAATATTCTATTCCAATAGAGAAAAGCCAAAACTAGAGAGATCCAGTCTTAAGGACACCTTCCGACCTTAAGAGATCAAAACTTTCTAATTTGAAATTGGAGGGATCAAAAGATCCAATAAGGTACAAATCCATGCTTTAAGGATTAGTCTCTAATCCATAAAGGGAAAAAAAAATTTAAGTTTGAAAATATTGTGGAAGTGTGTGTGTGCAAAAATTAAGTAGAGCATATGCCCCCATGTTAAATTTATCATTAACATGGAGACCAAAAATAATTAGTGATACCATGTCACAAATCCAAGGGGACTACACAAGGAAAACATTAAGAACAATATAACATGGAAAAAAATATAGAAGAATAGAAATACATATAGAGGAATAATACAAGAGGGTTGATTCCTTTATCACATTGCACCAACAAAGTAACAAGGGTCATATAAAAGAATCTAACAAAAATTTAGCAAACAGATTACGGGAGAAGCACAATACAATAGGAAAACACATAAAAGGCTACCATGGAGGAAAATCCAATCAAGCGCATCACCTACTCTCCCCCTCTTGGTCTATATTATTTAGGGAAGGTGGGAAACCAACAAGAGGGACTATATCTAGCACATTAGGAAGATTAGCCAGTTCCATACAAGGATCCTCTTGAGAATCTCGATGTTTGATACTAGGTGTAATTATCAATTGTGTTGAAAGAATATTAGGTAAATTAGTATCAATATCAATAGTCTTATATTCATCATTAGCATTAATAGGATCATCAAGAGTATCTTCTTCATCAAGATTAATTGAAATAGAATTTAAGATACGAATAGAATCATCATAATCATTCATCTTAACATCATTATTAAAATTAACTTTTTCCAACACATCAGACAGAGGCTAGTAAAAAGAAGGTAAAGAATTTTGAGGAATAGAGGCATGGGCCATATCTTGAGCCTAATGCTTCTTACGATGTTTATAAGAAGATTGGTTACATTTTGTTTTGTTTAAAATATGTTGAGAACTAGTAGGAACAACACTTGGTTCCTTCATAGTAAATATAAGAGGATTAGTAGGATTCTCAGTAGGATGAAAAGAAACACTAGGAGCTTGATTAACAAAAGTAGAAGTAATGGATAAAGGATATATGGAAGGCATAGGAAAAATACCACAGTTAAGATCCACCTAAGGAATTCTTAATTCAATAATCTTGTGATGTTTATAAGCTTGATATGATCCAAAAAGGTTATCTGGCCATCGAGAAGAACATGAATTAGGTAATGAAGGACAAAAGAAGTCAAGGGTAGAACAATGCCTAGACCTAGAAGGTTGATATAAACTATGATTAATTATTTTCACTTCTTCAACATGAATGAACTTAATACACTTATGGATAGGAGAAGCAATGACATGGATGGAAGTCAACCAAGGAAAACCAAGCTTAACTTGAAACTGATCAGAAGTAGGGACAAAAATGATCATAGTGTCCACAACTTTACCACAAAGTTCAATAGGAAAGTTAATATATCCAAATGATGGATAGATAAAACCATTACAAGTTTGGATCCACACATTAGATATATTGTAACAATCACATTGTAATTTCTTCAAAAAAATGTTTTCTTCAGTAATGACATTGACTAAGGATGTAGGATCAACAAGACAACCATGCATAGGTATCTTATAAATCCTACCATAAATGTAGAGGGGATGATCAGGAGATTTTATAGTCTCAAAATTTTCAAAGGTGATCGAGATTTCCCTAGGTCTTTTATTCTTAGGTTGTTTTCGATGTTTAGGTTGAGGTTTCAGCTTAGGCTTAGCGTTAGGTGGAATTTGAACTTGAGGTTGAGGGGGAGGAACTTGAACAGGAGGTTGAGATTGAAGCTAGTGTGGAGAAACAGATCAAGACAAAAAAACATGCTCCACATGATTAACAATATGATTGAGATCATCCATCTTTGAATCATAAACAATATCCACATAAGATGGCTAAACAATGGTATTAGTATCATGTTTAGGCAAAGGATTCGTATAGATTTAGAGGTTTTGATTAGGAGGAGAGACAAATTTTTTCCAACTACCATCATTAGAATAAGTTAAGTCTTGGACCTTATGCTTTAGAGAATAACACTACTCAGTATCATGGCCATTCTGATGATGGTATTGACAAAAGGCTTTGGGATCAAAGGATTTGGATGCCATCATATTAGGAAGAAGAGGTCGAATAGGAGGCAAAGTAATCATATTAGAATTCAAAAACTTACTCATAATACAATGTAAAGATTTTGAAAGAAGAGTAAACGTATGATTGAGATGAAAAATAGTGGATGCAGAAGTGACATTGTTAGATACAACAACAACTTGATCAGCAATTGCATTTGATTTCTTATTTATCTTTATATAGTTGTTAGGTTTCTGAAACTTGATGGGATTAGGAGAAGCATCACCCTTATCAATTGGAACAGGATCTATTAGAGTGTTTCTCTCAAATTGACTCACTTGTAATTCATAATGATGAATCACTACACAAAGTTGTTGAAAAGAGGTAAATTCAGTAAGAAAAATCTTATCTCTAATATCCTTTTGCAAATTTGAAATAAAAATATGCCAAATATCAATATTAGGAACATGATAAGAAATTTGAGCATACAAATGCTTAAATCTCCCAATAAATTCAGTCAGTTTTTCTTTAGTATTTTGTTTACAATGCATAAAATCAGTTAAGGACACTTGTAGACCAATGTTATTTTGGAAGTATTGGATAAAGGCATTAGAAAGTTTTGAAAAAGAATCAATAGAATAAGGAGGCAAGGAACAATACCATTGGAAGGCCTTATCATGAAAATTTCTAGCAAACAACTTGGCTAAAATCCTATGGTCATGAGCATAGACAGTACAAAGGATTTGAAATTTTTTAACATGAGTGATAGGATCTCCCTTACCATTGTAATTCTCAAGAAGGGGCATATCAACTTGCTGAGGGACAGGCGCACGAATAATGTCTAGGGATAAAGGACTACCCATGTCACATGTAGGATTACTAAACTTGGATAGAGTTAAGGATGAAAGTTGTTTTTTTATAGAGGACATGGTTTGAGCCAGACTAATAATTTTGGAATCATTATAGGAAATAGGAGGCATAGAAAAATGAGGAACAATAGGAAATGAGTAGGTAGCGATAGGAATGGAAGACTGGTGTAGGAGAACCCTAAGGTCTTTAGGAAGATATTTAGTCATTTTAGCTTGTAGGCTGGTTTGGTCAACCATCCATGAATAAGGACTATGTTATAAGGTCCCTAGTGTGTTTAAGGTGTGTTTTTAGTGTTAGGAGAGATTAGGGTTTGTGAATTGTTGAGTCAAGTTGATTCTAGGGGTCTAGAACCTAGAA
>MU225233.1:1725650-1771969 GCA_018584345.1 Thuja plicata | reverse complement strand
TTAGATTCAGAGAAGGGAGAACACCTTATGTTGAGAAGAATACTAATCAAGACACCCACTAAGGATGAGCACAAGTAGAGGAGGGCTCTTTTCAGAGTAAAATGCATTATATTGGGAAAAGTGTGCAGGGTAATAATTGATTTAGGGTCAATAGATAATGTTATATCTTAGGAGGCAGTAGAGAAGTTGAAGCTCACAAAAATCCTACACGTGTGTTCTTATAAAGTTACATGGTTGAATAAGGGCCAAAAAATCTCATTGAATGAAAAAGTGTGGGTAGAATTTTCCATTGGAAGGTATCAAGATAGGATACTATATGATGTGTTCCCAATGGATGCTTGCAATCTATTGCTTCATAGAATATGGCAGTATGATAGAGAAGCTATCCATAATGGGAAAGAAAATAAGTACTTCAAGAAAAATGGGGTAACTTTAAAAATATAGTCTTTAATAGAAGATGACATAGTGGAGAAGTCAGAATCTAGTACAATGTTGATGAACAGAAAGGAATTCTTAAGGGATATGAAAGATGAAGAAGTTGGCTATGCCATCTTACTACATCCAAAAGAGGAGGAGACTCATAAGCAAGCACCTATGTCAAAAGAAGTGAGGGAACTATTAGATTAGTTAAAGGACATAATATGTGAGGGTACACCTGCTTCACTACCACCAAAGAGGGAGATAATTCATCAAATTGACTTCATACCAAGAGCATGCTTACCAAACAAAGCTACATACAAGATGATACCAGAGAAAAACAAGGAGATAGCCAGGCAAATGCAAGTACTGATTCTAGGGCAATAAATATGATAAATATTAGGTATAAATTTCCAATCCTAGAATAGAAGACTTGATGGATTTCTTGCGGGGTGCTAAGTACTTCTCTAAAATTGACTTGAAGAGTGGGTATTACCAAATTAGGATGAAGGAAGATGATGATTGGAAGTTTGCATTTAAGACTATAGAGGGGTTATATGAATGGCTAGTTATGCCCTTTGGGCTTACCAATGCACCAAGCACGTTTATGAGGGTGATGAATGAGGTCTTGAAGGACTATATATGAGTTTTTTTAGTTGTCTATTTAGATGACATCCTCATATTCAGTAATGTATGCTATGAAAATTATAATTAAGGGAGCATAATAAAGAATCAAAAAACTCAACAACTAATAATCTAAACGACATACATGCTAAGACATAAAATGAAAACTTGAAATAAGCTAAATGAAGAAAGTGAAAACCTCCTACAAGCTCATTCAAACTCCATTTTATTCATTGGATTTGTCCATTTGTTGTGGATGTGTGCTCATGGATGTGCTTCAAGCTTCAAAGTTATGTTATCTAAATTAGCATTATAAGTTTACTCTTCAAGATTGGAATATCTAAGCTAAAACTGACATTATGATGTTACTTCAAAAGATGGATGAAATTTGAAGGAATGAGCCTTCTATTTATAGGAAATGGGGTTGAAAATGGGTGGTTCAGATGCAAAGATGAAGAGAGGTCAGGATGCCACTAGAAGAGAGCACATGGATTATGCTTCTTCAAGTGCATCAAATTGGGACACTTGTCACAATATTATTAGGTTGAAAGTAGGGAGGAATGTGACCATTTAGGGAAATGGACCAAGAAGCCTCTAGAAGATAAGGCTCATAAAGAGTGTGTAAGAGGCATTTATGAGGGTGTAAGAGATATTTATTCTTATGGATAAGCATGGCTTGAGATTATTGAATTTGACTTTACGAGTTGAGTTCCTAACCAAGGATTAGGAATGTTACACGGTTAGGGCTAGAATTAGGATTAGGGTTAGTAGATAAGAAGGGTGATTAGGGGGATAAGGAAGGGTTAGCATGTGCAAAGAGGTTGGGATTAGTTTGAACTCAGGGTTAGGTGGTTAGGATTGGTTAGGTTAGCATGTGCGAAGGGGTTGGGTTGAGTTTGAACTCAGGGTTAGGTGGTTTAGATAGGTTAGGTTAGGGGTTAAAGGGAATATTAAGGAATTGAATTACACAAATAACATATTCATTCAATAATAGGGGAATAGGGTTTTAATTAATTATTGAGCATATTGGTTGTTTTTAATAATTAATTAGGACTATAGCCAATTAAATGAATTAATTAGGGCTAGGGGATGACATAGGTCAATTAGGTATTGCTTAATTACCTAGCTGATATGTCCTAAAAGGCACTAAATATGATTAGATGGGTTAATCAGATTTAGGTGTCTACATTGTGCCCCTCTTTGATATAGTGTTAGAATAATGCTATTTTGAAGACGTTTGAAACAATAGATGATGCAAAGATGTGGATGTAGGCAATGAAGTTGCCACATAGTAATGATTAGGATAGAGTTAGGATAGGATGACCAAGATGCTACCCCATTGAGAGGGCGACAGGGAGAAAAGGTGAAGCCCTGGCAACATCTCAAAAAGAGACGGCCAGGAGAGACAGGATAGAAGAAAAAGGAAGGGGGGTAGAAGAATGAGGGATGGGATAGTTAGGTTTGCATCAAGAATGAAGGGTTAGGTGTGAGATAGGATTTGATTGGACTAAAAAGGAAATTTTATGCTAGGGAGGAGATCAGGGGGATTTTTTCTTGAAGCTTGAGCAAGGGGTATTCAAAGATGGAATATTGCCATGTATTTGAGCACTTATTTTGATATAGCAACGCTAGAGACCATGCCAAGGTTACTAGGACCATGAGGCCTTGTCACTGGTGTTGTAGAGGACTGACACAAAAAACATGCGAGGGTTGCTCCAACATCACACATGGGTCCCAGAAAAAATCATGGTGTAAATGATGCTGGAAAAGCCCACAAGCAAACGACATTCCCCAAGTCCAGCATGCAAACCCAAACAAATTACATATGTGCAAGGGTCATTTCTGACTCACTCACAAGAAGAAAACAAAAAGATCAGGTTCCCTGTCCAAGGTGCATCCATTCGTAGTGTACCATGATATAAAGAATCATGGCAACTTTGAGGAGGAGAACAACTGAAAGAATCAGGAATAATAACCAAGAACCAAAATCAAATTTCAAGATCAAAAATTCAATAACAAGATGCCTTTTGCTAGAGAGATCAATGATATGGGATAATGAATGGACTGATATTAGGTCAAGAGGAAGGATATATCCTACAAGAACCCAGTGTTGATGATAATGATGATCTAGATTTAGGTACCAATGAGAGGAAGGATACATCCTCAAGGACCCATTTCCAGAAAGATGATTGGGTTTAGGTCAACGAGAGGAAGGATACACCCTCAAGGACCCATTTCCATGGAGAGGTCATATGTATATCTGATTGGCCAAAAGATGTGATGATGATCAAATTTTTGAAACAAGGTTTTGTCATAAGGAACTTGCTGAAGCACATGATTCAAAATTGAACTGGATCACTTTCTACAAGGAGATCAACCAAGGAAATGAGATATGTACAAGCGGGACTAGATACAAGACTAGAATGACAAAGACATGATATTTAAAGGACTGAAGCTCAAGGATTGGGATAGGAGAACATATATACAAATAGTATAGACCATTATATATAGGAAGGATATGTACAAAAGCTCAGGATGTAGGATAGGAGGACCAATGCTAACTGATGTGAGTGATAATAGAACATTTAGGAAATATAGGTAAGGATTAGGCCAGAGTGGAGTGGAATGAATGAGATGGAGGAGAAAAAGAGTTGGATAGATAATGATATGGCCCACTATGTGTGATGCCTGATTGCCAGGTTTTCACCACACATATTTGTCCAAGGCACCTGATTGCCAAGTTTTCACCATTGGATGAGTGATTTCTCTTGATATTTTTTTTTTCTTTTCTTTTTGTTCTTTTTTTTTTCTTTTCTTTTTTTCTGCTATCATCAAGGTGTCTGTGTACCATATTTTCACCAAGACAATGATTTTTTCAAGACTTTTTTCAATGTTTTTGGATTTTTCAGATTAATTGGAATAACTGAACAACTGCTAGGCATAGAAGCGCCTGAGATGAATGATATTGATTGGATCATTCAGCGGTTCTCCTTTAGGAGTAGATAACTGATATGCCCTAGAATCAAAGCATACAATGAAAATATATGGGCCTTGCCAGGTAACTTCAAACTTACCCTTCTTTTCCCGATTAGTACCCACTTTCTGATTTCCTTTGAGCACAAAGTCCCCTACCTGGAACTGACATGGGTGAATCTTCTTATTATAGCTTCTCTTTAATCTATCCTGATATACGACCAAGTTGTCATATGCTTGCTGACACTTTTCATCAAGGAGATCAAGCTATGTGAACCTTTCTACTCTGTAGTCTTCATCTGTGATTAGGTTTTTGAGAGATACCTATAAGGATGGTAGTTTGACCTCAATTGGTAAGAGAGCCTCGGCACCATATACAATGAAATATGGAGTGGTGCCCATGGGAGTGTGGAAGCAAGTGTGATAGGCCCAAAGGGAGGGATTAATTTTGAGGTGTCAGTCACGACCAGTATCATTGATAACCTTCTTTAGGATTTTTAGAAGTGTTTTGTTGGTTGCCTCAGCTTGGTCATTACCTTTTGGGAAATATGGGCTAGAGAAGCGATGATGGATGTGGAGGCGCTGACATAAATCGACCATATGCTGATTTTAAAATGTTGAACCATGATCTATGAAAATGGTGGATGGAATTCCAAAGGGGAAAATGATGTGGTATAGGATAAACTTGGAGATTTGGATGTCTGTCATAAGGGTAAGTGTGATTACTTCAACCCACTTAGTAAACTATTTAGTTTTCATGGTGATAAATTTGTGTCCCTCAGAGGAAAGGGGAGTTGTCTTACCAACGAGGTCAAAACCCCAACATGAGAATGGCAAAGAAGGCACAATATGATATAGCTCTTGTGTTGGTGCATGGATCAGATTTGCATGCTACTGACATGGTAAGAATTTTTCCACAAATTCACAAGCATCATGTTCCATAGTAGGCCAATAATACCCAACTCTAAGAAGTTGTTTAGCTAGGACCATGCCACTTGTGTGGGCACTATAGATTCCAGTGTGCACTTCTCACAATGCCTGGGTAGCTTCAACTTCATCTAAACACCTAGAGAGAACATTGTGATAACTACAATGATATAAGGTGTCAGCTACAATGTTGTAGGAGGAAGCTCTTTGAATAAGGTTTTGGCATTGGGTGTTTCTTAGATGGGGAATATGATACAATTATTTTGATAAGCATGGATGTTGTGGTACCATGGGGAATGAAGACCAGCCAAGGCATAAAACCGATTAACATCATCACTCTCATAAGCTGGCACATAAAGTTGCTCAACCAAGAACTTGTGTTGTGTTGCATCATGTGGTATTTCTAGAAGAGACCCGATTGTAGTCATTGCATCGGAAGATTTATTTTATAGATGTGGCGCTTGGGTGATTTGTAGGTTGATGAAATTCTCCTTCATTTTATCTACCATCTCTTTATAAGGTAACAACTTATCATCTTTTGTTTGGAATTCATCTAACACTTGCTTTATGATTAGTTGAGAATCACCAAAGACTTGGGTATCCGTGATGTTCCACTGGATGGCAATGTTGAATCCTACAATTAGTGCCTCATATTCTGCTATGTTGTTAGCACAAGGAAATCCCAGTTTGAATGATTTGGGGATGTAGTCACCTTGTGGGGTAACAAACAGGATTCCTGCCCCAGAACCATGGGATGTATATAAACCATCAAAGAAGAACTTCAGGGCTGGTTGTTCTTCGATCATGCATAGATGTTCATTGGGAAACTCCATGACTAATGGATATGCATCGATCAATGGTGCCTCTTCTAACTGATCTACGATGACTTGACCTTTGACTAATTTCCTTTCGATATATTGGATGTCAAACTTGCTGAGAAGCATTACCCATTTAGCCATGTGGCCTGTGAGAGTTGTTGTAGATAGCAGATACTTGAGTATGTCTAATTTTGATATAAGCTTGAGTATGTGACTGAGTATGTAGTGATTTAGATTTTGAGTGGAAAAGACCACTACTAGGCATGCTTTTTCCATTGGTTTATAATTTATCTCATAACCCACCAAAGTGCAGCTGATGTAGTAGATAGCACAATCTTTTCTACTGTCATCTAACTGGGCTAGGAGTGCCCCTAGTGTTGTTGTTGTTGCAGATATAAATAATATGAGAGGTTTTCCTGGTGTAGGCGGTACTAGAATAGATGAATTTTCTAGATATTCCTTGATTTTTTTGAAGCTTCTTTGGCATATAGGATCCCATTTGAAATTATGATCTTTCCTCAGCAAATGCATGAAAGGTTGGCATTTGTCTGCAAGCTGTGATATGAAGCGGTGCACTGATTGAAGCTTTCCTTGTAGACTGCGCAGCTATCTGAGTGTCTTTGGTGGAGGCATTTCAATGATTTCTTTAACCTTTTTAGGATCTATCCCGATATAACTTCAAAGACACATTTCTTTGGATTTAGCTCGAGACCATAATGTCGAAGTTGATCAAATATTGCCTATAGATTATTTAGGTGATCCATTCTATTTTGTGATTTAGCCAATATATCATCCACGTAATCTTCAAGGATCTTATGGATCATATCGTGAAAGATGACAGTCATGGCCTTCTAATATGTTTCTCCAGCATTCTTGTGCCCAAATGACATCATGTTGTAACAGAAGGTACCCCATGGGGCTATAAATGTTATCTTATGCTGATCTTCTTCTACTATACAGATATAATTATATCCTAAAAATCCATTCATGAGAGACAACATCTCATGTCTAGCAGTGAGGTCCACTATCATGTCGATATTAAGCAATAGAAAGTCATCTTTTGGACATGCTTTGATGAGATCTTTGAAATCGGTGGAAATTCTGATGGAGTTATCTAGCTTAGAGACTGGGACCATTTTTGAAATCCAGTCTAAGTAATCTATTGCTCTAATGATTCTAGCTACTAAGAGATTTTCAAGTTCTCTTTTGACCATTAATGCAACATTGGGATGCATATTTCAGAGCTTTTGTTTGACAGGTTTAATGTTACGATCCATAGATAAATGATGTAATACAAGTTTCGGATCCAAGCCAGGCATGTGAGAGTAGGACCATGCAAATATTTTTGGATATTCTCTTAAAAGAGCTGTGAAGGCCATTTCTTCTGCTTCTATCAAGGATGATGCAATGTGAGTGAGGCGAGGCTGGTCCTCTATACCCAAATTAATAGGCTGGGTTTCCTCAATGAGAATAGATGACTATTTTGACCTGTAATCATGGATGATAGGGAGAGGAGAATCTCCATCTCCTAGTGCCTCAGAAGGGTTTTCACCAAGAGATACGCCTTTTATTTTTTCTTTTTTCTGATATGATAGTTCCCCAGAAGGGTTTTCACTAAGAGATACATTTTTTTATTTTTTATTTTTCTTTTCAATTTTGTGGATAGAGTCCTCCTCTCTCCCAAAGTATGCTTTTGGGTTCAAGGTGTATACATGTGTGGATGTCTACCCCCAATCTAGTTTTGGATCTGTAGCTATCCGGATGATGCTTGGTTACTCCTAGTTAATAAGATAGGGATGGAGGAGTGCAAGGTCAATGAAGTGGAGGGATAATTGGTGAAGGATAGAGTTACCAAGGAAAATTTCATTGTCAATATCATCATAAGCTCTCACAATTTTCTCTTTCGGGATATTTTTGAATTTGCATATGTTACCCAGGGGAATATGATAGGTTAGACTGGTTTCCTTAGTGCCCCCTGTCATGTTATGGCCAAGGCCAGAAGTATCATGTTCAAATCCTAGACCAATGTGCTTTTGAAGTTTGGAGGGCACAATGGGGGCTCTCATGCCTTATTCTTCAGAGCCTAGTCCACCTCCTTGATAGTTCCACTTTTTGATGGCCAATTGTGAGAAAAGAGATATTTATCTTTGAAGCGATTCAGGAGGCCACTATCAGGAGATGTGGGATCTTTGTAGAGCCATTGATTGATATCAGGTGTTATTTCTTGGATATTCAAAATGCCATGAGAAAGAAAGGTGGTAGGACCCAATTGTATTAGTTCAGGTGGCTTTTGGTCAATGTAACTAGATGGACGCCCATGGGTATGTGGATTAGCTGGGAGGGCTCCAATAGTGAAGGTGTTAGTTAAACTGTATTCTCCATAGCCTCGGTGGTCAATATCGATAGTGGATAGAGTTGATGCAAGGTTGGTGTTTGGATTTGGAAGGGTTGTAGAGGAATTGGTGATATATGTGCCAAGGTGAGTTCAAGGACAATGATTTGAATCTAGATGGGTGGCTTCCAGTGCATGGAAGTATGCAAAGGGCTTGGGATCTACATGGATAGTGATCTCAACTCCATTGTGTGGAAACTTGATACACTGATGATAGGTGGAAGGGGTGGCCTGCATAGAGTGAATCCACAAGCATCCAAGGAGGATGTTGTATTGGAGGTCAAGATCGACCACATGGAAAATTGTCTCTTGTACTGTCGGGCCCAGTTGAATGGGCAAAGAACTTGTACCTTCTGATGTTCATTCTAGATTGTTGTAGGCTTTGATTGTGATGACATCATTCATGATATTAGCTTTAGTGTATCCCAGTTCCATTGAAAAATTTTAAGTACATAGATTCAAGGCTGAACCATTATCTATCATGACCCTCTTAACAACAAAGTTTTGGACCATGACGGTGATGAGAAGAGGGAGGATATGATCAGGCTCAATAGATGACATGTTAGTGGGTTTAAAAGGGATAGCATAAGATGTGGATAAGTGACCCACAAGGTTTTGAAACTGACTGGGCTCTATGTTGTTGGGAACAGGTAACTCTTGCAAAGCTTTATTCAAGAATTCTTGATGGACTGGTGATGTGCATAAGAGATCCAAGATGGATATTTGGGTAGGTGTATTCCATAGATGTTCCAATAAGTTATATTGTGCCACAGAGGATGAGGTAGTACTACCACCGGCAATAGTTATGTGTCCACGACGTGTAGTAACAATACAATTAGTATCAGCACCTTTCACATGAATGACATTGACAGGTGGCTCGACTTGAAATATACAATCGATGATGCTACCATACTCAACATTAGTGGTAGTGTTATTACTGGTATGGTAACTTTTTTTTCCTTTGTCTTGAATGGACTTTGAAGCAATGTTTGCATTGGTAGGTCCCGTGTTATTGTCATGGTTTGGGAACGCATTTTGATAGATCTTTAGATTTCTATTGGGTGAGGTTTTGTTTATAGAATCTACTTTAATATGGTTGGGATCAATTAGGTCTTGGATGTAGTGTTTTAACTTCATGCACTTGATCGTGGTGTGTCCTTTAACATGGTGGTAGTCACAATATTCGTTGGCATTGAACCATTGCAGTTTTGGAGAAGAGTCATCAAAAGGTTGCGTCAGTGGAGGATATACTACAAGGTTTACTACTGCCATTATTTAGAAAATAACATCGATAGGTTCACCCAAAGGGGTGAACATGCACTTAGGTACATTTTGATCACTTCTTGGTCTACTCTGTCCCTGCTGGATTGATATTGCATTAGTTTGATGCTGGAAATGCTGGGGATTATGATGATAATTGGGTTGGTTAGCTTGATGCATACGTATGGTTTGTAGTGGTGTGGGTTTGTTGTGGGTTACTTGGTAACATGCTGGGGGAGGTGGAACTTGTTGATACTATGGTTGCTGATAGGTTAGTGTGGGGGAATTCTGTTGATAGTGTGGTAGTTGCTAGTATGCCTGCACTGGGGAATTTTGCAGATAGTTTTGTGGCTATTGGTATGTGGGAGTGGATGCTTGAGGACCCTCCATAATGATCTGGACATGTTTAGTGTTAGTGGCTCTATCAGTTATGACATTCTTGTTTTTTTTCCAATATCTAGAGTGATCATTGTTGCCTTTGTCAGGCTGTGATTCTTTATAGTTCTTTATGGCACCATCTTCTACAAGACCTCTTTCAAGATACATGCCTATGATTATAATGTCCTAATAAGTCTGTATATAATTCATGTGCATATGATAGGAAAGCTTGGGATGAAGGTTGTTAATAAATATATTGATGAGATGTTGCTTGGGGGGTTGACAGGACAACCTTGTGGTAAGTTCTTGCTAGTGCTGAAGGTAATCTCTCAAGCTTTCTCCTCCCTTTTGTTTGGAATTACATAAATCGAGAAAGCAGAGTTTATTCTCAACATTGTGTGTGTATTAGGCCAAAAAATTCTCTGATAGTTCAACGAAAGTAGAGACTGTGCCATAAGGGATCTTGTAGAACAACTCAAGGGCGGTCCCCCCTAAGCTTTTGGGAAATAGCCTCCTGAGGAAGTTATCGCTATAGGCCACTTCTGGGCATGCCATGTTGAATTCTTTCACGTGGCTTAGATGATCACCCTTCCCCTGATATTTGTCAAACTTGGGTGTTTCAAAGAGCTTGGGGAAGGGTATGGCATTGATAGATCTATCAAATGGGTAAGGACAAACTTCCTCAAATTTGAAGGTCTTTGCTTCAGTTTCAACACGTAGCTCTTTTAAAGCATTCTTCATTTCCTCCCATTCTAAATTGGCTAGTGGGGGATTGTTATTTTCTATCATGTTGATCCCTCTCATGAGATAGGGGTTAAAAGGAGTTGGTGAATAAAAAGGGTTTTGTGGAGGGTATTGCAGTGTTTGGTCAATATAGATAGGTTGTTGGGGTGATGAGAATTGTAACTGAGGGGAATAGTGTGGTGGAGGGGGTGGAAATACATGTTGTTGTTGTATCTGCTAGAAGTAGGCCTATATCTATTGAGGTGTTGGATAAGTGAGCTAAGGTAACTGTGCACTTGCATTGGGTGGTGGTTCCATATTGCTGAACGATGGTAGATAGGTGTTTTGAGGTGGAATGCCCCCAATGGGTGCAATGAAGTAGTTGGGATTGATTGGCGCACTGGTTTGCTGTGGTGGAGGGACCATTTGTGAGGTATTAGAAGATAGCATAGCTAGGTAGTTGGCATAGCTAGGTTGCAGATATTAGGTAGATAGGGTGGTGGAGTGCGTACTTGAAAAAGGATTCACAATTTGTTGTAGCACCTATGAAATGAGTGGATTGGGATTCTGCGCTGATGGTTGTGGTTGCTAGGTAGGTTGAGTAGGAGTTGGTGATGTGGTAAAAGGGCTATACTGTGGATGTGCATGAGAATAAAAGGGGTTTGCATTTTGTGGCTGGGATTGTTGCGGTTGTTGCTGTTGAAGAGGTTGTTGTTGTTGGATTGGTTGTTGCTGTGGGATTGGGGGGGATAGCAAATTTTTTTAGGCGAAGGGGTTGAATTGTGGTTATTGTGTACATGATGTAAATGGATTGGTGGTCTGTTGTTGTGTAGGTATGGACAAGGCTTGTATGGTGGCTTGGTATTTATTCCAAGTGGATGAGTAAGCACCTTGTGTTGGTTGACTATTTTGAGGAAGTGGTGGTGGAGGAGTTGGGTTAAATTGTGCTTGCGGAAGAATTGTTGGCATACATTGTGAGTGTGTTGTTGGTGGAGTAGGGAAAGTGGGCCCTTGTGGCCCTAAGGGTTGGTTATAGGTGTTGGTAGGTGGCATGCCTATGATGAAGTATGGCTTTTGGTGTGGGTATGTTGTGGAGGAAAAGCAAGGAACGGACATGAAGATTTGAGTGCTTTGATGCTATGAACTGGTTGCTGTACTTTGAATGGGCTGAGTGGGGATGGGTGGAATGTTGGTTTGTGGAGTGTTGACTGGTGCTGGTGGGAATTGTCCAAAAAATGTTTGGATTTCTTGGGAAAGTGGAGTGATTGTGTTTTGAAGAGGCTCAAGCACGTGCATAGCGATGGGATGTATTGCTTGCGCTGTAGATGGTGGATTAGGAGTCGAGGCTCCCATGAATGCAACTGAGGTAGATGGAGGTGTTGTGTGCACAATGGAATGTGGGATGGAAGGTTGTATCATCTATGAGATAAGAGATCCTACTTGTAAGGCTCGTTGAAGGGGACCAACAACTTCATTTTGGATGGTATAAGGACTTGCTCCTAAAATTCCCATAGGTTGTGTAATAAGATTGGGTATAATCCAAGGTGGGAATTGGATTCTTTGTTGTTGGATATTGGTGATTAATGGATTGCTGTTACATCCACTCATGGCTCTTACCCTGTGAACATGCACTGGATGATTGATGAATGTTTCGATAGCACTCACAGTGGGAATCTCATTAGTGTCTACCCAAATGTGTTGGATAGGTAGATTCTATCGTGGATCAAAGGAATCCATCGTGTTAGATTGATCTATCATTGGGTCAAATGAACTAGCTGACTAATTAAGGGCCATGTCTTTCCTCTTCTTAGTGGCTCGTGTGATGGGTGGCATGAAATGAATGTCCTCAAGAGTTGGATGCAAGATGCAAGGTAAAATACAAGGATTGTTCTAAAAAATACTAAGAATGATGATGCTAAGATGATGATCTAGGATGACGCTATCTATGATGAAGGGGATGCTTTCTGAAAGACTAAGGATGACTTGGTAAGAAAAGAATGATTAAGGATTGCTTTACTAATGCATGATCAAGGTGGATACAATTACCAAAACCTAGGACAGACTTGTGGTCTTCGGTTTGACATGATTCTTGGTCAATGTGAACCAAACTTTTGCTCAAGGTGATGAGGTTTCACAGAAAGAGTGGGTTATCTTAGAATAGTGTGTCATTCTAAAGGTACCTAAGATGATGATCCTTGACTTAGGATGAATGGTAAGCAACTCAAAAAGAGGCTAGGATATCAAGTGAAGGATGTGCTTTCTAGGATGATAAGGATTGCTAAAATTTGATGCAAGGTTGCTAGGATGGATCTAGGATTTGCTAATACTGGTTTAGGATTAACTAGGATAGTTTAGGATTTGTTTAGGATTGCTAAGGGATGGTTTAGGATTGAATGCAGATTTATGCTAGGATTATTCTTTGGATGATGTGTGATGTGATTCTAGGGGTGACAACTAGGGAAGTCCTAAATGCAGGTGAAGTGATCTAAGAAGAGGAAGAGTGAGCGATTGTAGTGATGAAGCTGCTAGGCATATCGTGTGAAATCAAGTATGTGTGTTTACATGAACAACCAAAAGATAGGATGGATTGGTGGAGTGCTCAAAGTGAATGAAGGCATTGTTGGTGCAGACTTTCTGTAGAAAACAAAGAATTTTGTAGTTGTCCTGGACCCTCTCGTATTCCTCAAGTTTGTGGTTTTCTGCCTTAATGATTTCAGTGATATACTGATATTTCTTAGCCTCTTTGGTTATAGTCTTTTATTCTTGGTAGATATGTGGCAAAGGAGTCTTCACTTTTGGATGCTTGGTGGAATGGGACACGAGTTCAATCTGATACTTTTGTATGTAGTGACTACAACAAGTGGGCCTTGGATTGTTTTTGCTTTTGGAATTTGTGAGAAAACAATCTTGCAAGAGGCAAAGCAACCTTGCAAGAAGCATAAAATGTCTATCTCCTTGGAAAAAATACTTTCAAAACCTTTAGATTTGTGTATGTTCAAGAACTATTTTGTACAAGGTTCGTAACACTGAAAACACATACACACACTTTCAACCTTAAGGAGGTAGTGAGCTTGAAAACCTTTGTCCACATATGTAGGCACACACACAAGAGCTAATCAGAATATGACCACCATCAAGCATGCTATGGCTCGATGATGTCATATTAGCCAACTCCAAACACTCACGGTGGCACAACTGTGTGAATTTCTCTTGGATGTTACTATCTTCCTTGCCCAGCCGATTATCAAGCTTTCAGGGATGGATCAGGTAGGTTTCTAGATTGATTAGTTGATAGTATTTTTGTGGTGTCCCTGCAATCAGTTTGTATGGTGTGACTCACTTAAGAGCCTACTTCAATCATGTCAATATGCTGGGGAGTTCACCCAGTCTGGACTCCCATCAAACATGACCTGCTCGAGCTTAAAAGGATATAGATGCTCTTTTGGTTAGTGCCTTATTTATATACCAGCCGAAGGATTTTACCATTTTGGGGTTGTTCTCCATAAGGACTCATGTTTCTTCTAGACATGCCTCTCTAAGAAGATCTGAAGATTTATCAAAAGTAGATCTGCAAAAAAAAGTTTGAACGGTCACAATCACCTTTCTCTTGCACCAACAACCACGAGAGCCAATGGGAGAGGATAGTGCATGAAGTGAGGTTGTCTTCTACAAAATTTTGTGCAAGTGCACAAAACATATAAGACACACGATTGATTTCTAATAAGGTTTGTCTAAAACTGAAATGAGCTTGCAAGTTTATTCTTTTTATGAGCACCAAAGTGAGATATTGTTTTCCTTGTTCAATTTGTCTTTATGCATTCGAGATTGAGTTCATTTGATGTTAGATTTTAAACCAAAGAGAAAAGGTGTGATTACTTTGTCAAATTTTAAAACCCAAAAAGCAAAGTGTTTGATAGTTAGTTTAATTTTAAGATCCAAAAACAAGATGTGTGATTTGATTGTTCACTTTTAAACCCAAAATCAGATGTTTGATTTGTTTGTTTTCCTTAAAGTATTCAGGATTTTGTGCATGTTCGTTTTAAGCCCAAAAAACAAATGTTGACTTTTGTTGACTTTTTTACCTTTGACTTTTGTTCACCTTGACTTTTGTTGACTTTGACTTTTATTGACTTTGAAACACAAAACCAAGTGTGAAATGATGTGAGTACATACACTTCTTTTTAAACACCAAAAAGCAAAATGGGAATTTTTTAATCAAAAGATTATGTGCTTTCTTACCAAACTAGATGGCTAACCCATAGACCTGTAAAAAAAAAGAAATTAGTTAGTAAGAGTGCATTATTGTAGGTTTACAGTGCCTTTCCCCGATGTTTTTACAAATAATGGTCCCAGTGATATAGACCATATTTCAACAATTGGGTAATAGAGAGAAAGTAGAAAGAAGATAGAAGGAATATAGTCATCTTGTTTGTGTATCAATGATATTCGTGGAAGCGTAATAGAGAGAAATTAGAAAGAAGATAGAAAGAATATAGTATTCTTTCCTTTTTAAACCTGCAAAATAAAATAAGATCTTGCAAACCTTACTCAAACAACAAAAACACATTAGCTTAGAGGGCTAGTTTGCAAGCAAAAGGAGTAAATTTGATTAACGTGTGTTAGAGTGGTGTTGCTTACAACTCGTTCTTACATGGGTCGTTCCTAGGAGATTTTTTATCAACTGACAGGCCCATCTGAAGGATTCAAAGTAAATTGGATTGGTGACAAAAAGGAGTCTATATTTCTAATTTTCCCACAAGGGGAAAAGACCATACTCTCCTATCATGTATCATTTTCTCCACAAGCACACAAGACAAATTTTGTTTTTCCCCAAAAGATTTAATTGTTCAACACTAAGTAAATGTGTCTAGGTTTTTAATCTTCCCAAAAGGGAAGAGAGAATAATCCCTTAACACTCACTTAGGATTAGACAAGAAAATATAACTAATTAGTCTATGTGCCTAAAAAAGACTAGCACAAACATGATCGTTTGGTCGATTTTGATATGAGGCAACCTGCAAGACAAATGTGAGTAGTTTTGAAGTTATGTCTTTGACAAGTAGTGTTGTAAGCCAACTGATCAATATTTTTAAATTAATCCTTTGACAAGTGTTAAGAACACAAAAAACCACTTAACAATTGTTAGTACATGATAAAAACAATTTTAACAAAGCACTGATATTAATTTAGGGCACAGATATTGGTTCTTGTTTTAGGCTAAGAATGAAAGAATGCAAAAAATAGGCTAAAAACACAAAAAACTAGAAAGTGGCTATACCAGTCGGAGAGGCCAATTTGTAGAACACAAATGCCGGTTATGCATAGATGTTGATTTGTGAATCACAGACACTAGTTCATGAACCAGCGTTTACGCTGACACCGTTGTACTTTTAAGCACAAAAAGACAACAAACAAAGTTAGCTTTTCATTCTTTTTAGTCTTTAATCTGATCAAATTTAACCATTTAAGATCTTCCAAACAACCAAAAACTACTGTTCTTAAGTATATTATAAAGATTTATTTTCTTAGTAAAATTTTGGCATTATAACTACTTGTTAGATTGACTTCTGCTAAAAAATAGAGAGCTAAAATATTAAAAATCTCAAAATTAATAACACCAGGCATAGACACCTATTCAGTGCGTAGACATGGGTTCTATAGAGACATCAAATGGTGGTTCATGGAGAACCAGTGTTTGCGCAAACACCTCTGCGTAAAACACAAATGTTGATCCGCGTGTTGGGCGAAATTTGAAGGAAATAAAGACAAGAAGTTAGAAATTTTAGGGACATGGGTCCCACCGAGCGTACCAGAATGTGTACGATGAATTCTTTGATCTATTGGGAAAAATCTCAAAGATGAGGAGTTAGTGGGTTAGCACATAAAATTGATTGAAAAGAATGTAAAAGAGAAAGCAAGAAACATAGAACTCAACATAACATCATATTGAACTAAAACAAGTAAGCACCCTGATTAGCTTGTTTGATTTGTTATTTTTGATTGAATGTGGGTGTGCTCCCTCAAACACACAAATAACATGTATCCCCAAGGAAATGCTACTATGGAATGCAAATTTGGAATCAAAGAAGACATTCAAGAACTAGTATGGAAAACTAGTCTTAAATCCTTCCCAAAGATGATGCTCAAATTGATATGCAAGATACAAGATTGAAAGCTATGATTCAAGAACTATGCTATGTTATGATATGTGATGAAAACTATGATTCATTTTAACCAAAAAGAACCTAGGATGTAATATCTAAGCGATTTAAGCATAAACTAAGATCATATGAAAACATGAAATCTAGAGCTACGAACCTCTAAATGCAAAATACCATGATAACAATGCAAATTGAGAGATGCCAAATGAAGGGGAGAAGGCCTCTATTTATAGAGCTTTTGGAGAGAGGAAGAGGCTTGGATGAAGTGGCACCTATGTGGAATCCACATAAGAGCCACATAATGGATACATAGTCTTGAAAAGATGGCCAATTTTGAGTCAAAAATGGCATTTAATATTGAGTAGCTCAATATTTCCAAGTGGGAGACAAATTTGTAAGAAGAAATTAAAGAGGAATGGGTGCCCATTTTGGAGAGAATTTCCCCTTGTGGGTGAGGATTCCATTATCCTTAAAAAGGTTAGGAATCACCCATTAAGCATGATTAAAGGACAATTAGGTGGGTAAGTATACTTAGGAAATGAGGTGATGGGAGTAGGGTAGGAATAGGGTAGGCTTTAGGGTAGGTCTATAGGTTGGATTATTAGGTTCGTAGGTAGGGTCTAGATTATAATTCAAATTAGATTTGAATAAATCATGGTTTAGAAGAATTAGGAAATATGGGGGATTTAATAAATGTAAATTTATTAAAAAGGAGATTTTATGAGACAAATGTATTTAAATGAAATATATTGGAATAGTATTTAAGCTATTTGATAAATACTAGCAAATGAAACTATTTAATTGATTAAATTAAATAGTTAGAGGAATAAGAGGGAAAATAATAATAATAATATTAATATTTTTGGACATCTACAGGTGGCCATCATCAAAATGAGTGAATTACAAGGCCTATCAATCACCATCAATCACTCTTCCGCACCCTACCTACAACTAATTCTCCTTAGATGAGGTCGCTTATTTTATTTGAAGTTTTTTTTCCCTATCTCAGTCATTTTGAAGAATATCATAGTACGTAATGGAATAATAAATTCATCCTTATTTGATCATATTAAAGAGGGTGAACACTAAGGAAATAGAGAGATTGCATCATTACACATCTTAGTTCTCTCTTGACTTGTTGTTTTAACTATATAATCCTAATCCCCTACTTGACACACCTCATTAGAGAATTGCACTGAAATGAAATAGGGATCTTGTCTTTATAGTTTTTTTTTTATTATATAGATGATGACATTTTGGTGTCTATTTTTTTATTTCAAGTGTCTACATTCTCTTCAGAATCAAATTAGAGAGCTATATGAAGATCCTGATACTCGACTATTCCCAAATGACCCAATTATGTATATCCATTATTTAGAGAAGATATCTTACGATTATGATCCTTTGGAGGTTTATGAAACTTCAGTTTAGGTTAATTCAAAGGTTTTTTATTCTCCTAAAGAGATAGTTAATATGCCTTCTCTCTCATTGTCTTCTTCTTTAGAATCAATTATAGAAATTTTTCATCTTTCCTCGCTAGCAGGGACATCATTACCTTTCACACTTTATGGACACATTTAAATGTATGTCTTTGGATAGTGCTCCATATTAATTTTCACATAGTTAGATTTTGTATGTTTCTTTTTTGTTTGGGAATGTACCTAAATAGATGTTGGCATTGTTATCTTTCATAGACAAGGAAACATATAGGCAATTTTTAAAGACATTGTCTTCATTCTCCATGCTTCCATATTTTATTTCATATCATGAATGGGAAGTGCAACTACATGTACACATGGATTTATTAATTTTGAATGGGATAAAAATGATTGTTAAGTGTTGGATCCATTTCATCCTTCAAACACTTACCATTCTTGTAGTAAATTAATTAGTATGGGGGCTACATAGTTCGTCACCTTTCCTCCTATAGGGGAAATATCAATTGGATTCTCATTATACTGGATTGGGTATACTTGGGTTCTAACCTATGCTAGATCTATGTAGGATCTGTGAGCCTAGGGTAGGTTACCTAGATGTGTAGAAGGGGGTGGCTTGCAATAATTTTTGTGTCTATAAGTGACTGTTGGGATTGCTTATTGTAAGTAAACTTAATAAATGATAACTTAATGTATAACTCAGAGATCGTAAATTGAACTAATAAGGTGTGTTTCTCCTCACCCATGCTTGAGTTCTAGTAAATACAGAGATGGAGGATGATATAATTCTTGCTCCCATATGAGGTGCAGGTTCTGGCATAGTTAGTGGCCTTGTCAGTTTGAGAGGCCATTGATGGCCATGTATGGTCACTTGAGTGTCAGGATCCATTGGGATTTCTAGGACAAAACTTAAGAGTTAGACGTACATAATGACACCTTCCTATGCATATTCTATTTATCCTATGTATGTCAGTTGACTTTGGATTAGTGCGTCTTAGCTTTTATGATCGATAGTACACCTAGATTTGAGAGCTATCAAGATCCCTTTCTTAGCGGTTATTTCCTTATTGGTTTTGGATATCCGAGTGGGGTCTACTGTTACATCATCAGCATGATGGGGTGGACCTTTGTGTTTCCACATGGATGGGTGGTAGTGATTCTTGACCTATTGATATTCGACTTCCTTGTTCCAGGTGCTTGATGGCTCTTTGTAGATGAGCTCTTTATGTTTCTTCATTATTTATTATGTACTTATCATTCATATTGTAAATCTTGCATTATAGTATCACATGTGATACCTAATCTGGATATTCTATATTATGTAGATTAGAGTGATTACCACATACCCTATGACATGTGTAGATGATGTGAGTTTATGGTAGTTTCATGGTTATCCATGAGGTTTTTAATTATGGTTTTGTAAGTTAGAATTGTTATATCTTTTCAAATGGAATCTTTTGTTATATTGTTAGTTGTGTTTTACTTTACGTAATTCAACGTCATGGAACCCTTGAGTTTTTAATCTATGTGAGTGTATTGCATGTGTATAAATGGTATTTTCTTCCGCATTAATGTATATCTCTTTATGTAAACTTTAGAAAAAAACTATTCAGGAAACATAGTATCATTTTCTAGGATAATCTCCCTTGGGATCCCTGGCAGGGTGTTACAGTATTGATGTGAGACCTCCATGTATCACCTCACCTTTTTCATATCCATATTTTTTAGAGGATTTTCTATTCCATAATTATTTTTGCATAAGTAGCTAACATGTCCTTCTAGCCAGGAGCCAAGACCCTTATATTGCATTCTCATATTAGTCTTGCATCATTTGAATAAGAGTTTTTCTCTCTAGGTCACAATTAAGGGGTGTCATGTTTGAGTAAAGATAATGTACTCTAATTAAGTTTACTTAGGATAAATTCATTTCACATGCTCCAATAATTTGAGCATAGTTATCATAGGTATCATCATTTAATATTTTTCATTTTGTATTTATTATTTGTAGCAGGATAGCTATACTACTCACTCCATATTTTATTCCATGTTGGTTGTGTTTAGAATATTGTGTGTGGTATACATTTTATATACACACTCATTGCTCTTATATGAAATACCAATCCATCCCAATAAATTCAATACACATTCATATCATTGCCTTGAAATCAATTACTTTCAATCTCATTGTTCTTCATTACTCTCTTGTGGTTTATAATTTCTTGATTTGATCCCTTGAAGTTTGTAGCTTCATGTGCTCCTAATGTTGCTAATATTTTTTCCTTGTCTACATTTGATAAATTTATCATAATATTTACTTATATTGTATCTAAGAGATTTAGAAATAATTCATGATCTGAGTTTCGTATAATTAGAATTCTTTCTAACATGGTATGTCATAAGAACTTTTTGGTATGAGAATGAAATATTAAGATTAGGATGCATTATATAAAAATTGAAGCTATTTGAGAGTCCAATCATTCTAAGGTAGAGTTATGTTAATACACTTATCTAAGTTGAAAAATCATTTTGTCATTATTTCTATCTAACTTTAATTTTTCCTTTCCTATAGAATAAGGCATCAATATTATATGGGTGTAGGTAACTCAACACCTCATATTTTACAAAGTTTATCTACACCAAGGAATAAATTATTACAAATTTTTAATCTCCAAGGAGATTTATAGATGCAAAGGATAGAAATTGGTTTATATCTCATTTCTCAAACGTTTACGTATTTTAGATGAGGGGGTCAATTTATTTAAATTATTCTTTCAAACTTTTAATAAATGTAGAAAATATCATAGCTACGCTTGCTAAATATTTTATTGTCTTATGCATATGCTAATGTATAAAATATCCACATATTTAGCGTATGTAGCAATATATTAGTATATCAATCTATAAAATAAAATATTATTATAATATTATTGCATCTAGGTTTTGTGGCATCTAGACACATGATTCTATTTTGAAATCTTTATTTAAATACGTTAAAGGAAACCTTTGAAAATGATCAAATATCTCAACTATATATAAATCAAGTACTCGACCATCAATAATATTACAATATAGATGAGAACAACAATATGAAATATCAATGTCATACAATTTTTGAAAGTACATGTTACTGAGATCTTGAATACTCTCAGAGAAACTATAAGATTAATCTATATGTGTAAAAGAAGTAAAAAGAAAAGCTCTTTCCTTATTATTTGAACGTATAAATTAATTGATTATGTCTTCATTATGCTCATTCTAAATTTATATTAGTTGATTCAAAACTAGAGTGATGAGGAGCTACTCTCCTAGAGCATTCTAGCTCTCTCCAATACCTTCACTGGGTCTCCCTTAGGGTCTCTTTCTCTACCCTAACTAGAGGATTCTTTCTGAATCCTCTCACTCCCTAGGAACTTCTCATCAACTTCAAACTCAACTCCTTTCACTCTTCCTTAACTTTCTTGCAACCATGGCTTCACAAGCCTCCGATCACTCCAATGGTGAAATACTCCTAAGGTGAAGTTTCCAACACTCCTTAGGTCTATTACAGTTCCTATGGATTAATTTTAGTGAATCCTTCATGCATTTTCCAATCAAGTTCAAAATCTAGTCTTCTAGGCCTTGTAGCCTTTTTAGGCCTATTAGCCCTCCTAATCACTGAAAATGTGATTTTCCTCCTAGATTCCCTTAACAACCCTAGAAAAAAGTACATATTATTTGTGAGTTTTTCTTACCCTTCAAAATTTTCTAGGTCTCAAATCTCAGTAGAGTCCATAAAATGGATTTCTACCAAACCCCTAAAAATAAGGGTTTGAAAGGCATGTAGACTAGTTTGACAACTTGGACTACTTCCTCCAATCAGATTGAATCCTCTGAAGTTCTCCTTCCATAAGAATCTCTACACCACATTCCTCCACACTCCTCTAAACTTGATTGGCTCATACAAATCAATCTAGAATCATCATTGCCACTGTATTATTCATATACCCTAACTAGAATGGTCACAACTCGCCTAGGGCCCGAATGTTCTTGAGCTTCCCCTAAACACACATTCTTCAAATTCCCTTTCTATATAGTATATACAAGATCATAGTGGATTCCTAGTGGTCATGGAGTTTGAGCCACGAGAACTCCAAAGAAACCCATTATTTACAGAACTGTACCAAAACTCGCCAGTGAACTTGCAAAACACAGATAATTTTACAAAACCTAACTAGAAATTACAAGATACCAAAATAAAACCACAAAAATATTGGAACCTACATTGCAAACACTATCCAATCATTCATTCAGTCCATTCAAACCAATAAATTGATGGATGATGGCTCTGTCACCAATTACACTGCAAAATTGATCCTTCCTTGTGGCGAGTCCGTACAAAAATGAAATCTAACTATCAGATTAGGGTTGGATTAGCCTTGTATACTCCTATCCTATTAGTATAGACCATTTGGTTAGGATTTGGGCACCTTAATGGCTGATTCCTAAAAACTAGGAAATGTTGTCATGACAACTTTAAAAGTTGTCATGACAACTTTGACAACTTTTGTCAAAATTGCAAATTTTACATTTTGAGTGTCCTAATTGGTTCCAAACTTTACCAATTGACCTCAAATGGATAGAAAACAACTAAACATTATAAATATTCCAAATTTGGGACTTTGGTCAACTCTTTTATTTTTGAGTTGACTTCTAGGCCTTAGACTCCTAGAATCCACTACACTCAAACAACACAACCCTAACCTTTCCAAACCTAAACCACACCTCAGACACACACTGGGGACTTTATAGTTTTGTCCTTATTCATGGATGGTTGGCCAAACCAACCTATGAGAAAAAATTGATTAAGATCTTTCAATAGACCTTAAGGGTGCTCCTGCACCATAATCCCCCCTGCAACAAGCATGTTAAGGAACTTTTGGTGATAGGAACTCCTCATTGATTCCATATTTATTGGAGTAAATTTCAGCTATACAAGTGGCTTCTGACTTTGGTTGTTTCTTCCACTTCACTAGATGCTCCATGTAGATCTTATGTCTTGTTTTCTTTTTCACCCTTGTATCCAATATCTTCTCAACTTGTCCTTAATGAACTTTGTTTTGTACTGCAACTCATCCATATCTGGCCCCCTATACTTGATCAAATATTTCACATTAAATATTGGAGAAATTTACATCTCCTTGGGCAACTCTACCTTGTATGCATTAGGTCCATACTTTGCCAATATCTTACAAGGTCCAATTCATTTTGTCTGTAGCTTGTTGGGTATCCCTTTCTGTAGTCTTGCTTTATTTAGGAACACAATGACTAGTTCACCCACTTCAAACTACAATTCTCTTTGCCCCTCATCTTTCTTTGCCTTCAACTTTTGATTTACCTCCATCAAAGTCTTTTTCACTTGGTCATGAAGCTCCTTCATTGATTGTGCAAAATCATTAGCATGCCCACTCATTCTTTCATATCCTTTGAGGTCACTAATTTACATCACACCCCTTGGATGTACCCCATACACTATCTCAAATGGGCTCTTCCCTGTAACTCTGTTGGTAATGTCATTGTAGGCAAATTCTGCCTGTGGAATAACTTGCTCCCAACCTTGTCCATACTCCTTGGTCAGACATCTAAGAAATTTTCCAAGTACCATGTTGATTACTTTAGTCTGCACATCCATTTGAGGATGATAGGAAGATCCATGAGACAAGTTTGTACCTAATCTCTTCCATAGGGTCTTCCAAAAGTGACCCATGAACTTTACATCGCTGTCTGCAACAATGCTCATTGGTAGGCCATGAATCCTTACCACTTCTTTGAAAAATAGGTAAGCAATATGGCTGGCATCATGTGTTGTTATACATGGTATGAAATGGCCCATTTTACTAAACCTATCTATGAATGCAACTACACTGTCTAAACCAGTTGGAGTTCTAGGTAACCCCACTATGAAGTCCATACTTATGCACTCCCAAGGTTTACTTGAGATGGGTAATGGCTGGTAAAGTTCTACATTAGATGAAGTGCCTTTGTCTTTCTGACATATGCCACACTACTCCACATACCTTCTTACTTCCTTTTGCATCTTTGGCCACCAATAGAATCTCTCTACTAAGTCCAATGTCTTATCAATCCAAAGTGTCCACTTAGGCTTCCATTATGCTTCTTTTGTATAAGTTTCTCCCTCATTGAACCTCTTGGAACACATAGTTTCTTGCCTTTGAATAGAAACCCATTCTGCAATGTATACTCTGCAAACTCACTATGAAAGTGATTCTCAATATTTTGACACACCTTATATATCTTTGATAAATCTGATTCTCCCTCATATAGGTCTTTAAAACCTTCAACCCCTGTACTTTGCAACTAAATCCCTTGGATGGTAAGTAGTCTTCTACTAAGGGCATCTGAAACTTTGGTTTGCACTCCCTTGTTATGTTTGATGGTAAAGGTGTAAGACTACAGGAATTTCATCCACTTGATGTCTCAAGCTAAGCTTGTCTTGAGTGTTTACGTAACTCACTACTTGGTTATCTGTGAAGACAAAAAAATCTTTGGGAAAAATATAATGCCTCCACTTCTTTAAGGCTTGTACAAGATCATATAGCTCCAAATCATAGGAAGAGTACCTAGACCTAGCCTCATTCAATCTTTCACTGAAAAAGGCCACATGCCTGCCTTCTTGACTTAAGACAACTCCCACTGCAATGCTACTTGCATCACACTCCACATTTAATGGTTTATCAAATCTTGTTAATATCAATATAGGCTGAGTAGCCGCTTCCTTCTTCAATCTCTCAAATCCATCATTAGATGCCTTTGTCCACACAAATTTTGTTTTCAACCCTCCTTTTATAGTCTCTAGGACTAGAGCACAAATCTCACTGAATCTCCTAACAAAATTCCTATAGAATTGGGCTAATCCATGGAAGATACTAACTTTAGTCCCTGTCTTAGGAGTAGGCCAGTTCAATATGGCCTCTACCTTCTCCTTATCCATTTTTATGTCACCCTTGGAAACCGCAAAGCTAAGGTAGACTAGCTCTTCCTTCATGAATTCACTCTTCTCAAGGTTTATGGTGAGTTTGTCTTCCTGCAACTTCTTCAGCACTAACTCCACGTGTTTCATGTGATTCTCTTTAGTTTTACTAAAAATTAGGATGTCATCTAAATAGACAACTACAAAAACTCCTATATAGTCCTTCAAGACTTCATTCATCACCCTCATAAAGGTGCTTGGTGCATTGGTAAGCCCAAAGGGCATCACTAACCATTTATACAACCCATCTGTAGTATTAAATGTAGAATTCCACTCATCACCCTCTTTCATCCTAATTTGATACTACCCACTCTTCAAGTCAATTTTAGAGAAGTACTTAACACCCCCCAAGCAATCCATCAATTCTTCTATTCTAGGAATTGGAAATCTATACCTGATAGTTATCCTATTTATTTCCCTAGAATCAGTACACATTCTCCAGTTACCTCCCTTCTTAGGAGCCAACACCACTGGGAAAACGCATGGGCTAATTCTCTTCCTTATCAACCCTTGGTCCAAAAGCTCTTGGACTTGTCTGACTATCTCCTTGTTTTTCTCTGGTGTCATCTTGTATGCAGCCTTGTTTGGCAAAGATTCTCTTGGTATGAATTCAATTTGATGACTTATCTCCCTCTTTGGTGGAAGGGTGGCTGGTGTACACTCACAAATTATATCCTTGAACTAGTCTAATAATTCTCTTACCTCCTGTGGTATAGGGGCCTTCTCTGTCATACTGCCATGGTCTTCCAAGCAATAGATGGAAAATATCCATTGGCAAAACATCACATAGTATCTTTTCATGATACTTCCCAATGGAAAATTCTACCCACACTTGTTCATTAACTAAGATATTATGGCCCTTATTCAAACATGTGACTTTGTAGGGACATTCATGTGGAATTTTAGTGAGCTTTAACTTCTCTACTCCCTCTTCTGATATAACATTGTCTGTAGATCCTGAATAAATGATCACCCTAAAAAATTTCCCCATTATCTTGCACTTGACTCTCAAAAGAGCCCTTCTTTTCTTGTGTCCATCCTTAGTGGGACCTTTAATTAGTATCCTTCTAAGCATCAAGCTTTCACCTTTCTCTAAATCCAGACTGACCTCTGAATGCTTGGTGTTGTCCTCCTCTTGGACATGGTTGATCATCTTTTCTCCTTGTGAGGATGTTGGCTTATCTGGATACCTATATGATGGGTATCCAAAATGTCCACAGTTGTAACATTTCATGGAAGAGAAATGGGATCCCTTTTCAAAACCTCCTGTCTTTCCTCTACCACTGTTATAAGAACCCCTTCCTCTATTTCTGAATCCACCTCTATTGTTTGAGTCTTGTCCCTGATCTACATATCTAGAGTCACCTTGACCCCTATTGTCACTGCCTCTGCTACTTGAACCACCCCTATTGCTACCTCTGTTTTCTCTACCCTTTCCTCTACCTCTGGAGCTAGAATCTTGTCTTTTCCTATGTTTTTCTTCCACCTTCAAAGCTATTTGAAAGCCACTTTAATACTCTTTGTCTCCCGAATGCTTGATCTAAGACAATTTTTTTGGAATTCTTTCATATAGGCTGACACATCTAGGTCTTTTTGCCTAAGATTTTGCCTCTTCTTGTGTAGTTGGATGTCATATTTTTCTAGAAGATAATACTCCTTCACTTTTTCCATCATTGTCTTCAAATTTGTTATGGGATTCTTTCCCTCTTTGTCCCTTTCTTCCTACAAGAACTTCCACCATGTAAGTGCTTGCCATCTTAGCCTTGACTTGTCTATCTTCACCTTTTGGGCTTCTTTAATCCCATCACACTTGAAGTGATTCTCCATTCCTTCAAGCTATTCCATAACCATTTCAACATTCATCTTGCCAAAGAATATAGGGATGCCCTATAGAGCCTTTCCACTCAATGCCCTGAGTGCTTTGAGGAATGGTTCGTCAGGTAGAAGAGGATCAGGCTCTGGTTCTATTTCCTCTTCCATTGGTTTCTTTCCCTTATCTATCCCTTCATGCATTTCTTCTGTCAACTTACTGGCAGTCTCAACCACTTCTGCCATCTTGATCATCATTTCCTCCATTGCTTCTTCAAGAATCCTATTCTTGATTTGTTGCTCTGACAAATCTTTGGGAAACTCTACATTGGTCACCATCTTGGACTCACCTATGGACTCACTCCAATCTGACATACACCAATTCAATTACCCAAGCCTTTTAATGGCACTAATACCAATTTGATGAGGAGCTCCCCTCCTAGAGCCTTCTAGTTCTCTCCAAGACCTTCACTGGGTCTCCCTTAGGGTCTCTTTCTCTACCCTAACTAGAGGATTCTTTCCTAATCCTCTCACTCCCTAGGAACTTCTCATCAACTTCAAACTCAACTCCTTTCACTCTTCCTTAACTTTCTTGCAACCATGGCTTCACAAGCCTCCTATCACTCCAATGGTGACAACCTCCTAAGGTGAAGTTTTGAACACTCCTTACGTCTTTTACAACTCCTGTGGATTCATTTTAGTGAATCCTTCATCCATTTTCCACTTGATTTCAAAATCTAGTCTTCTAGGTATTGTAGCCTTTTTAGGCCTATTAGCCCTCCTAATCACTGAAAATGTGATTTTCCTCCTAGATTCCCTTAACAACCCTAGAAAAAAAGTACATATTCTTTGTGAGTTTTTCTTGTCCTCAAGTATTTCTAGTCTCAAATCTGAGTAGAGTCTTTACAATGGATTTCTTGCAAACCCCTAAAAACAAGGGTTTCAAAGGCATGTAGACTGGTTTGACAACTTGGATTTCTTCCTCCAATTAGATGGAATCCTCTAAACTTCTCCTTCCATATGAAGGTCTAAACCACATGCCTCCACACTCCTCTAAACTTGATTGACTCATACCAATCACTCTGCAATAATCATTTCCACTATATTGTTCACATACCCTAACCAGAATGCTCACCACTCGCCTAGGGCCTGAAGGTTCTTGAACTTCCCCTACACAAACACACACACACACACACACACACACACACTCCAAAAGCCATTTCTATATAGTATATACAAGGTCCTAGTGGATTCCAAGTGGTTATGGAGTTTGAGCCACTAGAACTCCAAAGAAACCTATTATTTACATAACTAGACCAAAACTGGTCAGTGAACTTGCAAAACACAAATAATTTAACAAAACCTAACCATAACTTACAATCTTCCAAACTAACACCACACAAAGATAGGAAACTACATTTCAATCACTATCTAATCATTCATTTAGTCCATTCAATCCAATAAATTGATGGATGATGGCTTTGTCACCAATTACACTGCAAAATTGATCATTCCTTGTGATTAGTTCGTACAAACATGAAATCTAACTATCAGATTAGGGTTGGATTAGCCTGATATACTCCTATCCCATCTGTCTAGACCATTTGGTCAGGATTTGGGTACCTTAATGGCTGATTCTTAAAAACTAGGAAATGTTGTCATGACAACTTTAAAAGTTGTCATGACAACTTTGACAACTTGTGTCAAAATTGCAAATTTTACATTTTGAGTGTCCTAATTGGTTCCAAACTTTACCAATTGACCTCAAATGGCAAGAAAACAACTAAACATTATAAATCTTCCAAATTTGGAACTTTGGTCAACTCTTTGACTTTTGAGTTGACTTCTAGGCCTTAGACTCCTAGAATCCACTACACTCAAACAACACAACCCTAACCTTTCCAAACGTAAACCACACCTCAAACACACACTAGGGACTTTATATTTTAGTCCTTATTCATGGATGGTTGGCCAAATTAACCTACAAGCCAAAACTGATTAAGATCTTTCAATAGACCTTAAGGGTGCTCCTGCACCATGGAGTTTAATATTATGTTAAACTCTTTAAATTTTACACTACAGTTAGTGTAATACTAATAAGATCAAGTAATATAGAATCCTTATAATTGTAAGATGCCATTAACGACAAAATGTTAGTAACTAACGAAACTGAGTATTCAAATAGAATATTTCTTTAGAATCCTATATTATTCTTTTGTTTTACTATTATAGTATTTGAAACTCAACTTCAAGTCTCTTTTCACTAAATTTATGTTAAAAATTTATTTCCTAATATTAGTGAAAATGAATGTGTGTGTGTGTGTGTGTGTGTGTGTGTGTGAAGTAACTAACAAAATCACACTGTTATTTTTTATTTATTTGATACTCTAACATCATCAAATATGAACTCTTTAATATATTGTTGTAATAAAGATGCAACTCTCACTTTCCAAGAATGTAATGTTCCAATCTAGAAGGATCAATATCTAAGTTACTATTACATACGATACCTTTGTCTATTAGTAAGTCAAAGGTTCAAATAGTAGGTAATTTCATCTAGACCCTATATGAATCACATTATTAACATATCTTTTTCATCTTAATTCCTCAATTCTTGTTTTCTCCGAAGTCACATTCACACTAAAAATTCCTTGAACAAGAAAATTTTAAGTGGAGCTGAACTATCCACGTTGATTTTTTCGCCATATAATTCAGCGAAAAAGCACGTTCTCCATTAAAAACTGTGTTAATAATTTGTTTGTCTTTAAGATACAGCAAAACGCAAACGTTGATGGCGATACTTGAAGACTAATTGACTTCCAACACTCATTTTCTAAAATATTATAGTACACCGCATGCTCCTCACTATCGTAGTGCAGACCTAAATATACGGTAAAGATTTTGGGTTTAAAGGTGTCTCTCCGTATCCTAGTAGTTTCAACTACTTCCACCCATCTCTCCTTTCCCTTTCAAACATAGCATCTAAGTTCTTTCATTCATCAATCTTTAGTAGATTTTTATTTTTAAGTTAATCAATAAAAAATAAATAATCTTATAGTTCTTATTTCAATTTTAATTTTAGATAATTGTAAAAATTATTAATCTATGTCTTTATTAGTTTATATTAGCATAGTGAATGGAAATTCTATCTTTTTAGATTTTATGTTTTCATTTATTTAATTATCGTTTCACATGCCAATTATATTGTTGACTTGAATAACACGAGTACTATTGTATAAATCACGATATCATAGCAGCCATTGAAATATAGATTTTCGTTCAATTATTTGTGAAAACTTAGATGACATTAAATTTATTTGAGTAAAGTTTTATCACTATTAATATTTTTAATGACAATAAACATTGTTATAGATACAATAATATTGTGAAGTGATAAAACAAAAAGTCATTAATTTATCTTTCTATTGATTGATATTAGCGTATTGGAAATCACATCCATTTTATATTTCATGTCTTTATTCGTTTAATAATCGAATCAAATGTCAACTATATTATTGTCTTGAATGATACAAGTACTGGTATATGTTAGAAAGTCATAGAAAATCATATCTTTTTTCAATTAGTTTTAGAAATTGGATGACATTAAACTATTTTAGTTAAAATATCGCCACTATTAGTATTTGTAATGACAATGACAACTACTATAGTTACAATAATATTATGAAGTGTGTTAGCACTTTTTCTTTTGTCACAACCTTAAAATGACAGTATACTGATTATACTTGAATGAGAACTCCTTTTTGACAAGAGAAAGGCTAATTGCTAAGGATTGAATAATATCCTTCTTTGTTTTTGAGCTCCACATACTCAGGCAGGTATTACCTAGATAGTTCACTATGTTTCAAGTAAACCTCAAATGGTGGATTAGGTCTTCACTATTATGTCGTTATATTTCTGATTATATCAACAAGATACCACTCTTCAGATGACTGGAAACAATTCTGAAACAGAGCTTGACAGGGAAATACTTACGACTGTAATAACAAATAACAGTGGCATAAGGATGCTTATCCTTCTTCTTTTTATGAGTTTAAACTCAAGGAAGGCTAACCTTTTGATTCTCTCTCTAAGGAATCAAGAATATGAACACTGTCTTGCTGACAAGAGTCCTTAATGAGTTCAGCTCATTGTTCTGAAAACTTGATTAAATTGATTAATTTGTGTATGACTGAATGGAGAGAACACTTATTCATCAAACTCCAGATCAGTGCCTATTCCTTGGGCAAAGAGTCAATGAAAACATATGTCAACAACATGAAACTAATGCAATACTAAAGGATGCCTTACAAACTTCATACAATCCAAATTGAATGCCTTACAAACAATCTACTCAACTCAATACTTCTTCATCAGATCTTCACAACTATGTCCTGCTCTCTGAAATCATTTACAAAATTTAACTCTTTCCTTGAGAAAGACTCACAAATGATTAGACACACTACCTTGTAGTAGGTATATTCCAAATGCCTTACAAATGAAATATACTAGAGCACAAACCATAATCAAAAGAGACAAGACAATAATGAATAGGAACTGTACTGTATTCTTATCAATCCAAATTGTTTCCAGATATCCAGACAATAAACACAAGAAATAAACATGAAAAAGAAGTAAGCTTTACAAATAAAATCTCCAAACAAATGGTAACCTGCTCTGGACATCTGCAGGAAAAACCAAAACAGAGCAGAGGAAAGGAACTATTACAACTGAGAAAAGAAGAAGACATATAGAAGAAGGAGAAACCCTAAAGATTATGTCTGGCAAACACCTGTCCTTCTCTCAAATCTGATTTTTACTCATTCTTTGCTTTTCAAAATATCTGATTGAATTAATCAATTTTCAACTCCACTTGTTTGAGAAAATATCTAACAAATCTTTAAAATATCTCCTCAATTCATCCACTGAGAAGTCCACCACATCTGATCTTATTTGGCAAAAAATATTTGCAATCTGTCACATTTCCCTTTGAAAATCTGATTTCAAAAATCCTCTCGAAAGCTCTTTCAAATTTGACTTGTGCAATTAAAATATTATGCTTTTTATCCTATTTTCCTTTGTGCAAATTTGATTATATCTTCTGATTTATATCTCCCCACAAACTCATCTGTCAAGTCTCAAAAACAAATTAATATATTTGTTCCAGTTATGCAAATTCAACCTTTATTTCTTACCCCAAATCTGATCTTTTAATCTGTAAATATCTGATTTCCAATGTCTGAGAAAATATCTGATTATCCCCTGTGTCTTTAAAAAACCTTCGGGAATAAAACATAACGATTTGCAATAAAACATATGAAATTCCCTGTTATAATTAACCTTGTGCACATTTAAATCTCTGTGAAAATCTCAGATTTATGCATATACTGCCCAGAAATCACCAGAAAATGACACGTGGCATGCTCCCATTCATTGTCACAAACCATGCTTAACTCATATTTTTAACCTCAGTTGCATCCGGCGACTATTCGACAAGCTGGAAATCCAAGTCGCGAGCACTTTTTGACCTCTTCCTTCATTCCTGGGTGGCCGGCGACCAGCACCCAGCGGCTAACTCCATCTGGTGACCTGGCGACCAGCACCCATCTCCTTGTCGCGACTGTCATATTCCTCCTCTGGCTACTTCGCGACTAACCGCTAGCAGTTAGTCGCCAAATCTTGGCGGTCAACTTTGTCTTCTGGTGACTGCGTGAGTAACCACTAGCGGTCAATCGCCAAGTCTCAGCAATCCGGCAGTTAACTGCGATTTCATTCCCGACTAGGTGACTGGAGCCTTCGACGACTGGGCGACTGGGGCCTTCGATGACTGGGCGACCATGTGGATCTCGCGACATCGCGACCAAGTGCACTGTTCATTTTCGTCAAAATTTTCTTACCTACATTTTTGGGCACAAAAACCAAGGCAATCGAATGAGGGCGAGCGCGCAGATAGCCTTCTCTTTCAACTTCAAATTCATTAGTTCTTACTTTTGCATATAAAGTCTTCATTTTGCTTTTGCCGGATGAATGTGGGATATATAATCTTACTATTTATAAGCATTTTTGAAATTCATACTAAAACACTGTGTATAGCCTTTGAAATTTGACCCCCAGCCCTCAAAGGCCTACCAAGAGCCTCTGGGCTTCTTATTTACCTTGGATGTTTGTGTTTTGGTATATAAATATGAAAAAATTCCTTTGCATAGACCATGTGGGATATTGGAATTTCACTGTTTTGCATTTTCCTGGGAACTTGTTAAAAAAACTGCTCATTAATGGCTTTGAATCTGTGAAAATGAAGAGCATGGCTGTCTTTCAGAGGTCAAAATGCCCCTCACTATGGATTCACATCTGCAAAATTGATTTAGAATCTCTGAAAAAACTCAAAACCCCTCCCCAAAAGCCATCGCAGCCTACTGTGAATGCTATTTTTGCAATGTAATGTTGGGCTGGACATTTCAAAGTCTGCACACTCTTCTCTTTGTCTGGACATACTCTTCTTACTGCTCCCCATGTATTTCTCTTAGCAAAGTCCCTTCATAGATTGCGCAGATTGCTGGCTTTTTTAAAAAAATTGCTTTACAATTCAAAACAATCTCAGCAACATACTTCATCATATCCATTATTGTCTGCGCATTAAACAATGCAATACTCTGGTTGAATAGTTGACGTGCCCTATCTTTGCTTTTCTCCCAAAATTGCTTTGAAACACCTTGCCAAATAGTTTATGTTTGGTTTGTGTTGCTGAGCTGATTACTCTTGTTAATGTTTGCAATGACTTGTGTAAAATCCCCTTCAAAAGATGGCGTGAACTATCCTTCCCTGTCTGCTCAGCCTTATTGGAATAAATGCAATGAAACTTATTATTTTAATGTTTAAAAAACCTTGTAAAAAAACTCTCTGTCTGCGCAATATGCTATGCAATGAAATTGACAATGCATATTGTTTAACATTTCAAACTCCACTATCTTTAGCGCAGCAGATGATACTGGCTTTGAAGATGCAATTTCAATTCAATTGTTTGAAGAACATTAAAACTTCCTCTGTAATGAAATCTACCACTCCCCTTACAATCTAGAATAAACTAAACAACGGCCCTCGTTCTGCTGTGTGGGCTGTCCATTCTTTGTAGATTTTAAACAAAACATTTTAAACAACCCTCATACTATTCAATCATAAAGCTGGCTATTGTTTTTAATGTAGGTTTGGTCTTTGTTTCTCTATAACTTGCAAATTGTATTAGTAGCCTGTATCGAAAGCTTTGAATATTTTAAGTGTCTCCCCCATATAATCTACGCCAGTGTCAACTTATGAAAGCACAAGCATCCTCTTCAATCAACACAAATCTTTTAACTTTGGTGCTAAACTCTCATGAAGGAGGCTGCTTGTTTTTTTGTGGAAATTCCTCCATACTAGGCTCTTTTCCTTTAAATTCAAATGTATTACTTAACGTTTCAAATGTTTACTCTCATATTACATGGACATTTTTTTGACTTTTACCCAATTTATATGCTTGTTAATACTGAATGAAAATGCAACTGGCATTAAACTATAACTCTGACATGTAGACCTTCTGACAGAATGCTGAATGGAAGATATCCGGACGGACTGGAATGATCATCCCCTTGTATTAATTGAAAGTCCTTTTGCACTATTGCCTCTTTCCTACATCTTAAATTTCAAAGATTGACAACAAACCGGTGGTATTTATAATCATTTTGACACTTATGCAGTTTGATCTCAACTACGGCAACTGGCCTTCAGAACTGTCTTTGAAAACTAACATAATGATTTGATTAGACCCTGCCCTCTGACAGGCACATTCTCTGATCTATAAAATATCATTCCCCAAAATGGCATCTCATGACTGTACCTGAGTTGAAAGATATTAACCTTTGAAAATGCCATTTTTATTCTATTCCTACAAACATAATGTCAAAAAATGATTTTTAATCGCCGTGATTGATTTTAAAAGGCTGACAAATGGATTAATTGGGGGCTCAAATCCGAAGTGGAAGTAGTATGTCAACTTTGCAAGACAATGCAAAAAGAAATTCATCAAAAGAATCAACCAGCCAAAATTTATTCACTGACAAAGTAGGGCATTTCATAAACTTAACTCTTTTCCGCACTGCAAACTGAACAAACTGCCTTTGAAACTAAACTCATAGGGTCATCAAAAAGTTCTTCCAGAAACCCAACCTCTAGAGCTTGATTGAATGTGCTATGTAGAACATGACCCCTCAGTTTTCTTCCTCTGAAAAGAAACTTTTGAACTGATACCGATTTGCAAATATAGCACTTTAACACTTCCTGAATTTTAACACAGTAAATATGCAGAAATCGGGTTCGGAATCGGCAAAGAAAAGTGATCGACCAGATTGGTCAAGGCTTGGGAATCTTCAAAGGAGTTCATTCCTAGGTCTATAATCCAGGTCAACCTTCAATTATCCAAAATGTTCACCCGGGTACAGAGTTTCAAGACCTCAAAGTAGGTCACTTACCAATTATGAACTTGAATAGACATGAAATCAGATTTAATCACTATCAGAATGGTTCTTGAAAACTTATCATCTGATTTCATAAAGATCTGCAGACTGGAACATATGGAGTGTGTGACCACTGGAACTTAGTGCAAAAGGAATTTTCTCAATTGGGTGCACTGGTCAAAAGTTATAACATATCAAACTAGGCTATTCAAATTTCTAGGCAAGACAAAAATGCAGACAGTTCTGAGCAACCAACTTTGGGAAGTATGAAGACTTATCAAACGGATTTGGAATGACCTGAGGTTTAAAATATAAGCTCTCTGATATGCATGATAAACATTCCCAAAGTGACGAACTATGAAACTCAACAGGGTGTAAGATACTTAGAAGCAAAGTAGGCTCCAGACAGCAAATTGACAACTAGCAAAGTGCGAAATTAGGTGACCCCCTCAAAATGACTACTCCCTAAACATGTCAGAACTGAAATTCAGGAGCTGGGACCCACTGCATATATCAAATGGAAGGCGTTGAAACCTCTCCCAAAGTTGTATCTCATAAAAATCATCCGGGCACCTTTTTCAATCACTGGCACTGAGCCTTCTCACACAAAATTTCAAGGGTATTCACTTTTGCTTATCCGAAAAATTTAACATGGTCACTCCAAATTTGTTCCAAATTTAGGAGTACCAACAAAGTGGACAAAAAAATTAATTTGAAGATCGTTTCTTTGTCCAATGAAAGACAGATTCCTTTGGGAGAGTTTCTTAATTTTGGCCAAGTTGTAATGATATGAAGTAGATATATTGTTGTGAATATTCCTCTATCATGAAAATTTCTTTATCCTTTATGTGTAAGTTGAAAATGACTAAAAGACTAAGTGATCAAAACAACTGATCTCCAATCATTAACTCACTCAATATAAATTAAACTATAATGCATGCAAAGAAAAAGCAAGCAAATTGGTGTCTCATGTAAAAAACTTAAAGCTCTACATTTTTTCTTGAATCACACTTTGAAGAATTCAGTGAATCTTTTAAGCTTTTCTTAGAAAACACAAACTAAAAGTATTAATTTACACAAAGTTTCAATTAAAAAAATTTTGTTTTGATTATGAGAGCTGTGATTCTCATAATTGTTATTTGTTTTCAAGGAGCTTATAGATGTTGGAGATGAAGAGAGGAAGATAAGAAGAATAAAAAATGTGACCTTTCATTTAAACAATTATAATCATCTAAAAATGGTCAAGGTAAATCAATTGACTAAAATCCTTTTCAATATTATCAAATCAAAGAAATTTAAATCAAAGCATAATGGCATGATAAAATTAAATCAATTGAATTACATAATTGATCAACAAGAAATAATAAATAATCAATTTATTCCTTTAGCTAATTAATTAAATCAAAAGTAAAAAATCACATAGATAACAAAATTAATTACTTGGATTTAATGAAATATCCAAGATTCCCTCAACAAGACTATGACACATGGAAATCAAGTAATCAAAAGAGGATAACCACTTTGGTATCAATCAATTAATAGGAGAAAAGTGCAAGGATCAATCACATGGCTTTGAAATCTCAATCATCCATTTCAAATGGGTGAATCTTGACCATCCAATTCAAATTCACTCAGTTTGCCTCCTTGAGAAATCTATAAACTAACCTCAATTCAAGTCATTTGGTATCTAGATCATTTGCATAAGGAGGTTATGTCAAACTTATTTTTTAACTAGATTAAGAGAATTTCATCGTTATCATTGGCTAAATTCATAACCTATATCACTTTCATCCTTAGAATTGAATCATGTAGATCATAACTACAACGTTTAGATCATTTTCATCGCATAATTCATCTAGTTAAATGCCTCAATGAGAATCAATTTCATATCAATTTCATCATTCATCATCTTAATTAAATCAAATTTACATAATTAGGTGCATGAATCATTGAATCCTCTATTTCATTATTGTTTATTCAAGTAGATTTATATGCATTCTGAGAGCAATTAAACAATCTAGTGAATCTTCATGACTAGGAAAAAATATGATGGCTTTTAATCAGTCTTCTTTATGTATTTGATTGGAATTTTTAATACTAACTCATTGATCTAATGTCTTATTTATTATTGTGTGGTTTAGATGGGTGCACAATGTTGGAGCTCTAAATTTTTGGCAAAATTTGGATTCCTATATAGTGATAAAACTCTAAAAATTTCATCCTAAACTCCATGCCCAATAATTGATGATATGATGAAGTACATGAAATGGGATAAAAAAACATATTACTTTTCAATTAAAAGTTGATGGATTAGGGAAGGAAGCTTTGTGAAAGGAACAATCAAAATTTTGCAAGCGAAGGTTTTAGAGATGTTGGAATATCGACTTGCTATAAAGATGACGTCGAGAGAGAATAAAAATGAACAAATATTGAAAATCTAAAAATGACCCAGTTCAGAAAATCAAATTTCCTATATCCAGTCAAACTCTTAAGTTCGTACAATCTGATTTGGATTTTTGATCAAAGCCAAATCTGAAAGACAGGTAGTTATTAGTTAGTTAGTTGATTAGTATTTTCTCAAAAGTGTTTTCTAAATTTTAATGAAAAATGATGTCTTTTAACCCTAAAGGGGTATGAAAACTATTCAACCACATATATATGTGGTGTAAAATGTAATCATAAAATGAGAAACACATTGTATAATAGAATTTGATCACAATTGCAATATGATCTTCAATATACTAGTTTTTCAATATCAATAAAGATAAGTTCTCTTCTTTTTATTTGTGGTTATAAGTTATATATTTCCAATTAGTCTTTTGGATATTATATTCTATTAGAGTATTTCACTGTGTTGAATTCCCTGAGTATCATAATTCAAAATTAATATATAGTTTAAATATCAATTGAAAGATCTGTGTATCTTCTCTTGTTTTTATCAATCTCTTAATTTGAGATAATTCCATAAGATTAGATGTATAGATTGATTTGAATTATAAGTCAAGTGGAAGCCTATGAAGTGATAGTCTTTCTTTATTAAAAGTAAGTTTTTAAAACTTTCTCTGATTATACGTAAGATTGAGAGTTATCTGACTCTATAGCCCAAGTTTTTAGAAGGCACTGATCTAATCATTATTTGGAAATTATTATATTTGTTCATGCTTTGTAGTTTGTAGATTATTAAATCATTTATTTCAAAGCCTTATAATTAAGATCTTAGTGATTATGATTTTAGTTAAGTTTCATATTAGAAATTATCAGGAGATTTGTTATTTTTCTCCAAGGATCATTCACCACCATGGGAGGAACTTTGTTTGTTTGTGTATGGAATTGTGCGACATAGAAAATTTGATAGTTCAAAGTGAAATCAAGCCTACCAGCCTTGGATTTATTAAGCCAAAATTACAGAGGTATGAAGTGGTGCATCACCATTATACGTGTCAGTTGGCCAAAAGTGAATCCATCATTTTTGGGAACCAACAAATTGGCGACTCTATTGGGGAGAGTTGCTCACAATAAGTATTGTGAAGTTAAATAGAGTTTTAGATTTTGTAGATCAGACAAGAGTTATACTAGTTTTGTTTGAAAGTAGACTCTACTGGAAGGAAGGATCTAGAAGACCAAAAATTACACATTTTCTTTGAAAGAGGTGGCAACTCAATTCGGTAAAACTTTTTAGTTAGTGACTCTACTGAGGAAGAAGACACAGAAAGAGATGATAGTTTTCTTTTTTGAAAAGGAAGACAATTTTGTTTCAGGATGTTTCAACCATTTCAAAGAAGACCAGTTATTCTAAATGGCATCAGGCCATTGGATCTTAGGAGATTTTAGTGCATCCCAAATAATTTATCCCCAAAACTTTCACAACTTCTACCAAGGTTCCATGGAGAATGGGATGAATCGGCACTGCAACACTTGGATGCATTTTACATATTTATTGAAGATTATGAGATCTATGCAGAATATCAGGTGATGAGATTATTTAGTAGGACTTTAAGGGACTATGCACAAAAAGAATATGAATCACTACCTAGACAATGTATCTAATCATGTAGACAGTTTGAGCAATGGTTTCTTGATATGTTTCATGATGCCAGTGGTGAAGAAGACAACATGTGTTATGAACAGTATGAAGACCAAAGTTTTAGCATGGAAGAGGATCCTATAATGTCTCCATTTAATGTCTTTTGGAGCTTGGAGAGATTCCAAGGGGAGTCTTCTCTACACTTGCTGATTAGAATGGTGAGAATTCTTCGAGAGATACCTTCATACATTAGGACTTTACACAAGGAATTAATAAATGAAATGCATGAGTTGGGAATCACATCACACGATCCTTCTGTAAAGTTCCTTGCACATATATTAGAAGAATATGAGAAAGACACAAAAAGGGAGGATTATGCTCAGATTGAACAAGGCCTTGTGCTTGATGTTTATCTTTATGAGGAAGATGAGTGCACTAGTCATACAAAAGATAAAGAAGTATCCATTCTTGAGAACCATAATAGTACTTCTGACGACATGGAGGAGAAAAATTTAGATCAGATTGAAGAAGAATCTGTATGTAGTGAGATTTGCATGGAAACAGGTTTCAATGACCATGATGATGAGGAAGAAGATCTTCTGAGTACAGAATAAATCTCATATGTACTAGACTTGGAATATCAAAAACTTGTTGAGAAGAGTGTTCAATTTTATTTCTCAATGCACCATGATAAGCAATTTGATGGATCAGTAGCGAGTTGATGGATCAGTATATATTCAGGGAGTACTAGATGAATGAGATGATAAGATACCTTCCAAGAATCAAAGAGAGGAGATGAAATAGAAAAACATAAAACATATAAAAAAGAAATATTTTTAGATGAAATCTGTCATGAAGATATGCCCAAGCTCTCTATGTTCCTCAATTTGTTATTTGAAGAGGAAGAAAAACAAGATGTGCTTGAGTTCTCTATGTTACTAAATCCATTGTTTGGAGATGAAGTAGAGGAAGATATGTCTATGCCCTTGAATCCATTAGTTGAAGAATATTTTCTATGCAATCAAGTCTATCATCATCATGATAAAAATAGTGTCCTAGTAATCATTTTGTGGATGATGAATCTCAAAATATGTATTGGGAAGTGTATGCAGAAAATGAGATGTGCATCATTTCATCCTCTGAGAAAAAGTTATATCAGTAATGTGACAATGAGATAGAATCAAATATACATAATGATGAAAATGTGTTGAAGATTAGTTTTGAAAATTATCAGAGTGTCCTATCTGATCAAATTCCTGATAAGAAGATAGTTCATGAATATGAGCTATCTTCAAAAAATTTATGTAAGGAGAAATAGTATCTGGAGAATGGAAATGGGGAAGATTGTGTGCAAGGAAATATCCAAGAAAGATAACTTAGTATAGATATTTATATGAATGATCATATGGATAGGTATCCTCCATCCAACAAAGAACATAGTGCACCTGATTATATTTCAGAGGAAAAACATAAATCAAAAGTCATTGATTGTGTTGATAAAGTGAAACCAATGAATATGCTCCATAAGGATGATGCATCAGATACAACAAAGGATCAGATGTTGGGATTGAATAATTTTGAAACTTGTCTATTTTCAAATATTCTAGTTGATAATAAAAATGAACGATATGATATCATTTTCAAGAGATTCAAAGTATTACATGATAAGAACCAGGTCTTTGACAGAGGAAAAAAGAATAATATTAATTTTGGGGGCTAGGGGCCACCAAATTAAGTTTAGACAAATATTTTATGAAGATGATATTTAAATAATGGTCTACTTCTCCAGAGATAAGTAGGATCTCTCTATGCTCACATGGAGCATACATCCCTAGAAAGAGCCTGTTGGAGCTTTAAATTTTTGGCAAAATTTGGATTCCTATATAGTGATAAAACTCTAAAAATTGCATCCTAAACTCCATGCCCAATAATTGATGATATGATGAAGTACACTAAATGGGATAAAAAAACATATTACTTTTCAATTAAAAGTTGAGTGATTAGGGAAGGAAGCTATGTGATAGGAACAACCAAAATTTTGCAAGTGAAGGTTTTAGAGATGCTAGAATTTTGACCTGCTGTAAAGATGATGTCAACAAAGAATTAAACCGATCAAATATTGAAAATATAAAAGGGACCCAGTTCAGAAAAATCAAATTTCCTATCTCCATTAAAAATATTAAGTTTGTACAATCTGATTTAAATTTTAGACCAAAGCCAAATCTGAAAGATAGGTAGTTATTAGTTAGTTAGTTGATTAGTATTTTCTCAGAAGTGTTTTCTAAATTTTAATGAAAAATGATGTCTTTTCACCCTAAAGGGGTATGAAAACTATTCAACCACATATATATGTGGTGTAAAATGTAATCATAAAAGGAGAAACACATTGTATAATATAATTTGATCACAATTGCAACATGAACTTCAATACAGTAGTTTTTCAATATCAAAGATAAGTGCTCTTCTTTTTATTTGTGGTTATAAGTTATATGTTTTCAATTAGTATTTTAGATATTATATTGTATTAGAGTATGTCACTGTGTTGAATTGCTTGAGTATCATAATTAAAAATTAATATATATAGTTTAAATATCAAATGAAAGATCTGCGTATCTTCTCTTATTTTTATCAGTCTCTTAATTTGAGTTAAATTTGATAAGATTAGATGCATATATTGATTTAAATTATAAGTCAAGTGGAATCCTATGAAGTGATAGTCTTGCTTTATTAAAAGTAATTTTTTTAAACTGTCTCCGATTGTACATAAGATTGGACGTTATTTGACTCTATAGCCCAAGCTTTTAGAAAGCACTGATCTAATCATTATTTCAAAATTATTATATTAGTTCATGCTTTGTAGTTTGTAGATTATTAAATCATTTATTTCATAGCCTTACAATTTGGATCTTAGTGATTATCATTTTAGTTAAGTTTCATATTAGAAATTATCAGGAGATTTGTTATTTTCCTCCAAGGATCATTCACCACCTTTGGAGGAACTTTGTTTGTTTTTGTATGGATTTGTGTGAAATAGAAAATTTGATAGTTCAAAGTGAAATAAGGCCTACCAGGCTTGGCTTGATTAAGACAAAATTGCAGAGGTATGAAGTGGTGCATCACCATTATACATGTCAGTTGGCCAAAAGTGAATCCATCATTTTTGGGCACCAACATATAATTTTACAAAATACATTTTGGCAACCACCATGTTGCCCTAGCCCATATATTTCATTACTAGATTTCTAACAATATCTGTGATTGTAGGTCACTGTCTGAGGAGAAGATTATCTTCGGGACCTTGGCTCGTATAAGATCTTGTCTTGGATCATATCTAATAAAATTGGAATCATTTTTGGTAAATCACATTTTGGTAGATCTTATATTGTATTTAAGATCCTTAGTCATATTTAGTTGATCTTGAGTCAAATTTAGTCTTGAATCATATTTGGATTAGTAGAAAAAATGTATCTAAAAAAAGGGTTGTATTTGGGACAAAGAGAAGAGTTTTCAATATTTTGTATTTTAATTAGATGACTAACTCTGATAATTTTATGTTTTTCTATTCTATCCTTGTGGTTTTATCAACAGCTTAACAATTTCTTGCAGGATGTATGTCAATATTTAGACATTAAACTCTTAACACGTGGTTTTCTAGGATGCCTTGGAAATTCAACTAAACATTATGCTTGTATTAATTTTAATTCATTAGGCACCTATTTTAATCCATGATAGTACCAAATTGGCATCTCAAGATCATATGGGATTGTGCTCTCACCTTTTAGGTTATCACAAACCTAGAATCCATCTTGCTTCATCATAGCTTGATAACTCCATGGGGTTATCTATTTTCGGAAGTAATAAAATTACATGGGAGAATGAATGCATGTCTTATGTGCTTGGTATGTTAATTATGGTAGGAAAGTATATTATCATATTTTAGGTGATAAGTGTTGGAAAGTTGACTCCCAAAGAGTATATGGCTTATTTTCTGTTGTCATTATGGCAACAAAGTCATATGAAGTTTTGACAGTAAACTATGAAGTGAAAATTGACTAAGTGTAGAAGACATAACAGAAAAGTGACTTGCAGTTGATTAGAGCATCAATGCACGTGCATATGACCACATCAGGATATGCACATTCAGACTTAAGATCTATGGTATGCTATTATGCTCACCCTATACATGCATGGTACAGAATGGCAGTACGGACAAGTTACAGAAAGAACAAGCACACTAGCAGTTCAGAATATAGAATATGAAGCCGACTTCATGTTTTTGATTAGCTTGTAATCTTTTGTTATGTAAAGGCTAAGAACCTACTATAATAATTTTGTAATCATGTATTAAACATTATTTTAAACATGCTTAAGCCAATCTATTTGGAAGCATTGTGTAGGTTTTTTTGGGCCGACTAAGGTCTTGTCTATAGTCGCATCTATTCAGGGATATATGCAATGTAAAGATATATTTGAAGTGTCGAAGAAATAGTTAGAGAAGATATATAACACAGTAGTATGAAGATATCAGTATGAGATAGAGCCCTTAAAGAAGATAAGAGAATAAATGCATAACTAGAACTGATCAGACATCTGTGTCACATACATCAGTTCACTTTTGGATATAGTTCATATCTATTCTCAGGAGGTTATAGCCTTCTTTCTCATTGAGCAATGAGCTCTTGGACAGTGAGTCCTCTCCCCTAACAGGGTTGTTTGTAAAAGACTCCTAACAGGGTTAGGCCTTTAACCAGGTCATTGTACTTGGATTGTAAAGACTTCTCCTAACAGGGCAAAGGAGCTTTAATAGGTTCATTATACTAGTACAATATTTGTGGGTAATAATTCCCACCGGGGTTTTCCTCTAATCAAGGTTTCCCCGTAATCATATTATGTGTTATGTGATCTTGTGTTAAGCTTCAAGTGATACATAATTGTTTTATGTTTAAAGTTGCTGAAATTGAATAAATAGCTAAACATTGATTCACCCCCCCCCCTCTCAGCGTTTCCAACAATAAGAAATATAGACCTTTAATTGATATCTATATTTCATTTTTCATTTTCCCTTAGAGAGGATATTGTAGTGGGAAACAATACTCACCCCACAAGAATGACTCAAGTTGAAATAGGTCAAACTGAGCCACCTCAAACTGTTATAAATAAATGCTACTGCTAGCTAAACTATGTTAAACAAGTTTTGTTAAGTGTTCTCTTCTGAGAGAAGCCTTGCTAGTCCGAATGAGGACCCTTTCTAAATCCATAAGCTAGTAGCCTCGTTATTATACTTGGTGATTTTTCCATAGTACATAGGGGTTTTATTTCTGCTATAATATTTTACACTCATGATTCTTGCATACCTGGTAGTGAAGTGAAGGGTTCTTGGATGTCACTACCTTGAACTCAGGAAAGCCCCAAAAGGGATCTCCTAATCACACACTCCAAGGCTCAATTATGTGTTCTAATTTCTCAAAATATTTTTTTGGGATTACATATTAGATTGATGGGGACATTATTCACTAGGGATGCGTGTACTTAGTGTGGGCCTATTGAAGTTGTACTACAGTCTTTCAAATGTTAGCTTGTCTTATATGTGTTTATTATGTGCTTAAACTAGTGAAAATTTCTTGAACATACACTAAATATTTAGGGATTTAGAGACAAAGAAAAGTGCTTTTATATTTTCTATGTATGTTTTATTCACTTAAACTAAAAATATTCATCGAAAAACACCCTCAAAACATCAAACTAGTCTTTGAAAGTAGTAGCAAAACACTTGACAGAGTAAAAATTCATATTTGGTCCCAATTTGAGTTGTTTTTGAGCTGGTTTTAGTCATATCCTACACTGTCATCAATCATATGTAGGAAAAATTGTGTCCTATAAAGTCTTGAGTCATATTTGGGATCTTTAGTTGTCTCCTATTCTATCCTGGGTCATTTTTGGGAGAAAGGTCATATAGCAATCAATCATTAATTGTATCTGGTAACAATAGAGTCTCATATCTAGTTAATCATATATGGGGCAAAGGGAATTTCTGCATAGTCTCTAACAAATTTAATCGTTGATTCAAGTACCATTTTTGGTTTACTTTAAAACTATATCATCACAGTTATCATAAGAAGACCCTAAAACCTTGCAATCATCATGCTCAATCCAATGTATCATTGTCTCATTAACAACCATAGTGTGTTTCTTGTGAAATTAATCATCCTATCTAGTTTTTAGAGGTCAATATGAGGAAAAATCTACCCTAAACTAGACCTCTGAAACCAAATTTAACATTCATTACAAATCCAAATAATATCCTTTAATATTCTCCTCTTAGCCCCAAATTCCCAAAGCAAGGATCCAAATTGATTAACCAGAATAAAAAGGTCAATGCACAAATCAATCAATCAATTAGAAATAAGAAGAAAGAGGAAAACCTTACCATCTATTTTGGAGGAGAGTGTGTAATAGATCTGTAAATATTACAATGTTAATTGAAATGAATTGGAGACAAATACTAACCTCAAAGTATAGAAGATCTAGAAATTGTTATTTTCTGGTGTTTGTACGAAGTTTCTAGAAAGTTGGAAACCTACCCTGCCTTGGAAACATAGGGACGTAGGAAACATAGAAATCATTTTCTTTTCTGAGAAAGGTTGACCTTGACCCAAATATGGGGGCAAAATGTACCCCTTTATGTCAACCTTGACCTGCACTACTCCGACGGAAAATCTATTCACGTATCCTGATAGTTTGCCTGAAAAGGGTATCCGAATATGCTCCATAATATGTTGTTATGTACTTGTATCTGCAAGAAAAAAAAAGGTTTTTTTTTTGTTGGCGGAGGGGTTTTCCTTGGTCAAACCTCATTTTTGCAAT
>MU225233.1:1713542-1723570 GCA_018584345.1 Thuja plicata | reverse complement strand
TCAATACAAATTACTTTGCAGTCCACCATTGAGAGAAGTCTGCGCAATATACATGGGGAGCAGCAATACAAGTTTGTGCAGACAGTAAGGGAAGAAAGGTTGCCAACATTGCTACATGTTTAGCATCTAACTCACGCCATGAGGGACAATTCCAAAGCAATGGAATAGGGGTCTATATAATATGAAAATGCTCAAACAATGAAGAGGCTTATGCTGCCAATGGAAGATGTTTTAAGTTTTAAGAAACATTAAAACAAATACACAGCTTTTTGTAAGTTGCTCACGCCAACAACAGAGGAGGTTTTATTGTTTTTTAAACATTGCAAAAGCAATCCTCATTACAGAGAATCTGCGCCAATGTTGGAATTGTCAGAATGTTTTAAAAACAATAAAATTTCAAGCAATACAATCTTCAGGTGTAAAACCAAATTTCCAGCTCTTACTTGTGCAGATTTATTTGAAGGATTGCTGGATTGTTTTTTTGTCAAATTTCCATAGAATGAATGCCATAGAAGTAACAGAGATTGGATGGGGATTGCAGATTTTAGAATATTAAAAACAAATGACATTGCAAACAGAGATTTCCAGCAGACTGCGATAGACATTGGGGGAGATGTTTGAAGAAGTTTGAAAGTTTTAAAGAAGCATTTTGCAAATGTTAATCCATGGGAAGTGGTGCCCAGTCATCTGGAACATGTCTATGGTGTTCATTTGCAAAGGGATGTAGCCATTGATGAGCAGCACCCAGAAAAAACCAAAAACATGAAAAACACAGAGTCTGCAATAGAAAATGGTTGAATGGTTTGATATTTTGAAGAGTTTTAAGGTAGATTTTGCAGATGTGAATCCATAGAAAGGGGCATTTTGACTACTAGAAGACAAACATGGCCTTCATTTGTAGAGAAATAACTCCATTAATGAGCAGCTCTCTTCACACTTTCAGCAAAAATGCAAAAATAGTGAAATTCCAATGTCCCACATTCAGTGTGCAAAGGGCTTTTTTCATGTTTATATGGTAAAACACTAACTCTATTGGTAAGTAAGAGAGCCCAAAGGCTCTGGGTGAGCTCTTGAGGTCTGGAGGAATGGAGACATAGGCCATTCATACTATTTTAGTACAAAATCTGAAAATGCCTTAAAACTGTGAAATCATATATCCCACATTGCTCCCACAGAGGCAAACTGAAATATTTATAAGCAAAGACAAGAACATACAAGTTTGAAGTTGAAGAGGAGGCTATCCATGCACGCGCCCTCATCCAATCACCTCGATTTCCATGCCTGAAAATGCAGAAGATCAAATTTTGATGAAAATGAACGAAGTCGTTGGTCGCGATGTCGCCGGATGTGCATGGTCGCCCAGTCACCGAGTGCCCCAGTCGCCCAGTCGGGAGTAAAACTGAAGGTAACTGCCAGAGCTCAGAGACCTAGCGGTCAGTCACGCAGTCACCAGACATCAGAAGTTGACCGCCAAGATTTCGCGACTGACCGCTAGCAGTTAGTCGTGAAGTAGCCAGAGGAGAAAGATAGCTGTCGCAACATGGAAATGGATGTTGGTCGCGCAGTCATGAGATGGAATAAACAGCCGGATGCTGGTCGCCAGGTCAGCCACGAATGAAAGGTAAGGTGAAAATGGCTCCCGACTTGGATTTCCAGTTTGTCGCATGGTCGCCGGATGTGCCTGAGGTTAAGATGAGTTAAGCACAGTTTGTGACAGCCAATGGGAACATGCCACTTGTCAATTTCTGCTATTTTCTCGGCAAATATGCATAAATCTGAGATTTTCAAGGATTTTTAAATCTGCACAGAGTTAATTTTAAAAGGGGATTTTATATGTTTTGTTGCAAATCTTTTTATTCCCAGAGGTTTCTAAAGGCACTGGAAATCAGATTTTTTACAGATTAAAAGATCAGATTTGGAATGAGAAAACAAAGGTTAAATTTGCACAACTAGAACAAAAATATTTATTTGTTTTTGAGACTTGACAGATGAGTTTCTGGGGAGATATTTATCAGAGGATAAATCAGATTTTCAAAGGGAATGTGACAGATTTTCAAAGATATTTTGCAGATGAGATCACATTGGATGGATTTGTCAGTGGAAGAATGAAAGATATTTTAAAGATAAATCAGATATTTTCTCAAACAAGTGGAGTTGAAAATTGATTAAAACAATCAGATATTTTGAAAAGCAAGGAATGAGTAAAAATCAGATATTTTGAGAGAAGGACAGGTGTTTGCCTAGATAGATTTTTAGGGTTTCTCCTTCTTCTATATCTTTCTTTCTTTTCTCAGTTGTAAGGGTTCCTTTCCTCTGCTCTGTTCTGGTTTTTTCCTACAGATGCCCAGAGCAGGTCCCTATTGGTCTTGTGGAAATTTTATTGTAAGTTATACTTTTGTGTCTTTGTATATTCATGAAAGCTTCTTGTCTGGATATGTTGAAGCAGAATACAGTGTGGTTTTCCCTCTTTCATATTATCTTGTCTCTTTGCATTATGTTTGTGCTCTAGTGTGTTTCACCTATAAGGCATTTGAAATACACCAACTACAAGGTAGTTTTTCTAATTATTTATGAGTTCCTTTCAAGGAGAGGACTAAGTTTCATAGATGATTTCAGAGAGCAAAGCATTGTGATAAGGATTTGATGCAGATGTATGTATATGAGAGGATAGTTTGTAAGGCACTCTATCTCAGCCGCATGTAGTTTGTAAGGCACTCTACAGTATCTCTGTTAGTTTATCTCTGTTGATTCGTGTTTTCATTGACTCTTTGCCCAAGGGATAGGCACTGGTCTAAAGTATAGTCTGCAGTTTGTTCCTCATCCAATATCAAAATCAGATTTAATCAAAATACTCTTGTTACTAAGAACAGATAAGTTGAACTTAGTAAGGACCTATGTCAGCAGGACAGTGTCCATTGTAGTGATTCCTTGAAGAGTGAATCATTAGGTTATCCCTCCTACATCAAAAGGAAGAAGGATGAAAGTCCTTATATCACTGGTTTTGGCTATATTTAAGATCATGGTTTGTATGGTTAAATCTTGTATCTGATTATGCTTGGTCATTTACAAGGTGATTTATAAGTTGGTTTAACAAAGATACATAGCAAATCAGTGTCCACATTAGTACATACTGTGTAAACAACAATCATAAGAGGTAAAACCTGCGAGAGAATATGTGGAACTCAAAAATCAAGAAGGACCTTATCCAGTCCTTAGCAATTAGGATTTTCTTGTCTTTCAATTAGTATTAGAAAGCATGATGTTCAAGTAGTCATTTCAAGCACTGTGGTTCATACAAGAAAAATCCCTAACAGAATCCTTCAATGGCTACAAATGGATCTCCTTGATGAATTGAATGCTTGAATGCTTGAATTCTTGAAAGTAGACAATTTCTTTGATAGATTATGCGTATATTATGCTTCTTGTTCTTTCTTAGATTCTTCATCTTAGAAAATGAGAGGAGAAAGCTTCCTTATATACTAGTCAAGGGTAGAAACTTCTAGAGAGGCCAACATATGAGAATTAAATTCCAATAAGGTTCATACCCATATAAGTGGACCTATATTAAATATCTTTTTAAGAGTCAGCATTTCAAAGCTCGAAACAACCACTCCGGAACTGGGAAATAATTATTTCCAAACCCCGACATCTGGAAATCTTTGAATTTTGAAATTTAGACCCTGGGTTAGGGTCATGTTCAATCCTAACCTAGGTCATGATCAAGGTCAACCTTGAACCTGAGGTCAAGAACCTCAAAATCTCAGAGCAGGATATGAGAAACATGTAGGAGAGAAGTGGAAAACATGGTAGGACAAGAGAAAAACTAGATCCAATTCAAAGACCCTTTCAAGGCATTTGACATGACCCAAAACCACTTACTCAAAGGGCTAACCCTATCCTAAATGGAAGTACTTCCATATTCAAATGATACATTTATCCCCCACTTTAACAAGAGTATGGACTCAATGCAAACTCTCGGTAAATGAGATCACAAAGAAAAGATAATCTTATTGAAATCAATGGGACAAAGAAATCATCCAGCCCCCAAGGACTCAAGTCTTTCTCAAACCCAAGATTAAAGTAAGAGAGACATAGTTAGGAATAGTCCCAAGAGATAACTGAGAGGGGGGGTGAATCAGTTATCTACAAGATTCAATTTTTTTACAATTAAGTACAAAATAATATTAAGCATATACAAAACAAGATAACACAGAATGGAATACCACAATTTTTGTTACGGGGAAACCCAAAATAGGTAAAAACCCCGCTGGGAATTAGCACCCACAAAGAACTGTACTAGTGTAGAATGATCCCTTTTAGAAGATCTTACAACCCTCTTTGGAGTTTATCTTTACAATGAAATAACTATAGTGACCTGGTCAAAGGTCAGACCCTATTAGAAGTCTTTTACAAATAACCCTATTAGGGGTGAGGACACATTGTCCAAGAGCACACTGCTCAAGTGATGAAGGCTGCAACCTTATGCAAAATAGATATAGACTATATCTGATAATTCAACTGTTTAAGTAGACCTACTATCTTGATCAGTTCCAGTGAATTGTATAAACTCTTTTCTTCTTCATATAGATCTTCAACTGATGAATGATATAGCTTCACTGTCCCAATACAACTAGCATTATCTTCTCCTCTTTTCTACATTTTTCTTCTCCATACTATTTTGGTGAAAACAAATGAGCTGCTATATGTATCTTTCTCAAAATATATTATCATTTTGGCTGTAGGAAACTCTTCAACAACTTCTTAGTCGACTAAAATAAGAACACAACATAATTAGAACCGCGCAACACAAGATGAGTGATCGCGTCGCTACACACTATCAGCTCCACCAAATTGAGTCAAAATTCACTCATGTGATGAAACACGTTAAGCGCTCTTAACCAAACATTCTAAAATCTCAACTAAAATTTAATCCAGAGACACATATCTCAAAGATAGGTGCAACTAAAGAAACAATGTAAATATAGTCGACTATTATCAAACAATCTCTTGAAACTGTAACTGGAAAACATATCATCATAACTTGACTTAAGCTACACAAATGAATCTATGTGTATGAACATAGCATACTGAATATGTCTAAAATATAAAAATACATGAGCAAGGCTCCAACATATCCATACTGATAATTTCATACAAAAGACTGTTGTATACTATATGTTGTCATCAATGACAAACATACAGTCAACTATTTACACAAAGGCAAATCTACAACAGACATCACTAGTTAAAGAAAAAGAGAGAGAGGGTGTGATTACCTCACCCAATGAGAACCTATTTCCCATTGTGAATGACATAAGGAAATAGTGCAAATGGAAAGATGGAGTTGAACCACCTAGTGAATGTGGCTACTCACAAGTCACCCCATGAAGGATTCAACCTCAATAATATTCTATTCCAATAGAGAAAATCCAAAACTAGAGAGATCCAGTCTTAAGGACACCTTTCGACCTTAAGAGATCAAAACTTTCTAAATTGAAACTAGAGGGATCAAAAGATCCAATAAGGTACAAATCCATGCTTTAAGGATTAGTCTCTAATCCATAAAGGGAAAAAAAGTGTTAAGTTTGAAAATATTGTGGAAATGCGTGGGTGCAAAAATTAAGCAGAGCATATGCCCCCATGTTAAATTCATTGTTAACATGGAGACCAAAAAGAATTAGTGATACCATGTCAAAAATCCAAGGGGACTACACAAGGAAAACATTAAGAACAATAGCTTAGGTACAACATAACATGGAAAAAAATATAGAAGAATAGAAATACATATAGAGGAATAATACAAGAGGTTTAATTCCTTTATCACATTGCACCAACAAAGTAACAAGGGTCATATAAAAGGATCTAACAAAAATTTAGCAAACACATTACGGGAGAAGCAAAATACAATAGGAAAACACATAAAAGGCTACCATGGAGGAAAATCCAATCAAGCGCATCACCTACTCTCTCCATCTCTGTCTATATTATTTAGGGATGGTGGGAAACCCGCAAAATGGACTATATCCAGCACAGTAGGAAGATTAGCCAGTTCCATACAAGGATCCTCTTGAGAATCGTGATGTTTGATACTAGGTGTAATTATCAATTGTATTGAAAGAATATTAGGTAAATTAGTATCAATATCAATAGTCTCATATTCATCATTAGCATTAATAGGATCATCAAGAGTATCTTCTTCACCAAGATTAATTGAAATAGAATTTAAGATAAAAATAGAATCATCATAATTATTCATCTTAACATCATTATTAACATTAACTTCTTCCAACACATCAGACAGAGGCTGGTAAAAAGAAGGTAAAGAACTTTGAAGAATAGAGGAATGGGCCTTAGCTTGAGCCCGATACTTCTTACAATGTTTATAAAAAGATCGGTTACATTTTGTCTTGTTTAAAATATGTTGAGAACTAGGAGGAACAACACTTGGTTCCTTCACAGGTTCTATAGGAGGATTAGTAGGATTCTTAGTAGGATGAAAAGCAACACTAGGAGCTTGATTAATAGAACTAGAAGTAATGGATAAAGGATGTATGGAAGGCATAGGAAAAAAACCACGGTTAAGATCCATCTAAGGAATTCTTAACTTAACAATCTTGCGATGTTTATAGGCTTGATATGAGCCAAAAAGGTTATCTAGCCATCGAGAAGAACATGAATTAGGTAATGAAGGACAAAAGAAGTCAACGGTAGCACAATGCTTAGGCCTAGAAGGTTGATATAAACTATGATTAATTGTTTTCACTTCTTCAACACGAATGAACTTAATACACTTATGGATAGCAGAAGCAATGACATGGATGGAAGTCAACCAAGGAAAACCAAGCTTAACTTGAAACTGATTAGAAGTAGGGACAACAATGAAGGTAGTTTCCACAACTTTACCACAAAGTTCAATAGGCACGTTAATAGATCCAAATGATCAATAGATAAAACCATTACAAGTTTTTATCCACACATTAGATATATTGTAACAATCACATTGTAATTTCTTAGAAAAAAGGTTTTCTTCAGTAATGACATTGACTAAGGATGTAGGATCAACAAGACAACCATGCATAGGTATCTTATAAATCCTACCATAAATGTAGAGGGGATGATCAGGAGATTTTATAGTCTCAGAATTGTCAAAGGTGATCGAGAGTTCCCTAGGGATTTTATTCTTAGGTTGTTTTCGATGTTTAGGTTGAGGTTTCAGCTTAGGCTTAGGGTTAGGTGGAACTTGAACTTAAGGTTGAGGGGGAGGAACTTGAACAAGAGGTTGAGATTGAGGCTGGGGTGGAGATACAGGTCGAGACAAAACAACATGCTCCACATGGTTAACAATATGATTGAGATCATCCATCTTTGAATCATAAACAATATCCACATAAGACGGCTAAACAATGGTATTAGTATCATGTTTAGGAAAATGAGTCGTATAGACTTGGAGGTTTTGATTAGGAGGAGAGACAATTTTTTTTCCACTACCATCAAAATTATCAATAGATAAAGCTTTAGAATCAGTTAAGTCTTGAACCTTATGCTTTAGAGAATAACACTACTCAGTATCATGGCCATTCTGATGATGGTATTGACAAAAGGCTTTGGGATGAAAGGATTTGGATGCCATCATATTAGGAAGAAGAGGTCAAGTAGGAGGCAAAGTAATCATATTATCATTCAAAAACTTACTCATAATACAATGTAAAGATTCAGAAAGAAGACTAAACGTATGATTGAGATGAAAAGTAGTGGATGTAGAAGTGACATTGTTATATACAACAACGTGATCAGCAATTGCATTTTCTTTCTTATTTATCTTGACATAGCTATTAGGTTTCTGAAACTTGATGGGATTAGGATAAGCATCACCCTTATCAACTGGAATAGGATCTACTAGAGTCTTTCTATCAAATTGACTCACTTGTAATTGATAATGATGAAGCACTACACAAAGTTGTTGAAAACAAGTAAATTCAGTAAGCAAAATCTTATCTCTAATATACTTTTGCAAATTTGAAATAAAAATATGCTAAATATCAATATTAGGAACATGATAAGAAATTTGAGCATACAAATGCTTAAATCTCCCAATAAATTTAGTCAATTTTTCTTTAGTATTTTGTTTATAATGCATCAAATCAATTAAGGACACTTGTGGACCAATGTTGTTTTGGAAGTATTAGATAAAGGCATTAGCAAGTTTTGAAAAAGAATCAATAGAATAAGGAGGCAAGGAACAATACCATTGGAAGGCCCTATCATGAAAATTTATAGAAAACAACTTGGCTAAAATCCTATGATCATGAGCATCGATAGTACAAATGATTTGAAAATTTTTAATATAAAAACCTAAAATTGACCAGGTGTATCTCAAACATTCCAAACTATAAATCTCAGCCAAATTCTTCAACATCTCATCTTAATGCAAAACAAATGGATCAAATCAAATGAACAAAATTCAAATCAAACTAAAAGATCAAATAATCATGAAATCAACTAATTAAATTCAAGCCTAAAGGGATTAATCAAATTATGCAATTGATTTTTCAATTGTATAGTTCAAATTAAAAAGATTAAATCCAACCCAATCACCCTTCCATGGCTAATTTAATTAAATGATGGAGTTATTTAATTCCTAATATCTTTGAGACAACCAACCAACTTTCCCTCCATTTGAGAGCACCTCAAATCTTTTGACTTAACCAAGCTTTGATCGTGATCAACTCACTCTAACCCCTACCCTTGGGAAAATGCTATAAATACAAGTCATTTCCTTTGTATTTGGGATCCAAGAATTTCAAGAGAAAAAGCATCCTTACTATAGGCATATGAGGAGCATTTGAGAGCTTTTGAGAGAATTTCAGCATTTGCATAGCATTTTAGCATATCATGTTTAGGAGCATTTGTTGTCTTCTAACATAATCTTGGAGCATTTTTGAGCATTCTAGCTAGATTTTAGCATTCATTTTTCATTCATATCTCGTTCTAGGATTGTCCTTGAGAGAGATTAAGCCTGAGAGCTCTCTTAAAAAAGATTGGATAGAGAACCATGAGATGATATAGATTTTAGCTTCAATTCTTAGATTAACTTGTTTTATCTTTCCATAGGATTGTTGCTCTTAATCTTAATTTCATGAAGGTGTATTTTATTACACACATAATGGCACCCACCGTGGGGCTCTAAGACTCTTTACTAACATTTTTAGCAAAATATTTGGTGTGTTTTCTTGGTTTTTGGTGTTTTTTTGTAGAAAACAGGAGAAGAGCCGCATGTGCGATGCTAAGAGCCGCTTATAAATACAAAAATGCCACCTACGAAGCTTGATTCATCTCCATCTTTCATCCTGTTGCCGTGGTTTAGATAAAGTGGGCTGCCTACCAGATAAATCATATCGCCTGCTAGATACAGTGCACCGCTTGTGACTTTTCAACAGCCGCCTACTAGCAATCTCTAGCAGCATTTTATACTTTCTATGCCACCTGTTGATTTTAATTAGCCGCCTGTGACATTTTAAGAGCCACATTTTAAAGATTTAAAAGCCGCCTGTAAAGTTTTAATTTATGCTTATGAACATTTGATAGCCACTCTTTAGCTACTAAATGTCGCGTAATCACTTTTGCTTTAAATCAATTTTTGATTAATTTTGTCACTGTGATAACTCTCTATGTTATCTTGTGTTTTAGATGAAAAATCACCCCAAGGTGTAGAAACCAGAGAAGCGGATCTCAAAGCCTAGCAAAGAGGTAAGAATCAAAACCAAGAATGATAAGGAAATACATACGGAAAATTTATTAGAGAGTTTATTTGAGGAAGAACACTTGTATGATCATTACGTTAAGGTGTTCTCTGCTTATAAATGAAAATTTCCTACTCTCTAAGTGATTTGGCATCCTTACTTCTTTAAAGATTTTATTGTTAAATCTTTCATTTTAAAAGAGCTTTTAGGAGGTATTTTTGTCATTTGGTTTTTTTTTTTTTTTCCAAGTTTCCTTCACTTTGCCTCGCTTTGTGCTTACTAACTTGT
>MU225233.1:1694217-1709701 GCA_018584345.1 Thuja plicata | reverse complement strand
TGACATGAAATTGACCTACAACATCCTACTAGGAAGGCCTTGGATACATGAGATGCAAGCAGTACCTTCTACATATCACCAATGCATGAAATTTCCATACCTAGGGGAGGAGATCACAATTGGAGGACATTCAAACCCATTCCAATATTGGAATGCTTTGAAGCCAAGTCATGAATTGTATATTCCTCATAATAGGGAAAGAGTTATCCCTGATAATACCATGGAAGAAACCAAAGGAAAAGTCAGAACTAACATCAAATGTCACATCTACTCCTAACACTATTCAAGCTAACTCAACTACATCAACTAAGGGAAAAGAAAAGGTGAGTTATGAGGGTTCAAATTCAAAGGATACTTCAGTTTAGACTTCAACATTAGGATTGGAATCTTCTAAACCCACTAAGGATGAATGAGATCAAACTAAGAAAGATCACTAAGAAAAGATGAGTGACCTAATGCATCAATTTGAGAAACAATGTAAAATTAACTCGAAAGGAGTAGGGAAATATTCTGTTTCCCTCTTTGATTTACCTACATCTCCAAGAACACATGGAAAACCATCTAAAGATCATCAACCTCATAAGAAAAATTCCCATTTTGTGAGGGAATGTGACAAACAAGAAATGGACAAAGAGATGATGAGGTATTACAATGGCTCTATAAATAGGATGAGAATTCAGATAATTCCAATGAAAGGGTGAAACATATCGATATGCAAACTGATCAATATGGAAAAGGATTTGATATCATGAAGAAAATGGGGTATAAGGGAAGAGAGCCCTTAGGATTTCAACATAGAGGGTTGTTAGAACCTATTGAACAGGTTTGGAGAGACAAAGAAGAGAAATCCGACATAGGCTTTCAACATAAAGGAGAAAGTTCAAGTCCCATGCATGATTTCCATGCACATATTCATATGGTAGGTTCTGAAAGAGAAGATGATTCTAGGGATTATGAGTGGGATTCCTTGTCCAAAGAGTCTTGTCATCCAATAGAGGTTGATACCATTCACACTTATGCAACTCCTCCTAAAGTTGAGAATGAAGAACATATGACTCAAAGTTTGAATTCCATTCACACTTCAAGTGAAACTCAACAAGTGAACATAGAAAAAGAACATCCTTTCACTCAATGGGTAGGTGAACCTTGGGTACCTTCATGGGTGGGAGATTGTAACCTAGTGTTTAATCCACATGCTTTCTTTCCCATATAAATCTTAGAGGATTCTAATGAAGAGGATTTTGATCCTTCTTCCATGGACCATCTAGAAGAGGCACATGTCCTAGACCATGATGATACAATGTATGAACCATCCAATGAATTCATGTCCTTAACTCCTTCAAATGAAAGTCCTATAAATGAATCTTTGTCCTTAATGCATCTCAAACTTATCGATTGGGATCTGTCCAAGTCAAATGACTTACTCCACTTCCCAAATGACAATACAATAGCCTTATACCTCAATGCGGTCGAACCTGATTCTTCTAGCAATGAATTCACTCTGGACATGATGATAGGGGTAGGTTTTCAACCTCTTAATCCAAAAAATGAAGAGAAAATATTAAAAAAAATGAGGTCTAGTGGTGAAAACCACCATGTGGCAGTGCTAGACCCAAAAAAAGTAAAAATAAAGGATGTTTCTGAAGGTAAAAACCCAATTGTGGCACCTAAGGGAGAGAGTTTGGACACCTTACCAGCTCACAAAGATGAAAGATCACCTATAATTATTGAACCCATAGAAAAGTTCAACATTGGAACATAAAAGGATCCTAAATTCATTCACTTAGCAACATCTTTGAGTCCTTTGGAAAGAGAAGAGTTCATTGCATTCTTTCAAGAAAAACAAATCAAGTTTGCATGGTAATATACTGACATGCCTTGATTAGATCCAAGTTTCATAATGCATCACTTAAATGTGAAACCAGGGGTTAAGCCCGTAAAGAAGAAGTTGTGAAAAATGCATCCACATACAGCCCTATTAGTCAAAGCTGAATTGGAGAAATTGCTAAAAGTAGGATTTATAAGAGTAATAGCATATGCCGAATGGATCTCCAATATTATACCAGTTACCAAACATGATAAAACCATAAGAGTTTGCACAGATTTTAGAGATTTAAACCTTGCTTGTCCAAAAGATGACTTTCCCTTACCTAGAATTGATGCTATTGTAGATCTCACTACAGGTCATTCTATGCTTTCACTTATGGATGGATTTAGTGGGTATAATAAAATTTGCATAACACCTGAGGATCAAGAGAAGACAAATTTTACATGTCCATAGGGTACCTTTTGTTGGAATTTAATGATCTTCGGTCTTAAAAATGCCAGAGCCACTGATTAAGGATCCATGACTACCATTTTCCATGACATGATGCACACCTTTTTGGAAGATTATGTGGATGACATTTTAGCTAGGTCACATAAGAGAAAATATCATCTATCGATACTTGACAAGATTTTTACAAGGATAGAAAAATTCAAGGTGAGACTTAACCCAAAGAAATGTTCTTTTGGGGTACAATCTAGAAAACTCCTAGGGTACATTGTTTCAGCAAAAGGCATTGAAGTAGATCCTGAAAAGGTACAAGCCATAATGGACATGGACATTCCAAAGAATATTAGTCAAATGAGGTCCCTCCAAGGAAGACTTCAATCTATAAGAAGGTTCATTTCTCAATTGACAGAAAAATGCCATTCTTTGACTAGATTACTACATATAGACACAATGTTCACATGGGATGAGGAGTGTGACAAAGCCTTTTCATTGTTGAAAACATACTTGATGAATCCACCTATCTTAATGTCACCAATTCAAGGAAAACCTTTATTACTCTACATTTCAGCAACGGAAATATCTTTAGGAGTCTTATTGGCACAAGAGGATGATGAAGGGAAAGAAAGAGCTATCTACTATTTGAGTAGAACGTTGATCAAATATGAGTTAAATTATAGCTTCATGGAAAGGGCTTGCCTAGTAGTGGTATTTGCCTCTCAAAAGTTAAGACACTATATGTTGTTTCATAGGTGAAACTCATAGTTAAAATTGATCCCTTGAAATACTTACTTAGCAAAACAGCTTTAACTGGAAGGATTGCGAAGTGGGTCATGGTACTTAGTGAATTCAACATTGAATATGTTGATAGGAAAGCAATCAAAAGTCAAGTTATAGCCAATCAATTGGCTGACTATCCTCAAGAATCTACACATCCTATACCAGTGGATTTCCTAGATTCTAAAATTGTAAATGTCGAAGCTAAGATATCGACTCTATACTTTGATGGATCATATACCCAAAATGGTAGTGGAGCATGCATTCTTTTGATTAAACAATCCCAAAATCTTAAAAGTTATTGTTCCCTTGCACCAATAACATAGCATAGTATGAATCTTTGGTCACAGGAATCAAGATAGCCTTGGAATGGAATGTCACATAATTACAGGTCTATGGGGACTCTTAATTAGTCATTAATCAAGTTAATGATGAGTATAATACTAAGGATGAAAAACTGATGCCTTACAAGAAATTAGTGGACAATTGGAAGAAGTACTTTGCTTTGATTACTTTTGCACAAATTCCAAGAGACAAGAATAGAGAAGTAGATGCAATGGCTACTTTGGTATCTTTACTTCAGTTACCCAATCAAAATGAAAAGTATGAGTTCTTGGTGGAAGAATTGGTGAAACCAACATTTGACCTACCTGAGACCCAAATTATTGCCCTTTTACATGGACATGACTCTCCATGGTATGGACCTATCTATGCCTACCTCAAAAATCAAACCCTACCTATAGACCAAACCCGTTCTCTAAAGCAAAATTTCATAAGACAAGTAGCCCATTACACTATCCTTTCTGACACATTGTATCGTAAAGGTCTTGACAGAACACTCCTTAGATGTCTAGAGGAAGATGAATAAAAATTAGCTTTAAAAGATGTCCATGAGGGGATTTGTGGGTCACATTCAAATGGTTTAAACCTAGCTAAGAAAATCTTACATATGGGGTACTTTTGGAAAACATTAGAAAGAGGTGCTTGTCAATATGTTAAAGTTTGCAAGAAATGTCAATACCATGGAAACTTAACTCATGCACCGGCACAAGAATTAAACCCTTTTGTCACACCATGGCCATTATATCAATGGGGTTTTGATTTTATTGGTATGATTTATCCACCTTCTTCAAATGGACACAATTATATAATCACAGTGATAGAATACTTTACTAAATGGGTTGAAGCTGTCCCTTTATCAACTGCAACAGGAAAATAGATTTCCATGTTTATCTTAAATCATGTCATTTGCAGATATGGAATCCCTCATGTCATCATCACGGATAATGGAAAATAGTTTAAGAAAAAAGATATTGATGAACTTTGTGACACATTCCACATTACACATCACTCTTTATCCATTTATTATCCCCAAGGTAATGGACAAGCAGAAGCTACCAACAAGAACATCCTGAAAATACTTAAGATATCTATTGGAAAATCAGGAAAAGATTGGCACCTTCAAATCACTCCAGCATTATGGGCCTATAGGACTAGTATTTGAACTCTGATAGGAGCTACACCTTTTTCCTTTGTTTATGGGGTCGAAGTTGTTCTTCCTTTAGAAGTTTAAATACCATCCCTCAGAGTTTCATTGCATGGATTAATAATAGATGAGGATTATAGAGTTGCCCACCTTCAACAATTGGAATTGTTGGAGGAACATCAAACTCAAGCCTATGATCATTTGAAAGTGTACTAGAATCAAATTTACAAGAACTATAACAAACATATCAAGCCAAGAAACTTTCAAATAGGAGATTTGGTATTGAAAGAAAATAAAAAAAAATCAGGCTGATAGAGAAAAGAAAGGAAAGTGGGAAGCAAATTGGCTTGGTCCTTTTGTCATTGTTTCTTCATTTGGAATGGGGACCTACAAACTGGCCAATTGTGATGGTGATGAATTACTAGAACCTATCAATAGCATTCATCTTCAGAGGTTCCACACCTAATTTAGAGGAAAGAATATCAGAATAAAGAGTATAAGTTGACAGTATCAGATGAGTCAAGCATCATCCTTGTACATGGGAAAATTCAAAAATACCAAAAAATGGAGAAAAGATCAAAAATACCAAAAAAATCAGAAAATTCAAAAAGCCAAAAACATTTGAAAAAGAGAAAAAAGTGCCTTGGTGAAAACCTAGCAATAGGCACCTTGGTAGCAAAAAAAGAGAAAAAGAAAAAAAGAGCAATAATCCTAAGAGGTGAAAACATGGAAACATGCACCTTTTGTCCCTTAGGTGTTCCCTAGTTGCATTTGTACATATTGTGGTTTCCTCATCTCACTTGTCCATGTCCTCATTGCATCTGTCATCTGTGCATTTCCCTAATAAAGTCTCAGAGCTACATTTTGTCACATTCTAGGTTCAGTTTCCCTAAGTTTCACATTGGTCACATTTATCACTTGAGGGCACACATCATAGGTTTTGGTACCAACCAGATTCAATAGTGCAACATTTTGGTCACACATCCAAAGCACATTTTCAGATTTAGGAGAGACATTTTCGAACCTTTGATGAATATCACTGTTCAACCCTAACCAATTTGATCACATAACATGATCCTTGAATCTCATTGCCTTTTTTTTTTAGGATAAAAAATTGACACACCCTAAATGATCAGATTGTCTAGAATTCTTATTTGAAAATCTTGATACATTTCACAAACACTTGGAATTTTTTTGATGAGTTTTTCATTGACTTTGTCGAGTCATGTTCTTTTTAGCTAATCAATGATGTTTCGACTAGATTGGCAATGATAAGAGACATGATGTCTTTCTTAAGCTTCTGAGTGACTATTTTGAGGAAGATCCTTTAAACTTGTGTGAATTTGTCTAAGGACATGGTCATCAAAGAACCATAGAGGACATTCACATGGGACGGAGGGTTAACCTTTGTTTGTTTACACAAAAGGATACCTTGGTTATTTAGATTTTCCATATCTTAACACCAAAATCCACTTGCAATATTGAATCCGATTAAACCGGTATTCATACTCCCATAGTTGGTCATCCAACTAGTGAGGGTTGTACTTGGTTTTGTAGAAGGGGTTACCACATGAGGGAAAGTCATATTCATATTCTTATGGCTGCAGTGGTACTAGTAAGGATTGTATCGAATCCAAGTTCCACAATGCTCTATGATGAAAATATATCTCAGTTTGCATTTCTTTTGCAAACCTCAAGGACAATTAGTTGCATTGCATTTTGCATGTTAGATTAATTGCATTTTCATGTTAGATTAATTGCATTTTGCATTCTTGATTAATTGCATGTTTCTTTTTAGCTTAAATGCATTCTCAAATGCTTAGTTCTCAAGTGGCTTGCCTTTCTAGTAATTTTCCAAGTTCAAAGGGGGGGGGGCAAAGTTGACAACACTTCATCCATTTATATTGGTTTCAAGTCATTCAAAATGAGATTTTCCTTTGCATTCATCATCATTAGTCATTATTCATTATATATTCATGTCAAGAGAATCTACCTAAAAAATAAACATTAATCATTATTCATTTATTCATGTCATCATTTAGATCTGCATATCATAAGTTAATTTGCATACATCCAAAAAAAATAAAATATAGATGCATTTCATTTACCATAAGCACTAAGTATTGCATTCATTGCATTGCATAATTCATACATTGTTAAAACAAAAACATATAGAGATAAATTGCATTAACATCATTTGCATCCATTTATCTATGTCCTACTCTAAGACAATTGGATCCACAACACAATAGAAATAAATGCATCATAGAAGCATGTAGACATGCATAAAAGGAAATTTCATAACATCATCAAAGGAGGAATCAAAGATCATCATAGATAAATGTCCATCATCAATGTCTATAACATAAAACAATACATCAAAGGTACATCAATAAAATGGTCCATACATCAAAGTCCTGATCAAAAAAATACATATGATACAATGTTGTATATCCTGGGTCCAAATCTGTCCCATGACCCAGCTAGGGCATCTGATCCATCTCCAGCTAAACCTGTGCCTAACCCCCCTACACCATTAGGATCTCTGTCACCTGCTCTATCTTGTGCACCAGAATGTGCCTAACTCATGCTTGCACTAGTAGGTAACTGAGCTAGAGTAGCCAAAAACTGCTGCAGCATGGTCGTAACCTGATCTAATCTCGTTGTCACTACAGTCATCACTAAACCTGTAAACCCCTCACATCCTACACTATATCATCTAAAATAGGAGGCACTAGAGGTGCCTATGATGCTGGAGGAGCCTATGGTGCCTGAGGCACTAAAGGTACCTGAGGTATCACCAATGCTATATTAACCTGTGGGTCCACCTGTGGTATCTATCCCTACACTGGAACCTGTCTAGCCACCTGGACACATCTATGCCTATGTCTAGCCCAATCTGTATCTACTCTCAAAGGAGCCTGACCCTGAGGTACTTGTACTCTTTCTTGCCTCTACCTAGGCTACCTAAATGTGCTGCCTCAGCCTCTCACATGACCACCTCTCATCCGAGGTCCAGCTGCTCTCTATACCTGAGGTGCCCTAGGTACTCTCTAAACTCTATGCCTACGTCGTCTATCGCTGTCATCTCCATCATCACCATCATCTCCATCATCATCTAAGAGCTCATAAACATTAGGAATGGGCTCTGTTGGATCAGTGAATTGCATGAACTGATGTTGCAGGAACCACTCAGGATACTCAACCGACATCTCCGCATCTGCCACCTATGGCATCAGATCCCAAACCCCATATCTGAGCTGATCTATCTGCAAACAAGCTGACTGGTAGTCAACCTATACTCCCCACATTGATCTCTTAGCCTATACTCTGGCATAAAGTGCCATACCTTGTGGCATATCCTACATCCGACCAAACTGATGGAGTACCCTCCCACAACAAAATCTCTCAATAACCAATGGTGATCGGCCTATCATTCATCGAGGTGAAAACATATAAGGTAACTCGTTGTCATCCTCCCACCACCTCTCACACTACAAATATGACCTCCATACCACCTGATCAATATCATCAATGGTACATCTCCAAAAATCAACCTTACCTAGACGATGCTAGACAACCATGTCATCATATAGAAAAGCATAAGGGTAACCACGACCCCATACTCGAGCTGAGACTAGCCTCATAATAGGAAGATGCTCCCATGTCCATAACTATAATAATACTGCACCTGCAAAAATAGTTGCACTGTGTCGATATACAATCTCATGAAGATCATGATATAATTGCGCCAACACACAAGATCCCCAATCTAATCTCCGTGGATGTGCAATCAGGTCATCTAAAATCTGACCCCATATGACCGCAAAACCATGACCTCTCCTATCTGGAAAATGTAATCCCCAATCATAGCTCCTACTAATGCTGGTAGAGTGGGAAATGAGGCAAACTGTGCCCAAGTAATGCAATCATCAACAATGGTGTTATCTCCAAACACTCATCTGCAAACACTGCTATCATATAGTGAATCATAATACACCCACTCTCCATGAGTCAAGATCCTCAATAATCTATATACATCCTCTAGCATAATAGTCATCTTTCCGAAAGGTAAATGAAAGGTATTATGGTCAGAGTGCCATCACTCTGCCATAGCTGTCAACAAACCTCGATTCAACTGAAACCAAGGGAGATCTAATAGGAAACTGAGTCCACAGGTCTCAATCGTACGCCACTCAGGAGGCGTAAGCTCATCTACCAAATAAAAAATCCATAATGCTACACCTCGTACCTGTAACTTACGGTAATGCTCCTACATTTTGAAACAAAGTGCATCATGTTAGTTTTTCTCTTGGTGAATCATTCTAAGTCAATCACACAACATTAAATTTATCTTCGATCTAACTTGAGCATATCAACTTATTGGTCCTAACCTCTATATCATGAGACACTAGGACAATTCATAATCATTTTTAATCATATCTAATTGACCTATCAAACATTCACCATTATGACTTTTCTAATATCCTAAACACTACGTGACATCTTGGACAAACATTTTCTAGCTTGGAATCTAATTGGGTCATCTAGACGATCAATCAAACTGAGTTCACCTTTTTCCTATATCAATTTCCAATTTTATGGTAGGCAACACTTAACTTAGTGTAAGCGGATTTTTAAGCCACGCGGCTTTTAAAACTTTAAAGCAGCTCTTTACCACTCTAGGCGATGCTTAACCAATCAGGTGGCCTTTTACAGGCCTACGTGGCTTTTAAACTCTCATACATAGCCTTTAAAACATAGGTTTTTCCAGGCGGCACATTACATTTTTGGGTGACAATTTGACCTAGCTCCTACGCGGCTAAGGATTGTGCATATGCGGCTTTCCATAGTGTGGACGTGGCTTTTCTCTGCCCTATGCAATACTTTACCTATCCTACCTAGCATTTTGCTAAAAATTTCCTAGAAAGCAATAAAAAGATGTAATAAATGTTATTTCAAAAGTAATAAATGCACTAAGGGAGTTCGAACTACTCACCGGAGGCCCATAGTCAGGAGGTCTCTAATATCTGTGTGCTCACTTGAACCTGTGCTCTCGAATGGGGACCACCATCATTGTCAATCATCAGTAACTCAGAGAAAATTCTCAATAGTAAAAAGTGAAAATAAATAGTAAATTTGGGTTTTTCAACCTATTTAAGCTATTTTAACCTATTTTATGAGATTTTTGACCCAGTCAAACCTAATCTGCATATTCTACACAATGGGGCATTTGTTTGACATCTCTCCAAACATCATAATTATTGAAAATGCAATCATCTTGGATCGCTTCTATTAGCATTGTTCATCAACAACTTTTGCCTACGATCAATATGATTTCATTTCTGAGGGGGCATCATCATATCATCTAACTGGGATTTCTGCATCATATCTTGTATCAAATTTGGGGCATTAAAATTTCAAACTTTATCAATCAGAGTTTCATATCAGAGCATCATATCAGGGTTTCATATCAGAGCATCATATCAATGTTTCATATTAGATTTTCATATCAAAGTTTCATATGAGGGTTTCATAATGGATTTTCATATCAGGGTTTCATATCAGATTTTCATATCAAAGATTTCATATCAGGGTTTTCATATCAGGTTTCATATCAGTTAATCATCTCATCAGTATCGAATCAATGATCAGGACAATCAAGGTTTCTTTGAAACAATGCGCTTCACACATCAATTCAAAGAGGGGAATTTGTAGACACCTAAAATTGACCAGGTGTATCTCAAACATTCCAAACTATAAATCTCAGCCAAATTCTTCAACATCTCATCTTAATGCAAAACAAATGGATCAAATCAAATGAACAAAATTCAAATCAAATTAAAAGATAAAATAATCATGAAATCAACTAATTAAATTCAAGTCTAAAGGGATTAATAAAATTATGCAATTGATTTTTCAATTGTATAGTTTAAATTCAAAAGATTAAATCCAACCCAATCACCCTTCCATGGCTAATTTAAATAAATGATGGAGTTATTTAATTCCTAATATCTTTGAGACAACCAACCAACTTTCCCTCCATTTGAGAGAACCTCAAAGATTTTGACTTAACCAAGCTTTGATCATGATCAACTCACTCTACCCCCTACCCTTAGGAAAATCCTATAAATACAAGCCATTTCCTTTGTGTTTGGGATCCAAGAATTTCAAGAGAAAAAGAATCCTTACTATAGCCATATGAGGAGAATTTGAGAGCTTTTGAGAGAATTTCAGCATTTGCATAGCATTTTAGGATATCATGTTTAGGAGCATTTGTTGTTTTCTAACATAATCTTGGAGCATTTTTGAGAATTTTGAGAATTCTAGCTAGATTTGAGCATTCATTTTTCATTCATATCTCATTCTAGAATTGTCCTTGAGAGATATTAAGTCTGAGAGATCTCTTAACAAATCTTGGATAGAGAACCATGAGATGATATAGATTTTAGCTTCAATTCTTAGATTAACTTGTTTTATCTTTCCATAGGATTGTTGCTCTTAGTATTAATTTCATGAAGGTGTATTTTATTACACATATTTAACATGAGTGATAGGATCTCCCTTACCATTGTAATTGTCAAGAAGGGGCATATAAGCTTGCTGAGGGATAGGAGTACGAATAATGTCTAGGGATAAAGGACTACCCATGTCACATGTAGGAATACTAAACTTGGATTGAGTTAACGATGAAAGTTGTTGTATAGAGGACATGGTTTGAGCCATACTAATGATTTTGGAATCATTATAGGAAATAGGAGGCATAGAAAAATGAGGAACACTGGGAAAAGAGTAGCTAGCGGCAGAAATGGAAGACTGGTGTAGGAGCACCCTAAGGTCATTAGGAAGATCTTTAGTCATTTTAGCCTGTAGGCTGGTTTGGTCAACCATCAATGAATAAGGACTATGTTATATGGTCCCTAGTGTCTTTAAGGTGTGTTTTAAGTGTTAGGAGAGATTAAGGTTTGTGAATTGTTGAGTCAAGTTGATTCTAGGGGTCTAGAACCTAGAAGTCAACTAAAAGGTCAAAGGGTTGAAAAAAACTCCCAAATGGGGAGATTTTCAAATTTTTAATGTTTTCAAGTCATTTGAGGTCCTTTGGTAAGGTTTGAAACCAAATAGGGCTGTAAAAGTTGAGAAAGTGTCATTTTGACAAAAGTTGTTAAAGTTGTCATGACAACTTTTCAAAGTTGTCATAACAACATTTCCTAGATTTTAGGAATCAGCTTTTATGATGCCTAAGTCCCTACTAGAGGGTCCATACATGTGAGTTAAGACTCTATAAGGATACAAAGCCATCATCCAACACTTCTGTGGATTGAATGGATTGAATGAGAGCATGGAACATATTTTAAATGTAATTCCTTAGATCTTTGTGGCATTGGCTTAGTTGATTGTTCTTTCTGGTTAGCGTTTGTTTAATTATTTGTATTTTGTGAGTTCACTGGCCTGTTTTGGTCCAGTCTCGTAAAATATGGCTTTTCTTGGTATTCTTGTGGTTCAAAATCCCATGACCACTTTGAATCTATTAAAACCTTGTATATACTTTGTAGATATGGTGTGTGGAGTGTGTGTGTGTGTGTGTGTGTGTGTGTGTGTGTGTGTGTGTGTGTGCAGGGGAAGCAAGAGAACAATCAGGCACTAGGCGAGTACTAGTTATTATTGCTAGGGTTACTAAGTAGTATAGTAGCAATGATGATTTCTAGTTGATTGGTATGTCCCAAGGTCTAATAGAGGAGTGTGGGCGGATGAGGTGCAGACCTTTTGATGGAAGGAGGAGTTTAGAAGAGCTCATTAGATCAGTTGAAGAAGTTCAAGAAACCAAACCAACCTTCATGCCCTAGAAACCCTTATTTTTAGGGGTTTGGTGAATTTCCACTATACGGACAAGATTGGAATCAGAGACCCAAAAAATCCTTAATATGAGGAAATAACCACAAAAAATATGCAATTTTTTTCTAGAGGTGTTAATGGATTTTAGGATAAAATCCATATTTTCAGTGACTAGGAGAGCTAATAGGCCTAAAAGGGCTCCAAGGCTTAAAAGACTAGTAGCTTCAAACCCGATTGGAAAATGGGTGAAAGATTAACAAAATTGGATCCACAAGGGTTGGATTAGACCTAAGAGGAGCCAGGAAACAAATCCACAAGAAGTTGACACCATTGGAGTGGTAGGAGGTTAGTGAAGCCATGTATGTGTGAAGGTTATGGAGGAGAGGTTAGTGAAGAGTTTGAAGTTGTTGGTGAGCTCCTAGTGTGTTAGAGGATTAGAGAGGTATCCTATAGTTAGGGTAGAGATAGAGACCCTAAGGAATACCAAGAGAAGGTCTTGGAGAGAGAAATAAAGCTATAGGAGAGGAGCACCCCATCAAATTGGTATCAGAGTCATTGAAAGGCTTGGGAGTGGATTAGTGTATGTTAGAGTGGAGTGAATCCATAGGTGAGAACATCATGGTAACCAATGCAGAGTTAGCCAAGGATTTGTGAGAGCAACAAATCAAGAACAAGATTCTTGAAGAAGCAATGGAGGAGATGAAGATAAAGATGGCAAAGGTAGTAGAGACTTCCACCAAGTTGAGAGAAGAAATGCATGGAGGGATAGATAAAGGAAAGAAACCAGTAGAGGAGGAAGTAGAACCAGAGCCTGATCCTCTTCTACTTGAGGAACCATTCCTCAAGGAACTCAAGGCATTGAGTGGGAAGGCTCTAGAAGGAATACCAATATTCTTTGGTAAGATGGTTAAAAAAAACTGGTGATGGAATGACTTGAAGGAATGGAGAATCACTTCCAGTGTGATGGGATCACAGAGGCACAAAAGGTAAAGATAGCCAAGTCAAGGCTAAGAGGAAAATCACTCACATGGTGGAGGTTCTTGCAAGAAGAAAGAGAGAAAGAGGGAAATAAGCCCATAGAAAATTTGAAAATAATGGTTGAAAAAGTGAAGGATAATTATCTTCCAGAAGATTATGACATTCAACTACATAAGAAGAGGCATAACCTTAGGAAAAAAGACCTAGATGTGCCAGCCTATGCTGAAGAATTTTAGAAACTTTGTCTTAGATCAAGAATCCAGGAGCAGAGAGTATCAAAGTGGCAAGGTACCTTAATGGATTAAGGTGGAACATTCAAGTGGAACTTAGTCTTTTTACCATTACTTCCATTCATAGTTGTTTTCAAATGGCTTTGAAGGTGGAAGAGAGACTCAAGAAGAGGAAATATTCTAGCTCCAGAGGTAGAGGAAGGGGTAGAGACAAAAAAAGTTGCCATAGAGGTGGTTCAAGTGGAAGAGGCAGTGACAATAGAGGTAAAGTGACTCCAGATATATAGAGCAAGGACATGAATCTAGCAATAGAGGTGGATACAATAATATAGGAAGAAGTTCCTATAACAGTGGTAGAGGAAGATCATGAGGTTTTGGGAGAAGCTCTCACTTTTCTTCCATGAAATTCTACAATTGTGGGAATTTTGGGCATCTAGAATATAGGTGTCAAGATAAACCAACATCCTCACCAAGAGAGAAGAAGATAGTTTATATCCAAGAAGAAGATTTCTCTAAACAATGAGAGGTGAGTTTAGATTTAGAGAAGGGAGAACACCTTATGTTGAGAAGAATACTAGTCAAGACACCCACTAAGGATGAGCACAAGTAGAGGAGGGCTCTTTTCAGAGTAAAATGCATGATATTGGGAAAAGTGTGCAACGTAATAATTGATTCAGGGTCAATAGATAATGTTATATCTTAGGAGGCAGTAGAGAAGTTGAAGCTCACAAAAATCCCACATGTGTGTTCTTATAAAGTTACATGGTTGAATAAGGGCCAAAACATCTTAGTGAATGAACAAGTGTGGGTAGAATTTTCCATTGGAAGGTATCAAGATAGGATACTATATGATGCATTCCAAATGGATGCTTGCAATCTGTTGTTTGACAGAACATGGCAGTATGACAGAGAAGTTGTCCATAATGGGAAAGAAAATAAGTACTTCAAGAAAAATGGGGTAACTTTCAAAATATAGTCTTTAATAGAAGAAGACATAGTGGAGAAGTCAGAATCCAGTACAATGTTGATGAATGGAAAGGAATTGTAATGGATATGAAAGATGAAGAAGTTGGCTATGCCATATTACTAAATCCAAAAGAGGAGGAGACTCATAAGCAAGCACCTATGCCAAAAGAAGTGAGGGAACTATTAGATTAGTTAAAGGACATAATATGTGAGGGTACACCAGCTTCACTACAACCAAAGAGGGAGATAATTCATCAAATTGACTTCATACCAGGAGCATCCTTACCAAACAAAACTGTATAAGAGATGATACTAGAGAAAAACAAGGAGATAGCCAGGCAAGTACAAGAATTGTTGGACCAAGGTTTGATTAGGAAAAGCATAAGCCCTTGTGCTATCCTAGTGGTGTTGGCTCCAAATAAGGGAGGTAAGTGGAGGATGTGTACTGATTCATGGGCAATAAATATGATAAATATCAGGTATAAATTTCCAATTCCTAGAATAGAAGACTTGATGGATTGCTTGGGGGCGCTAAGTACTTCTCTAAAATTGACTTGAAGAGTGGGTATTACCAAATTATGATGAAGGAAGGTGATGAGTGGAAGTCTGTATTTAAGACTAAAAAGGGGTTATATGAATGGTTAGTTATGCCCTTTGGCCTTACCAATGCACCAAGCACCTTTATGAGGGTGATGAATAAGGTCTTGAAGGACTATATAGGATTTTTTGTAGTTGTCTATTTAGATGACACATTCATATTCAATAATGTAAGTAGTGAAAATTATAATTAAGGGAGCATAATAACGAATCAAAAAACTCAACAACTAATAATCTAAACTACATACATGCTAAGACATAAAATGAAAACTTGAAATAAGATAAATGAAGAAAGTGCAAACCTCCTACAAGCTCATTCAAACTCCATTTTGTTCATTGGATTTG
>MU225233.1:1647630-1684226 GCA_018584345.1 Thuja plicata | reverse complement strand
TTAAATGACAAGATGTTTTCATTTAAGTCTTAACTTTAAGGCATTATTCTATCGAGGTAAATTGGTAATGAATAGATAATGATGTCACAGTTCACACTTATCTGTCATTCACAATTAATTGCGGCTTGGTTGTCATTACTTTACTTGATGTCATATCCACTCATCGCCATTAATTAAATTTACTTGATTTCATATCTACTCATTGCCATTAATTGTCATTACTTTACTTGAGTTGATGTCATATCTATTATCTATGACAGTTGTTTATAATTTTAAAAATTTTCTTGTCACAACTCACAGACTCACAAACTCACATGTTCGTTGAATTACAACATATCAATGGCCAAAGATGAATTTTGGGCCTATTGTTTGTCCTCAAAATGTTTATGGAAAACTCTCGGAGGAATCATGACATGTGGTATGATTGCTCGTACCTTATTGGTATGATCAATCATACCACGTGTCATGATTCTGCAGAGAGTTTTCCATAAACATTTTGAAGACCAACAATAGGCCCGAAATTCATCTTTGGTCGTTGATATATTGTAATCCAACGGGCATGTGAGTCTATGATGTCATAGAGGTGGGACCCAATTCAACTTGAACATCAAATCAGAACCATTGGATTAAGAGAGATGAACGGTGGAAGGTGCATTTCGGAAGAAATGTGGTGACATAACTCCTTTACTGAAAACTCTCTCTGGAAACATCACACGTGTCATCCTTTGAGAATGAAAACTTTGGAGAATGAAACTTTAATAGTTATTTCCAATTATTAATTCGCCATACCAACTATACAACTATTCCCTTAAATCACCAAGTTTATATGTATTTTTTAAATACATTCGCCACAAAAAATAATTAATTACAATATTTGGAAAATTATTTCGCCATAATTTATCAGTAAAATTTTCCAGGTTCACCAATTATATTAATAATTTTTCTTTTAAAATCATTTGTTTTTGCCATTTTTTTATAAAAATTGTATACAGTATTAAAAAATTCAGCACCAAATATCTATAATTTGAACCATAATTCGCCATCAATATTAGAAATTTTCCCTCAAAAAAAAAAGTGATTCGCCACAATTTTATGCTTTTTGGGAGGGGGGGGCGGTTTCTTAAAGTTATCTCTAGTGGTTAGGATTGGTTAGGTTAGCATGTGTGAAAGGCTTGGGTTGAGTTTGAACTCAAGGTTAGGGGTTGGGATTGTTTAGGTTAGCATGTGTGAAGGGGTTGGGTTGAGTTTGAACTCAGGGTTAGGTGGTTTAGATAGGTTAGGTTAGGGATTAAAGGGAATATTAATGAATTGAATTACATAAATAACATATTCATTCAATAATAGGGGATTGGGGTTTTAATTAATTATTAGGCATATTGGTTGTTTTTAATAATTAATTAGGACTATAGCCAATTAAATGAATTAATTAGGGCTAGGGGATGACATAGGTCAATTAGGTAATGCTTAATTACCTAGATGATATGTCCTAAAAGGCACTAAATATGATTAGATGTGTTAATCAGATTTAGGTGTCTACATTGTGCCCCTCTTTGACATAGTGTTAGAATAACGCTATTTTGAAGACATTTAAAACAATAGATGACACAAAGATGTGGACGTAGGAAACAAAGTTGCCCCAGAGTAACAATTAGGATAGAGTTTGGATAGGATGACCAAGATGATGCCCCCTCGAGAGGGTGGCAGGGAGAAAAGGCGAAGCCCTGGCAACATCTCGAAAAGAGACGGACAGGAGAGATAGGATAGAAGAAAAAGGAAGGGGGGTAGAAGAATGAGGGATGGGATAGTTAGGTTTGGATCAAGGATGAAGGGCTAGGTGTGAGATAGGCTTTTATTGGACTAAAAAGGAAATTCTATGCTGGGGAGGGGATGGGGGGGATTTTTTCTTCAAGCTTGAGTGAGGGGTATTCCTAGATGGAATACCGCCATGTACTTGAGCACTTATTTTGATATAGAAACACTAGAGACCATGCAAAGGTTACTAGGAGCACAAGGCCTTGTCACCGGTGTTGCAGAGGACTGACACAAATAACACATGAGGGTTTCTCTAGCATCAAACATGGGTCCCAGAAAAAATTATGGTGTAAATGATGCTGAAAAGCCCACAAGGAAACAACATTTCCCAAGTGCAGCATGCAAACCCAAATGGATTACATACATGCAAGGGTCATATCCGACTTACTCACAAGAAGAAAAAAAAGAGATCAATTTCCCTATCCCAGGTGCATCCATTTGTAGCGTACCATGATATAAAGAATCATGGCAGCTTTGAGGAGGAGAACAACTGAAAGAATTAGGAATGATAACTTAGAACCAAAATCAAATTTCAAGATCAAAAATTAATAACAAGATGCATTTTTCTAGAGAGATCAATGATATGGGATAATGATTGGACTGATATTAGGTCAAGAGGAAGGATACATCCTACAAGAACCTAGTGATGATGATGATGATCTAGATTTAGGGACCAACAAGAGGAAGGATACATCCTCAAGGACCCATTTCCAGAAAGATGATTGGATTTAGGTCCACGAGAGGAAGGATACACCCTCAAGGACCCATTTCCATGGAGAGGTCATGTGTATATCTAATTGGCCAAAAGATGTGATGATGATCAAATTTATGAAACAAGATTTTGTCATAAGGAACTTGCTAAAGCACAGGATTTGGAATGGAACTGGATCACTTTCTGCAAGGAGATCAACCAAGGATACGAGATATGTACAAGCGGGACTAGATACAAGACTAGACTGACAAAGTCATGATATTTAAAGGACTGGAGCTCAAGGATTGGGATAGGACAACATATATACAAATGGGACAGACCATTATATATACGAAGGATATTAACAAAAGCTTAGGATATAGGATAGGAGGACCAATGCTGACTGATGCGAGTGATAATAGAACATCTAGGAAATATAGGTAAGGATTAGGCCAGAGTGGAGTGGAATGAATGAGATGGAGTAGAAAAAGAGTATGATAGATAATGATATGGCCCACTATTTGTGATGCCTGATTGCCAGGTTTTCACCGCACATTTGTCCAAGGCGCCTGATTGCCAAGTTTTCACCATTGGACGAGTGATTTCTCTTGATATTTTTCTTTTCTTTTCTTTTTCTTCTTTTTTTTTTTTTTGTTTTCTTTTTTTTTGTTTTTTTTTTCTATCATCAAGGTGTCTATGTACCAGATTTTTACCAAGACAATGAGTTTTTCAAGACTTTTTACAATGTTTTTGGATTTTTTAGATTAATTGGAATAACTGATCAACTACTAGGCATAGAAGCACCTGAGATGAATGATATTGATTGGATCATTCAGTGGTTCTCCTTCAAGAGTAGATAACTGATATGCCCCAGAATCAAAGCATACAATGACAATATATGGGCCTTGCCAGGTAACTTAAAACTTACCCTTCTTTTCCTGATTAGTGCCCACTCTCTGATTTTCTTTGAGCACAAAGTCCCCTACCTGGAACTGGCGTGGGTGAATCTTCTTATTATAGCTTCATTTTAATCTATTCAGATATATGACCAAGTGGTCATATGCTTGCTAGTGCTTTTCATCAAGGAGATCAAGCTATGTGAACCTTGCTACTCTGTAGTCTTCATCTGTGATTAGGTCTTTGAGAGATACCTATAGGGATGGTAGTTTGACCTCAATTGGTAAGATAGCCTTGACACCATAGACAAGGAAATATGGAGTGGTGCCCATGGGAGTGTGGAAGGAAGTGAGATAGGCCCAAAGGGCATGATTAATTTTGGGGTGTCAGTCACGAGCAGTATCATTGATAACCTTCTTTAGGATTTTTAGAAGTGTTTTGTTGGTTGCCTCATCTTGGTCATTACCTTGTGGGAAATATGGGCTAGAGAAGCGATGATGGATGTGGAGGCACTCACATAGATCGACCATATGCTGATTTTCAAATGGTGAACCGTGATCTATGAAAATGGTGGATTGAATGCTAAAGTGGAAAACGATGTGGTATAGGATAAACTTGGAGATTTGGATGCTTGTTGTAAGGGTAAGTCGGATTGCTTCAACCCACTTAGTAAAGTATTCAATTTCTATGGTGATAAATTTGTGTCCCTTAGAGGACAAGGGAGTTGTCTTACCAATGAGGTCAAAACCCCAACATGAGAATGGCCAAGAAGTCACAATAGGATGTAGCTCTTGTGTTGGTGCATGCATCAGATTTGCATGCTACTGAAATGGTAAGAATGTTTCCACAAATTCACAGGCATCATGTTCCATAGTAGGCCAATAATACCCAACTCTAAGAAGTTGTTTAGCTAGGACCATGCCACTTGTGTACGCACTACAGATTCCAGCATGCACTTCTTGCAATGCATGTGCAGCTTCAACTTCATCTAAACACCTAGAGAGAACATTGTGATAACCGCGATGATATAAGGTGTCAGCTACAATGTTGTAGCAGGAAGCTCTTTGAATAAGGTTTTGGCATTGGGTGTTTGTTAGATGGGGGATATGATAGAATTCTTTAGATAATCATGGATGTTGTGGTACCATGTGGACTGAGGACCAACCAAGAACACAGAATCGATTAATGTCATCACTCTCATAAGATGGCGCATGAAGTTGCTCAACCAAGAACTCATGTTGCATTGCATCATGTGGTATTTCTAGAAGAGACCCGATCGTAGTAATTGCATCAGAAGCTTTGTTTTTTAGATGTGGCACTTGGGTGATTTGCAGATTGATGAAATTCTCCTTTATTTTATCTACCATCTCTTTGTAAGGTAACAACTTATCATCTTTTGTTTGGAATTCATCTAACAATTGCTTTATGATTAGTTGAGAATCACCAAAGACATAGATATCTGTGATGTTCCACTAGATGGCCATGCTAAATCCTGCAATCAGTGCCTCATATTCTACTATGTTGTTAGCATAAGGAAATCCCAGTTTGAATGATTTTGGGATGTAGTCACCTTGTGGGGTAACAAACAGGATTCCTGCCCCAGAACCATGAGATGTATATGAACCATCAAAGAATAACTTCCAGGCTGGTTGTTCTTTGATCATGCATAGATGTTCATCGGGAAACTCCATGACTAACAGATATGCATCGATCAATGGTGCCTTTGCTAACTGATCTGTGATGACTTGTCCTTTGACAACTTTTCTTTTGATATATTGGATATCAATCTGCTGAGAAGCATTACCCATTTAGCCATGTGGCTTGTGAGAGTTGTTTTAGATAGTAGATACATGAGTGGGTCTACTTTTGATATAATCTTGACTGTGTGACTGAGTATGTAGTGACAAAGCTTTTGAGTGGTGAAGACCACTGCTAGGCATGCTTTTTCCATTGGTTTATAATTTATCTCATAACACACCAAAGTGCGGCTGATGTAGTAGATAGCACACTCTTTTCTACTGTCATCTAACTAGACCAGGAGTGCCCCTAGTGCTATTTTTGTTGCAGATATATATAATATGAGAGGTTTTCCTGGTGTAGGTGGTACTAGAATAGGTGAATTTTCCAGATATTCCTTGATTTTGTCAAAGATTCTTTGGCATATAGGATCCCATTTGAAACTATGATCTTTCCTCAACAAATGCATGAAAGGTTGGCATTTGTCTGCAAGCTGTGATATGAAGTGGTGCACTGATTGAAGCTTTCCTTGTAGACTACACAGCTATCTAAGTGTCTTTGGCGGAGGCATTTCAATGATTTCTTTAACCTTTTTAGGATCTATCTTGATGCCACATTATGATACGATGAAGCCAAGGAGGTTTCCCAATGTAACTCCGAAGACACATTTCTTTGGATTTAGCTTAAGACCATAATGTCAAAGTCGATCAAACACTACCTCTAGATTATTTAGGTGATCCATTCTATTTTGTGATTTAGCCAATATATCATCCATGTAATCTTCAAGGATCTTATGGATCATATCATGAAAGATGATGGTCATGGCCCTCTGATATGTTGCTCCAGCATTCTTTAGCCTAAATGACATCATGTTGTAACAGAAGGTACCCCATTGGGCTGTAAATGTTGTCTTATGCTGATCTTCTTCCACTATATGGATCTGATTATATACTGAAAATCCATCTATGAGAGACAACATTTCATGTCCAGTAGTGAGGTCCACTATCATGTCGATATTAAGCAATGGAAAGTCATCTTTTTGACATGCTTTGTTGAGATCTCAGAAATCGGTGCAAATTTTGATGGAGTTATCTGGCTTAGAGACTGGGATGATTTTTGAAATCCAGTCTGAGTAATCTATTGCTCTGATGATTCTAGCTGCTAAGAGATTTTCAAGTTCTATTTTCACCATTAATGCAACTTTGGGATGCATATTTCAGATCTTTTGTTTGATAGGTTTAATGTTAGGATCCACAGATAAATGATGTAATACAAGTTCTAGATCCAAGCCAGGCATCTGAGAGTACAACCATGCAAATATTTTTTGATATTCTCTTAAAAGAGCTATGAAGGCCATTTCTTCTGCTTCTGTCAAGGATGCTGCAATGTGAGTGAGGCGAGGCTAGTCCTCTATACCCCAATTAATAGGCTAGGTTTCCTTGGTGAGAATAGATGACTATTCTGACCTGTAATCATGGCACCTTAGAAAGGTTTTCACCAAGAGATATGCCTTTTATTTTTTATTTTTTCTGATATGATAGTTCCCCAGAAGGGTTTTCACTATGAGATACATTTTTTCATTTTTTATTTTTCTTTTCAATTTTGTGGCTAGAGTCCTCCTCTCCCCCAAAGTATGCATCTAGGTTCAAGGTGTATACATGTGTGGCTGTCTACCCCCAATCTGGTTTCGGATCTATAGCTCCCTTGAAGCTTAGGACCGCGGCCATGCTTTCAAACTCGTCTAGTGGGATGATGCTTCATTAGTCCTAGTTAATGAGTTAGGGATGGAGGAGTCGAAGGTCAATGAAGTGGAGGGATAATTGGAGAATGACAGAGTTATCAAGGAAAATTTCATCGTCAATATCGTCATAAGCTCTCACAATTTTCTCTTCTAGGATATTTTTGAATTTGCATAGGTTACCCAAGGGAATGTGATAGGTTAGAATGGTTTCCTTAGTGCCCCCAATCATGTTATGGTCAAGGCCAAATGTATCATGTTCAAATCCCAGACCAATGTGCTTTTGAAGTTTGGAGGGCACAATGGGGGCTCTCGTGCCTTATTCTTCAGAGCCTAGTCCACCTCCTTGATAGTTCCACTTTTCGATGAACAATTTGTGAGCAGAGGGATATTTATCTTTGAAGCAATTCAGGAGGCCACTATCAGGAGGTGTGGGATCTTTGTAGAGCCATTGATTGATATCAGGTGTTATTTCCTGGCTATTAAGAATGGCATGAGAAAGAAAGGTTGTAGGATCCAATTGTATTAGTTCAGGTGGCTTTTGGTCAATGTAAGTGGATGGACGCCCATGGGTATGTGGATCAGGTAGGAGGGCTTGAATAGTGAAGGCGTTAGTTAGACTGTATTCTCCACAGCCTTGGTGGTCGATCTTGATAGTGGATAGAGTTGATGCAAGGATGGTGTTTAGATTTTGAAGGGTTGTGGAGGAACTGGCAATAGATGTGCCAAGGTGAGTCTGAGGACAATGATTTGAATCTGGATGGGAGGCTTCCAATGTATGGAAGTATGTGAAGGGCTTGGGATCTGCATGGATAGTGATCTCAACTCCATTGTGTGGAAACTTGATACACTGATGATAGGTGGAAGGGATGGCCTGCATAGAGTGAATCCACAAGCGTCCAAGGAGGATGTTGTATTGGAGGTCAAGATCGACCACATGGAAAATTGTCTCTTGTACTACCAGGCCCAGTTGAATGGGAAAGGATATTGTACCTCTTGATGTTCATTCTAGATTTTCGTAGGCTTTGATTGTGATGACATCATTTAGGATATTAGCTTCAGTGTATCCCAGTTCCTTTAAAAAATTTTAAAGTACACAGATTCAAGGCTAAACCATTATCTATCATAACTCTCTTAACAAAAAAGTTTTGGACCATGACGGCGATGTGAAGAGGGATGATATGATCAGGCTCAACAGATGGCATTTCAGTGGGTTTAAAAGATATAGCATAAGATGTGGATAAGTGACCCACAAGGTTTTGAAACTGACTGGGCTCTATGTTGTTGGGAACACGTAACTCTTGCAAAGCTTTATTCAAGATCTCTTGATGGACTGGTGATGTGCGTAAGAGATCCAAGATGGATTTTTGGGTGGGTGTATTCCATAGATGTTCCAATAAGTTATATTGTGTTGTAGAGAATGAGGTAGTACTACCATCGGCAACAATTGTCTATCCACGACCTGTAGTAACAACACAATTAGTATGAGCGCCTTCCACATGAATGAGATTCATAGATGGATCAACTTGGAATATCCAACTGATGATGCTACCATACTCAACATGAGTGGTAGTGTTATTACTAGTATGGGCACTTTTTTTTTTTCCTTTGTCCTGATTGGATGTTGACGCAATGTGTACGTTGGTAGGTCCCGTGTTATTGTCATGGTTTGGGAACACATTTTGATAGATATTCAGATTTCTATTGGGTGAGGTTTTGTTTGTAGAATCTACTTCAATATGGTTGCGATCAATTAGGTCTTGGATGTATTTTTTTAACTTCATGCACTTGATCGTGGTGTGTCCTTTAACACGGTGGTAGTCACAATATTCATTGGCATTGAACCATTGCGGTTTTCAAGAAGAATCATCAAAAGGTTGTGTCGGTGGAGAATATACTACCAGGTTTACTACTACCATTCTTCAAAAAATAACATTGATAGGTTCACCCAAAGGGGTGAATGTGCACTTAGGTACATTTTGATCACTTCTCGGTCTGCTCTATCCATACTGGACTGATATTGCATTATTCTGATGCTAGAAATGCTGGGGATTATGATGATAATTTGGTTGGTTAGCTTGATGCAAACATATGGTCTATTGTGGTGTGGGTTGGTGGTGGGTTACTTGGTAACATGCTGGGGGAGGTGGAACTTGTTAATACTATGGTTGCTGATAGGTTAGTGTGGGGGAATTTTGTTGATAGTATGGTAGTTGCTGGTATGCCTGCACTAGGGAATTCTGTGGATAGTGTTGTGGCTATTGGTATGTGGGAGTGGATGCTTGAGGACCTTCCATAACAAGCTAGACATCTTTAGTGTCAATGGCTCCATCAGTTATGACATTCTTGTTTTTGTTCCAATATCTAGAGTGATCATTATTGCCTCTATCAGGTTGTGATTCTTTATATTTCTTTATGGCACCATATTCTACAAGACCTCTTTCAAGATCCATGCCTTTGATTTTGATGTCTTGATAGGTCTATATACAATTCATGTGCATATGATAGGCAAGCTTGGGATGAAGGTTGTTAATAAATATCTTGATGAGATGTTGCTCAGGGGTTTGATAGGACAACCTTGTGGTAAGTCCTTCCCAGCACTGAAGGTAATCTCCTGAGGTTTCTCCTCCCTTTTGTTTGGAATTACATAAATCGAGTAGGGAGAGTTTATTCTCAACATTGTGTGTGTATCACGCCACAAACTTCTTTGATAGTTCAGTGAAAGTAGAGACTGTGCCATAAGGGATCTTCTAGAACCACTCAAGATTGGTCCCTCCTAAGCTTTTGGGAAATAGCCTCATGAGGAAGTTATCGCTATAGGACACTTCTTGGCATGCCATGTAAAATTCTTTCACGTGGCTCAGATGATCACCCTTCCCCCGATATTTGTCAAAATTGGGTGTTTCAAAGGGCTAGGGGAAGGGTATGGCATTGATAGATCTATCAAATGGGTAAGGACAAACTTCCTCAAATTTGAAGGTCTTTGCTTCAGTTTCAGCACGTAGCTCTTTTAAAGCATTCTTCATTTCCTCCCATTCTAAATTGGCTGGTGGGGGATTGTTATTTGTTGGCATGTTGATCATTCTCTTGAGATAGGGGTTGAATGGAGCTGGTGAATACAAAGGGTTTTGCAGAGGGTATTGCAGTGTTTGGTCAATATAGATAGGTTGTTGGGGTGATGAGAATTGTAACTGAGGGGAATAGTGTGGTGGAGGGGACAGAAATGCATGTTGTTGTTGTTGTATCTATTGGAAGTAGGCTTATATCTATTGAGGTGTTGGATAAGTGAGCTGAGGTGACTGTGCACTTGTATTGGGTCATGGTGCCATATATGTCGAAGGATGGTAGATAGGTGTTCTGAGGTGGAATTCCCTGAGTGGTTGGAATGAAGTAGTTGGGATTGAATGGTGCACTGGTTTTCTATGGTGGAGAGACCATTTGTGAGGCAGTGGAAGATAGCATACCTAGGTTGTTGGCATAGCTAGGTTGTAGCTGCTGGGTAGATAGGGTGGTGGAGTGCGTACTTGAAAAAGGATTCATAATTTGTTGTAGCACCTATGCAATGAGTGGATTGGGATTCTGCGATGATGGTTGTGGTTCCTGGGTAGGTTGAATAGGAGGTGGTGATGTGGTGAAAGTGCTATACTATGGATGTGCATGAGAAGAAAAGGGGTTTGTGTTTTGTGGCTGGGATTGCTGGGGTTGTTGCTACTGAATAGGTTGTTGTTGTTGGATTGGTTGTTGCTGCGGGATTGGGAGGATAGGAAATTTGTTTAGGCGAAGGGGTTGAATTATGGTCATTGTGTATAGGATATAAATGGATTGGTGGTATGATACTATGCAGGTATGGCAAAGGCTTTTATGGTGGCTTGGAAGTTAGTCCAAGTGGATGAGGAAGCACCTTGTACTGGTTGACTATTTTGAGGAAGTGGTGGTGGAGGAATTGGGTTGAATTGTGCTTGCGGAAGAACTGTTGGCATACGTTGTGAGTGTTTTGTTGGCAGAGTAGGGGAAGTGGGCCCTTGTGGCACTAAGGGTTGGTTATAGGTTTTGTTAGGTGGCATGCCTATGGTGAAATATGGCTTTTGTTGTCGGTATGCTGTGGAAGAAAAGGGAGGAACGGGCATGGAGATTTGAGTGCTTTGATGCTGCGAACTAGTTGCTGTATTTTGAATAGGTTGAGTGGGGATGGGTGGAATGTTGGTTTGTGGAGTGTTGACTGGTGGTGGTGGGAATTGTCCAAAAAATGTTGGGATTTCTTGGGAAAGTGGAGTGACTGTTTTTTGAAGAGGTTCAGGTGTGTGCATAGTGATGGGATGTATTTCTTGCACTGTAGATGGTGGATTAGGAGGTGTGGATCCCATGAATGTGACCAAGGTAGATGGAGGTGTTGTGTGCATGATGGAACATGAGATAGAAGGTTGTATCATTTGTGAGATAAGAGATCCTACCTATAAGGCTCGCTAAAGGGGATCAAAAACTTCATTTTGAATGGTATAAGGACTTGCTCCTAAAATTCCCATAGGTTGTGTAATAACCGTGGGTATAATCCAAGGTGGGAATTGGATTCTTTGTTGTTGGATATTGGTGATTACTTGATTGCTGTTATGTCCACTCATGGATCTTACCATGTGAACATGCATTGGATGATTGATGAATGTTTCAATAGCACTCACGGTGGGAATCTCATTAGTGTCTACCCAAATGTGCCAGATAGGTAGGTTGTGTCGTGGATCAAAGGAATCCATCACATTAGATTGATCTACCATTGGGTCAGATGAACTAGATGACTAATTAAGGGCCATGTATTTCCTCTTCTTAGCGGCTCGTGTGATAGGTGGCATGAAATGAATGTCCTAAAGAGTTGGATGTAAGATGCAAGGTAAAATACAAGGATTGTTTTAAAAAAGACTAAGGATGATGATGCTAAGATCAAAATCTAGGATGACACTATGTATGATGAAGGGGATGCTTCCTAAAATACTAAGGATGACTTGGTAAAAAAAGAATGATTAAGGATTGCTTTCCTAATGTATGATCAAGGTGGATACGATTTCCAAAACCTAGAACACACTTGTGGTCTTCGGTTTGATAGGATTCTCGGTCAATGTGAACCAACCTTTTGCTCCAGGTGATGAGGTTTCACAGATGGAGGGGGTTATCTTAGAATAGTGTGTCATTCTAAAGGTACCTAAGATGATGATCCTTGACTTAGGATGAAGCATGAGAAACTCAAAAAGAGGCTAGGATATCAAGTGAATGATGCGCTTTCTAGGATGATAAGGATTGCTAAAAGTTGATGCAAGGTTGCTAGGATGGATCTCGGATTTGCTAATATTGGTTAAGGATTAACTAGGATTTCTAAGGGATAGTTTAGGATTGAATGTAGATTTATGCTAGGATTATTCTTTGGATGAAGTGTATTTTTAAGATTTGTGTATGTTTAAGAACTGTTTTGTACAAGGTTCATAACACTGAAAACACATACAGGCACTTTCAACCTTAAGGATGCAATGACCTTGAAAACCTTTGTCTGCATACGTAGGCACACACACAAGAGCTAATCAGAATATGACCACCATCAAGCATGCTATGGCTCCATGATGTCATATTAGCCGACTCCAAACACTCAGGGTGGCACGAATGTGCTAATTTCGCTAGGAAGTTACTATCTTCCTTGCACAGCCAATTATCAAGCTTTCGGGGATGGATAAGGTAGGTTGCTAGATTGATTAGTTGATAGTATTTTTGTGGTGTCCCCACAATCATTTTGTACAGCATGACTCACTTAAGAGCCTAGTTCAATCATGCTAATATGCTGGGGAGTTGACCCAGTCCTGAATACCATCGAACATGACCCACTTGAGCTTGAAAGGATATAGATGCTCTTTTGGTTAGCACCTTATTTATATACGAACCGAAGGATTTTACCATTTTGGGGTCATTTTCTAGAAGGACTCATGCTTCTTGTGGACATGCCTCTCTAAGAAGATCTAAAGATTCATCAAGAGTAGATCTGCAAAAAAAAATTTGAACGGTCACAATCACCTTTCTCTTGCACCAACGACCACGGGAGCCAATGGGAGAGGATAGTGCATGAAGTGAGGTTGTATTCTACAAAAATTTGTGCAAGTGCACCAAACACATAAGACACACAATTGATTTCTGATAAGTTTGATCTAAAACTGAAATGAACTCGCAAGCTTGTTCTTTTTATGAGCACCAAATTGAGATATTGTTTGCCTTGTTCAATTTGTGTTTATGCATTCAAGATTGAGTTTGTTTGATGTTTGATTCTAAACCCAAGAGAAAATGTGTGATTACTTTGTCAAATTTTAAAACCCAAAAAGTGAAGTGTTTGATAGTTAGTTTAATTTTAAGATCCAAAAACAAGATGTGTGATTTGATTGTTCACTTTTAAACCCAAAATAAGATGTTTGATTTGTTCATTTTCCTTAAAGTATTCAGGATTTTGTGCATGTTCGTTTTAAGCCCAAAAAAGAAATGTTGACTTTTGTTGACTTTTTTTACCTTTGAATTTTGTTGACTTTGAAACACAAAACCAAGTGTGAAATGATGTGAGTACATACACTATTCTTTTTAAAGACAAAAAATCAAAATGGGAATTTTTAAATCAAAAGATTATGTGCTTTCTTACCAAACTAGATGGCTAACCCGTAGACCTATAAAAAAAAAAGAAATTAGTTAGTAAGAGTGCATTATTGTAGGTTTACAGTGCCTTTCCCCCATGTTTTTACAAATAATGGTCCCAGTGATATAGACCATATTTCAACAAATGGGTAATAAAGAGAAAGTAGAAAGAAGATAGAAGGAATATAGTCATCTTGTTTGTGTATCAATGATATTCGTGGAAGCGTAATAGAGAGAAAGTAGAAAGAAGATAGAAGGAATATAGTCTTCTTGCCTATTTGAACCTGCAAAATAAAATAAGATCTTGCAAAACTTACTCAAACAACAAAAAAACATTAGCTTAGAGGGCTAGTTTGCAAGCAAAACAATGAAAAGGAACCCATGAAGTGGGTCCCACCGGGTGTGCCAGAATGTAAGCTATGACAATTAAAAGTAAGGGAGAATAATAACACATAGTAAGGGAGATTCTTCCCTCCCCTCACACTATAATAAGTCACCATTAAGAGGTGAATTAGGTAGGTTCTATGCCTAGATTTTTTATTAAGTGTCTCCATTCGATTGTATCCTCTATGTCTGCACAAGCACGATTCAGGCTTATAGCCCCATAGAGCGTCTTGGCAAAAGTGGTGACATAAATGTGATTGAGACCGCAAGGCCATACTTAATTTAGATGAGAGCTGAGTATAAGCTCAAATGCCAATTGACTCTCAAGGCTTTAACCCCAAGGAGTGAATTTCATTAACGTGAGTTAGAGTGGGGTGGCTTACACCTCGTTCTCACGTGGGTCATTCCTGGGAGATTTTTCCTCAACTGGAAGGCCCATCTAAAGGATTCAAAGTAAATTGGATTCGTAACAAAAAGGAGTCTGGATTTCTGATTTTCCCACAAGGGGAAAAGAGCATACTCTCCTATCCAGTATCATTTTCTCCGCAAGCATGCAAGACAAATTTTGTTTTTTCCCAAAAGATTTAATTTTTCAACACTAAGTAAATGTGTCTAGGGTTTTGATCTTCCCAAAAGGGAAGAGAGCATAATCCCCTAACACTCACTTAGGATTAGACAAGAAAATCTAAATAACTAGTCTATGTGCCTAAAAAAGACTAACACAAACATGATCGTTTGGTCGATTTTGATATGAGGCAACCTGCAAGACAAATGTGAGTAGTTTTGAAGTTATGTCTTTGACAAGCAGTGCTACAAGACAACTGATTAGTAGTTTTAAAATCAGCCTTTGAAAAGTGTTAAGAACACAAAAAACAACTTAAAAATTGTTAGTACATAATAAAACCAATTTTAATAGAGCGCAGATGCTAATTCAGGGCACATATGCTAGTTGTTGTTTTAGGCTAAGAATGATAGAATACAGAAAAAAGGCTAAAACTATAGAAAACCAGAAAGTGGCTATACCAGTTGGAGAGGACCATTTGTACAATGCAGATGCTGGTTATGCACAGACACTATTCATGAACCAGCATTTATGCAGATGCCGTTGTACCTGTAAGCACAAAAATACAACAAACAAAGTTAGCTTTTCCTTCTTTTTAGTCTTTAATCTCATCAAATTTAACCATTTAAGATCTTCCAAACAACTAAAAGCTAATGTTCTTAAGTATATTATCAAGATTTGTTTTCTTAGTAAAATTTTGGCATTATAACTGCTTGTTAGATTGACTTCTGCTAAAAAATAGAGAGCTAAAATATTAAAAAGCAGTGGGAAAACAAAAAATCTTGATAAAGAAACAACAAATGTTTTGAAAAATCTCAAAATTAATAACACCAGGCATAGACACCTGTTCAACACACGGACGCAGGTTCTGTGAAGATGTCAAATAGTGGTTCATGGAGAACCAGTGTTTGTGCAGATGCCTCTACATAAAATGCAGACGTTGATCCGTGTGTTGGGTGAAATTTGAAGGAAATAAAGATAAGAAGTTAGAAATTTTAGGGACGTGGGTCCACCCGAGATTGCCAGAATGTGTATGATGAATTATTCGATCTGTTGGGAGAAATCTCAAACATGAGGAGTTAGTGGGTTAGCACATAAAATCGATTCAAAAGCATGTAAAAGAGAAATCAAGAAACAAAGAACTCAACATAACATCAGATTGAACTAAAACAAGTAAGCACCCTAATTTTCTTGTTTGATTTGTTCTTTTTGATTGAATGTGGTTGTACTCTCTCAAACACACAAATAACATGAATCCCCAAGGCAATGAAACTATGGAATGCAAACTTGGAATCAAAGAAGACATTCAAGAACTAGTATGGAAAACTAGTCTTAAATCCTTCCCAAAGATGATGCTCAAATTGATATGCAAGATACAAAATTGAAAGCTATGATTCAAGAACTATGCTATGTTATGATATGAGATGAAAAATATGATTCATTTTAACCAAAAATAACCTAGCATGTAATATCTAAGTGATTTAAGCATAAACTAAGATCATATGTAAACATGAAATCTACAGCTATGAACTTCTAAATGCACAATACCATGATAACAATGCAAATTGAGAGATGCCAAATGAAGGGGAGAAGGCCTCTATTTATAGAGTTTTTGGAGAGAGGAAGAGGCTTGGATGAAGTGGCACCTATGTGGCATCCACATAAGAGCCACATAAGGGACACATAGTCTTGAAAAGATGGGCAATTTTGAGTCAAAAATGGCATTTAATATTGAGTAGCTCAATATTTCCAAGTGGGAGACAAAGTTGTAAGAAGAAATTAAAGAGGAATGGGTGCCCATTTTGGAGAGAATTTCCCCATGTGGGTGAGCATTCCATTAGCCTTAAAAAGGTTAGGAATCACCCATTAAGCATGATTAAAGGACAATTAGGTGGGTAAGTATACTTAGGAAATGAGGTGATGGGAGTAGAGTAGGAATAGGGTAGGCTTTAGGGTAGGTCCATAGGTTGGATTAATAGGTTCCTAGCGAGGGTTTAGATTATAATTCAAATTAGATTTGAATAAATCATGGTTTAGAAGAATTAGAAATATGGGGTATTTAATAAATGTAAATTTATTAAAAGGAGATTTTATGAGACAAATGTATTTAAATGAAATACATTAGAATAGTATTTAAGCTATTTGATAAATACTAGCATAATGAAACTATTTACTTGATTAAATTAAATAGTTAGAGGAATAAGAGGGAAAATAATAATAATAATATTAATATTTTTGGATGTCTACAAGTGGCCATCATCAAAATGAGTGAATTCCAAGGCCTATCAATCACCATCAATCACTCTTGCACACCCTACCTACAACTAATTCTCATTAGATGAGGTTGCTTATTTTATTTGAAGTTTTTTTGCCCTATCTCAGTCATTTTGAAGAATATCATAGTACGCAATGGAATAATAAATTCATCCTTATTTGATCATATTAAAGAGGGTGAACACTAAGGAAATAGAGAGATTGAAATATTACCCATCTTAGTGCTCGCTTGACTTGTTGTTTTAACTGTATAATCCTAATCCCCTACTTGACACACCTCATTAGAAAATTGCACTGAAATGAAATAGGGATCTTGTCTTTATATTTTTTTTTAATATATAGATGATGACATTTTGGAGTCTTTTTTTTATTTCAAGTGTCTACATTCTCTTCAGAATCAAATTAGAGAGCTATATGAAGATCCTGATACTCGACTATTCCCAAATGATCCAATTATGTATATCCATTATTTAGAGAAGATATCTTATGATTCTGATCCTTTGGAGGTTTATCAAACTTTAGTTTAGGTTAATTCAAAGGTTTTTTATTCTCCTAAAGAGATAGTTAATATGCCTTCTCTCTCATTGTCTTCTTCTTTAGAGTCAATTATAGATATTTTTCATCTTTCCTCGCTAGCAGCGACATCATTACCTTTCACATTTTATGGACATATTTAAATGTATGTCTTTGGATAGTGCTCCATATTAATTTTCACATAGTTAAAGTTTGTATGTTTCTTTTTTTTTTGGGAATGTACCTAAATAGATTTTGGCATTGTTATCTTTCATAGACAAGGAAACATATAGGCAATTTTTAAAGACATTGTCTTCATTCTCCATGCTTCCATGTTTTATTTCATATCATGAATGGGAAGTACACCTATATGTACGCATGGATTTATTTATTTTGAATGAGATTAAAATGATTGTTAAGTGTTGGATCCATTTCATCCTTCAAAAACTTACCATTCTTGTAGTAAATTAATTAGTATAGGGCCTACATAGTTCATCACCTTTCCTCCTATAGGGGAAATATCAATTGGATTCTCATTATACTGGATTGGGTATACTTGGTTTTTGACCTATGCTAGATCTATGTAGGATCTGTGAGCCTAGGGTAGGTTACCTAGATGTGTAGAAGGGGTGGCTTGCAATAAGTTATGTGTCCATAAGTGACTACTAGGATTTCTTATTGTAAGTAAAATTAATAAGTGATAACTTAATGTATAACTGAGAGATCGTAAAATGAACTAATAAGGTGTGTTTCTCCTCACCCATTCTTGAGTGCTATTAAATACTGAGATGGAGGGTGATATAATGCTTGCCCCCATACGAGGTGTGGGCTCTAGCATAGTTGTTGGCCTTGTCATTTTGAGAGGTCATTGATGGCCATGTATGGTCACTTGAGTGTCAGGATCCATTGGGATTTCTAGGACAAAACTTAAGGGTTAGACGTACATGATGACACCTTCCTATGCATAGTATAGTTATCCTACATATGTCATTTTCCTTTGGATTAGTGAGTCTTAGCTTTTATGATGGATAGTACACCTGGACTAGAGAGCTATTAGGATCCCTTGCTTAGCGGTTATTTCCTTATTGGTTTTGGATATCCGAGTGGGGTCTATTGTTATATCCTCAGCATGATGGGGTGGACCTTTGTGTTTCCACATGGATGGGTGGTAGTGATTCTTTACCCATTGATATTTGACTTCCTTGTTCTAGGTCCTTGATGGCTCTTTGCAGATGAGCTCTTTATGTTTCTTCATTATTTATTATGTACTTATCATTCATATTGTAAATCTTGCATTAGAGTATCGCATGTGATACCTAATATGGATATTGTATATTATGTAGATTAGAGTGATTACCACATAACCTATGACATGTGCAGTGGATGTGAGTTTATGGTAGTTTGGTGGTTATCCATGAGGTTTGTAATTATGGTTTTGTAAGTTAGAATTGTTATATCTATTCAAATGGAATCTTTTGTTATATTGTTAGTTGTGTTTTACTTTACGTAATTCAACATCATGGAACCCTTTATTCTTGTAATCTATGTGAGTGTATGGCATGTGTATAAATGGTATTTGCTTCCACATTAATGTATGTCTCTTTATGTAAACTTTAGAAAAAAAATATTCAGCAAATATAGTATTGATGAGCCAATCTAATGGTCATCTTTTGATAACACTTTTTACCATCTTCTTGATAAATTTTACTTGCAATTGATACTTGAACTTATGTTTTTTTTTATATATTTTATGTAATAAATGGACATAAGTAGTAAGTTAGATGGTGAAAAGGTTATGAAAGTATGACACTTGGAACTTATGATCTTATATAAAATGAAGAAATAATATAACTAAATGAATGGTTCCCTTTTCTATGCTATGTTTGAGGGTAGTTTCGTACCTGTAGCTTATGTCCTACAAGAGCATTAATTAAGTTGAAATACTTTCTTCTGAATTTTAGTGATGAAATATATATATATATATATATATATATATATATATATATATATCTGTGTGTGTGTGTGTGTCGANTATATATATATATATATATATATATATATATATATATATATATCTGTGTGTGTGTGTGTGTCGAAGATGGTATCTGTGCGGTAATCCTTTTTGCAGGAATCAGTGGAGCAGTTCTAGAATCTAGCAGAGTGTCACTGAAGAAGTCAAGGTTGGGTTCTTTCACTATAGGCCTTGGGCTGAACTAGTAAAGAGCACATGAGCCAAGATAAGCGTGATTAAAAGATCTTGGCGGGAAGGCTGGGTCAATACAGTTTCCTATTTTATGCCATGCGTGGATCTATAACCATCGTGTGCTAAATTCTGGGACAATTTATTTAATAACTGTCATATTCTGTTATGAGATATTTTGTATTGATTACAATACTCATCTAATGGAGTAATCCTATATTTTAGTTGTAAGTTGTAGTTTCTCTTTTAAATAAGATGACTGCTGAACTTTGAGCAGCACGATGATAGAGATAGAGTTAGTATTCCAGTAGTCTGTTGTAATTCAACAAAGAGAAAATACAATCTTGTTTTCAGCATCTTTTTTAATCCATGTTTTATGAATAAGTAATGAGAGATTCAATTTTTAGTATCTAAGATCTTGTTCATTCACGCTTCCATGGGGGCCCACACAGGAGGTGAATATCATTCATAGTTAAGTAGGTTGCAAGTTATTTGAAATAAGTAGGTTGCAAGTTATTTGAAGCAAGTAAGACTCTGTTGCTCCTACAACCATTAGTAACAACACTAACAGTTGTTCCTGTAGCAAAGGCAGTTAGCTAGTTTATTGTTCCTTCAACATAGAGTTAAACTTCCTATCCCAGCAGGTTCCTTTATCTTTAGATTACGCTATTGATATTTCAATTCCTAGTTTAGTCCCATTTCAAGTATTTTCCATTTACTATAATGATGGCTTTTAGAATGGATTATAGCATATACTTTTCAGTCACCATTTCAAGTTTATGCTCCCTGGTAAATAATTTAATGATTTAAATGTATTGTTTCTAGTGGAAAGGATGCATAATCCTTAACTACAGAGGTATTATAAAGAGCAGTCAAGTATCATGTTCTAGGATAATCGCCCTTGGGTTCCCTGGCGGGGTGTTACAATATTGATGTGAGACCTCCATGTATCACCTCACCTTTTGCATATCCATTTTTTTTAGAAGATTTTGTGTTCCATAGGGTTTTATCATTTTATTTGTTTGGGAGAGATTAATTGCATAATTATTTTTGCATAAGTAGCTAACATGTCCTACTAGCAAGGAGCCGAGACCCTTATATTGCATTCTCATATTAGTCTTGCATCATTTGAATAAGAGTTTTTCTCTCTAGGTCACACCTAAGCGGTGTCGTGTTTGAGTAAAGATAATGTACTCTAATTAAGTTTACTTAGGATAACTTCATTTCACATGCTCCAATAATTTGAGCATAGTTATCATCGGTATCATCATTTAATATTTTCCATTTTGTATTTATTATTTGTAGCAGGAAAGCTATACTACTCACTCCATATTTTATTCCATGTTGGTTTTGTTTAGAATATTGTGTGTGGTATATATTTTATATATACACTCATTTCTCTTATATGAAATACCAATCCATCTCAATAAATTCAATACACATTCATATCATTGCATTGAAATCAATTTCATTCAATCTCATTGTTCTTCATTACTCTCTTGTGGTTTATATTTTCTTGATTTGATCCCTTGAAGTTTGTAGCTTCATGTGCTCCTAATTTTGATAATATTTTTTCCTTGTCTACATTTGATAGATTTATCATAATGTTTACTTATATTGTATCTAAGAGATTTAGAAATAATTCATGATATGAGTTTCGTATAATTAGAATTCTTTCTAACATGGTATGTCATAAGGAGTTTTTGGTATGAGAATGAACTATTAAGATTAGGATGCATTATATAAAAATTGAAGCTATTTCAGAGTCCAATCATTCTAAGGTAGAGTTATGTTAATACACTTATCTAAGTTGAAAAATCATTTTGTCATTATTGCTATCTAACTTAATTTTTTTCCTTTCCTATAGAATAAGGCATCAATATCATATGGGTGTAGGTAACTCAACACCTCATATTTTACAAAGTTTATCTACACCAAGGAATAACTTAGTTCAAATTTTTACTGTCCAAGGAGATTTATAGATGCAAAGGATAGAACTTGGGTTATATCTCATTTCTCACCCCTTTACGTATTTTAGATGAGGGGGTCAATTTATTTAAATTATTCTTTCAAACTTTTAATAAAAGTAGAAAATATCATAGCTACGCTTGCTAAATATTTTATTGTCTTATGCATATGCTAATGTATAAAATATCCACATATTTAGCCTATGTAACAATATATTAGTAGATCAATCTATAAAATAAAATATTATTATAATATTATTGCATCTAGGTTTTGTGCCATCTAGACACATGATTCTATTTTTAAAGCTTTATTTAAATAAGTTAAAGGAAACCTTTGAAAATGATCGAATATCTCAACTATATATAAATCAAGTACTCTACCATCAATAATAATACAATATAGATGAGAACAACAATATGAAATATCAATGTCATACAATTTTGGAAAGTACATGGTACTGAGATCTTGAATACTCCCAGAGAAACTATATGATTAATCTATATGTGTAAAAGAAGTCAAAAGAAAATTTATTTCCTTGTTATTTGAACGTATGAATTAATTTATTATGTCTTCATTCTGCTCATTCTAAATTTATATTAGTTGATTCAAAACTAGAGTGATGAGGAGCTCCTCTCCTAGAGCCTTCTAGCTCTCTCCAAGACCTTCACTAGGTCTCCCTTAGGGTCTCTTTCTCTACCCTAACTAGAGGATTCTTTCCTAATCCTCTCACTCCCTAGGAACTTCTCATCAACTTCAAACTCAACTCCTTTCACTCTTCCTTAACTTTCTTGCAACCATGGCTTCACAAGCCTCCGATCACTCCAATGGTGAAATACTCCTAAGGTGAAGTTTCCAACACTCCTTAGGTCTATTACAGCTCCTTTGGATTCATTTTAGTGAATCCTTCATCCATTTTCCAATCGATTTCAAAATCTAGTCTTCTAGGCCTTGTAGCCATTTTAGGCCTGTTAGCCCTCCTAATCACTAAAATGTGATTTGCCTCCTATATTCCCTTAACAAACCTAGAAAAAAAAGTACATATTCTTTGTGGTTTTTTCTTACCCTTCAATATTTTCTAGGTCTCAAATCATAGTAGAGTCTCTACAATGGATTTCTACCAAACCCCTAAAAATAAGGGTTTTAAAGGCATGTAGACTAGTTTGACAACTTGGAATTCTTCCTCAAATCAGATGGAATCCTCTAAACTTATCCTTCCATAAGAGGGTCTAAACCGCATGCCTCCACACTCCTCTAAACTTGATTGGCTCATACCAATCAATCTGGAATCATCATTGCCACTGTATTGTTCAGATACCCTAACCAGAATGTTCACAACTCACCTAGGGCCTGAATGTTCTTGAGATTCCCCTGCACACACACTCTCCACAAGCAATTTCTATATAGTATATACAAGGTTCTAGTGGTCATGGAGTTTGAGCCACGTGAACTCCAAAGAAACCCATTATTTACAGAACTGAACCAAAATTTGCCAGTGAGCTTGCAAAACACAAATAATTTAACAAAACCTAACCAGAACTTACAATGTACCAAAATAAAACCACACAAAGCTTGGAAAATACATTGAAAACACTATCCAATCATTCATTCAGTCAATTCAATCCAATAAATTAATGGATGATGGCTTTGTCACCAATTACACTACAAAATTGATCCTTCCTTGTGATTAATCTATACAAAAATGAAATCTAACTATCAGATTAGGGTTTTATTATCCTTATATACTCCTATCCTATCACTCTCGACCATTTGGTTGGGATTTGGGAACCTTAATGGCCGATTCCTAAAAACTAGGAAATGTTGTCATGACAACTTTGACAACTTTTGTCAAAATTGCAAATTTTACATTTTGAGTGTCCTGATTGGTTCAAAACTTTACCAATTGACCTCAAATGGATAGAAAACAACTAAACATTATAAATATTCCAAATTTGGGACTTTTGTCAACTCTTTGACTTTTGAGTTGACTTCTAGGCCTTAGACTCCTAGAATCTACTAGACTCAAACAACACAACCCTAACCTTTCCAAACCTAAACTACACCTCAAACACACACTAGGGACTTTATAGTTTATTCCTTATTCATGGATGGTTGGCCAAACCAACCTACAAGACAAAAATGATTAAGATCTTTCAATAGACCTTAAGGGTGCTCCTGCACCATAATCCTGCCTGCAACAAGCAAGTTAAGGAACTTTTGGTGACAGGAACTCCTCACTAATTCCATATTTCTTGAAGTAAATTTAAGCTATACAAGTGGCTTCTGACTCTAGTTTTTTCTTCCACTTCACTAGATGCTCCATGTAGATCTTTTGTCTTGTTTTATTTTTCACCCTTGAATCCAATATCTTCTCAACTTGTGGTTTGTCCTATTCCAGAGTCTTGAACTCTCCCATGTCCTTAATGACCTATGTTCTGTACTAAAACTCATCCATATCTGGCCTCTTATACTTGATCAAATATTTCACATTAAAGATTGGAGAAATTGACATCTCCTTGGGCAACTCTACCTTGTATGCATTGGGTCCATACTTTGCCAATATCTTACAAGGTCCAATTCATTTCATCTATAGCTTGTTGGGTATCCCTTTTTGTAGTCTTTCCTTATTTAGGAACACCATGACTAGTTCACCCACTTCAAACTATAATTCTCTTCTCCCCTCATCTTTCTTTGCCTTCAACTTTTGATTTTCCTCCATCAAAGTCTTTTGCACTTGCTCATGAACCTCCTTCATTGATTCTGAAAAATCATCAGCATGCCCACTCATTCCCTCATATCCTTTGAGGTCTCTGATTTCCATCATACCCCTTAGATGTGCCCCATACACTATGTCAAATGGGCTCTTCCTTGTAACTATGTTGGTACTATCATTGTATGCAAATTCTTCCTATGGAATAACTTACTCCCAACCTTGTCCATACTCCTTGGTCAGACATCTAAGAAAGTTCCCAAGTACCATGTTGATTTCTTCAGTCTGCGCATCCATTTGAGGATGATAGGAAAATCCATGAGACAAGTTTGTACCTAATCTCTTCCATAGGGTCTTCCAAAAGTGACCCATGAACTTTACATCACTGTCTGCAACAATGCTCATTGGTAGGCCATGAATCCTTACAACTTCTTTGAAAAAAAAGTAGGTAATATGGCTAGCATCATGTGTTGTTTTACATGGTATGAAATGGCTCATTTTACTAAACCTCTCTACGACTACAAATACACTGTATAAACTAGTTGGAGTTCTAGGTAACCCCACTATGAAGTCCATACTTATGCACTCCCAAGATCTACTTGGGATGGGTAATGGATGGTAAAGTTATGCATTAGATGCAGTGCCTTTATCTTTCTGACATATGCCACACTGCTCCATATACCTTCTTACTTCCTTTTTCATCTTTGGCCACCAATAGAATCTCTCTACTAAGTCCAATGTCTTATTCAATCCAAAGTGTCCACTTAGGCTTCCATTATGCTTCTCTTGTATAAGGTTCTCCCTCATCGAACCTCTTGGAACACATAGTTGCTTTCCTTTGAATAGAAACCCATTCTACAATGTATTCTCTGTAAACTCACTATAAAAGAAATTATCAAGATTTTGACAAACCTTATATATCTCTGAGAAATCTGAATCTCCCTCATATAGGTCCTTAAAACCTTCAACCCCTGTACTTTGCAACTAAATCTCTTGGATGGTATTTAGTTTTCTACTAAGGGAATCTTCAACTTTGTTTTGCACTCCCTTCTTCTATTTGATGGTAAAGGTGTAAGACTGTAGGAATTTCATCCACGTGATGTGTCTCAAGCTAAGCTCGTCTTGAGTGTTTATGTAACTCACTACTTGGTTATCTGTGAAGACAAAAAACTCTTTTGGAAAATAATAATGCCTCCACTTCTTTAAGGCTTGTACAAGATCATATAGATCCAATTCATAGGAAGAGTACATAGACTTAGCCTCATTTAATCTTTCACTGAAAAAGGCCAAAGGCCTGCCTTCCTGACTTAAGACAGATCCCAATGCAATGCTACTTGCATCACACTCTATAATAAATGGTTTATCAAAGCTTGGTAATATCAATATAGGCTAAGTAGCCACTTCCTTCTTCAATCTCTCAAATCCATCATTAGCTGCCTTTGTCCACACAAATTTTGTTTTCAACCCTCCTTTTATAGTCTCTAGGACTAGAGCGCAAATCTCACTGAATCTCGTAATGAACTTCCTATAGAATTGGGCTAACCCATGGAAGCTCCTAACTTTAGTCCCTATCTTAGGAGTAGGCCAGTTCAATATGGCCTCTACCTTCTTCTTATCCATTTTTAAGTCACCCTTGGAAACCACAAAGCTAAGGTAGACTATCTCTTCCTTCATGAATTCACTCTTCTCAAGGTTTATGGTGAGTTTCTCTTCCTGCAACTTCTTTAGCACTAACACCAAGTGTTTCATGTGATCCTCTTTAGTTTTACTAAAAATTAGGATGTCATCTAAATAGAAAACTACAAAAACTCCTATATAGTCCTTCAAGACTTCATTCATCACCCTCATAAAGGTGCTTGGTGCATTGGTAAGCCCAAAGGGCATCACTAACCGTTCATACAACCCCTCTGTAGTATTAAATGCATACTTCCACTCATCACCCTCTTTCATCCTAATTTGATACTACCCACTCTTCAAATCAATTTTAGAGAAGTACTTAGCACCCCCAGAGAAATCCATCAAGTTTTCTATTCTAGGAATTGGAAATCTATACCTGATAGTTATCCTATTTATTTCCCTAGAATCAGTACACATTCTCCACTTACCTCCCTTCTTAAGCGCCAACACCACTGTCACAACACATGGGCTAATGCTCTTCCTTATCAACCCTTGGTCCGAAAGCTCTTGGGCTTGTTTGACTATCTCCTTGTTTTTCTCTGGTGTCATCTTGTATGCAACCTTATTTGGAAAAGATGCTCCTGGTATGAATTCAATTTGATGACTTATCTCCCTCTTTGGTGGAAGGGTGGATAGTGTACCCTCACAAATTATGTCCTTGAACTGGTCTAATAGTTTTCTTACCTCCTGTAGAATAGGGGCCTGCTCATGAGACTCTTCCTTTGGCTTTAGCATGATTGCATAACCAACTTCTTCTTTCTTCATATCCCTTAGAAATTCTTTTCCACTCAATAGCATGGAACTAGATTCTAGCTTCCCCATTGTATCCTCCTCTAGTATGGATTATATTTTTTAAGTGACCCCATTTTTCTTGAAGTTGTACTTGTTGTCTTTCTGATTATGAACTGCATCTCTGTCATACTGCCATGGTCTTCCAAGAAACAGATGGAAAGCATCCATTGGAAAAACATCACATAGTATCTTGTCATGATACTTCCCAATGGAAAATTCCACCCACACTTGTTCATTGAATAAGATGTTTTGGCCCTTATTCAACCATGTGACTTTGTAGGGACATTCATGTGGAATTTTAGTGAGCTTTAACTTCTCTACTGCCTCTTCTGATATTACATTGTCTGTAGATCTTGAATCAATGATCACCTTATAGAATTTCCCCATTATCTTGCACTTGACTCTGAAAAGATCCCTTCTTTGCTTGTGTCCATCCTTAGTGGGCTCTTTAATTAGTATCCTTCTAAGCATCAAGCTTTCACCTTTCTCTGAATCTAGACTGACCTCTGAATGCCTAGTGTTGTCCTCCTCTTGGACATGGTTGATCCTATTTTCTCCTTGTGAGGATGTTGGCTTATCTGGACACCTATATGCAGGGTGTCCCAACTGTCCATAGTTGTAACATTTCATGGAAGAGAAATGGGATCCCCTTCCAAAACCTCTTATCCTTCCTTTACCATTGTTATAATAACCCCTTCCTCTATTGCTGAATCCACCTCTATTGTTTGAGTCCTGTCCCTGATCTATATATATAGAGTCACCTTGACCCCTATTTCCACTACCTCTACTACTTGAACCTCCCCTATGGCAACCTCTATTGTCTCTACCCTTTCCTCTATGTCTAGAGCTACAATCTTTTCTTTTCTTTTGTTTTTCTTCCACCTTCAAAGCTATTTGAAAACAATTATGGATGGAAGTCAGGGTAAAGAGACTAAGCTCTTCTTGAATGTTCCACCTTAATCCACTAAGGTATCTTGCCACTTTAATATTCTTTGTCTCCTGAATCCTTGATCTAAGACAAATTTTTTGAAATTCTTTGGTATAGGCTGACACATCTAGGTCTTTTTGCCTAAGATTTTGCCTCTTCTTGTGTAGTTGGATGTCGTATTTTTCTGGAAGATAATACTCCACTTTTTCCATCATTGTGTTCCAATTTGTTATGGGATTCTTTCCCTATTTCTCCCTTTCTTCCTGCAAGAACTTCCACCATGTAGGTGCTTGCCCTCTTAGCGTTGACTTGGCTATCTTCACCTTTTGGGCTTCTGTAATCCCATCACACTCGAAGTGATTCTCCATTCCTTCAAGCTATTACATAACCATTTTAGCATTCATCTTTCCTGAAAATATGGTGATGCCCTCTAGAGCCTTTCCACTCAATGCCCTGAGTGATTTGAGGAATGGTTCCTTAGGTAGAAGAGGATCAGCCTCTGGTTCTATTTCCTCTTCCATTGGTTTCTTTCCCTTTCAATGGCTCTAATACCAATTTGATGAGGAGCTCCTCTCCTAGATCCTTCTAGCTCTCTCCAAGAACTTCATTGGGTCTCCCTTTGGGTCTCTTTATCTACCCTAACTAGAGGATTCTTTCCTAATCCTCTCACTCCCTAGGAACTTCTCATCAACTTCAAACTCAACTACTTTCACTCTTCGTTAACTTTCTTGCAACCATGGCCTCACAAGCCTCCTATCATTTCAATGGTGACAACCTCCTAAGGTGAAGTTTCCAACACTCCTTAGGTCTATTACAGCTCCTATGGATTCATTTTAGTGAATCCTTCATCCATTTTCTACTCGAGTTCAAAATCTAGTCTTTTAGGCGTTGTAGCCTTTTTAGGCCTATTAGCCCTCCTAAATCATTGAAAATGTGATTTTCCTCCTAGATTCCCTTAACAACCCTAGAAAAAAAGTACATATTATTTGTGAGTTTTTATTACCCTCAAGTATTTCTAGGTCTCAATTCTCAGTAGAGTTCGTACAATGGATTTCTAGCAAACCCCTAAAAACAAGGGTTTCAAAGGCATATAGACTGGTTTGACAACTTGGATTTCTTCCTCCAATCAGATGGAATCCTCTGAACTTCTCCTTCCATAAGAAGGTCTGCACCACATGCCTCCACACTCCTCTAAACTTGATTGGCTCATACCAATCACTTTGTAATCATCATTGCCACTGTATTTTTCATATACCCTAACTAGAATCCTCACCACTCGCCTAGGGCCTAAAGGTTCTTGAGCTTCCCCTGCACACACACACACACACACACACACACACACCAAAATCCATTTCTATATAGTATATATAAGTTCCTAGTGGATTCCAAGTGGTCATGTAGTTTGAGCCATGGGAACTCCAAAGAAACCCATTATTTACATAACTGGACCAAAACTGGTCAGTGAGCTTGCAAAACACAAATAATTTAACAAAACCTAACCAGAACTTACAATCTGCCAAACTAACACCACACAAAGCTTGGAAACTACACTGCAAACACTATCCAATCGTCCATTCAGACCATTCAATCTAATAAATTGATGGATGATGGCTCTGTCACCAATTACACTACAAAATTGATCATTCCTTGTGATCAGTCCATACAAAAATGAAATCTAACTGTCAGATTAGGGTTGGATTAGCCTTATATACTCCTATCCCATCTGTCTGGATCATTTGGTCAGGATTTGGGCAACTTAATGGCTGATTCTTAAAAACTAGGAAATATCGTCATGACAACTTTAAAAGTTGTCATGACAACTTTGACAACTTGTGTCAAAATTGTAAATTTTACATTTTGAGTGTCCTAATTGGTTCCAAACTTTACCAATTGACCTCAAATGGCTAGAAAACAACTAAACATTATAAATCTTCCAAATTTGGAACTTTGGTAAACTCTTTGACTTTTGAGTTGACTTGTAGGCCTTAGACTCCTAGAATTGACTAGACTCAAACAACACAACCCTAACCTTTCCAAACCTAAACCACACCTCAAACACACACTAGGGACTTTATATTTAGTCCTTATTCATGGATGGTTGGCCAAATCAACCTACAAGACAAAACTGATTAAGCTCTTTCAAATATGAACTCTTTAATATATTGTTGTAATAAAGATGCAACTCTCACTTTCCAAGAATGTAATGTTCCAATCTAAAAGGATCAATAACTAAGTTACTATTACATATGATACCTTTGTCTATTAGTAGGTCAAAGGTTCAAATAGTAGATAATTTCATCTAGACCCTATATGAATCACATTATTAACATATCATTGTTAAAATATTTATGTATTCTATACTATTATATTGAACGAAATCTTCCCAATCATGAATACTCATTTATCTTCCTCAATCAATTTTATTGATGATCTTCCTTGGTTCGTTTTATTTTGGTGTTCTTTTCTTTGGAAAGAATGGTGGTTGAGATCCTAAAAAATCACATCGATTATGACGTTCTTTAAATGAATGAAAGACCAGCAATATGATCAATCAATATTACTTTCATGAGTGGGGCTCAGCTTGGTTTAAAAGAGAAAAAGTTTATAAATATATGTCGAATCATCATTTTCATCTTAATTAATCGATTCTTGTTTTCTTCGCAAATATGCGTCAAATAATCTTTTGCATCTTAATTCCTCAATTCTTGTTTTCTCCGAAGTCACATTCACATTGAAAATTCCTTGAACAAGAAAATTTTTAGTGGAGCTAAACTATCCACGTTGATTTTTTCGCCATATAATTCAGCGAAAAAGCATGTTCTCTATTAAAAATTGTGTTAATAATTTGTTTTTATTTAAGATACAATAATATTGTGAAGTGATAAAACAAAAAGTCATTAATTTATCTTTCTATTGATCGATATTAGCGTATTGGAAATCACATCCATTTTAGATTTCATGTCTTTATTCATTTAATAATTGAATCAAATGTCAACTATATTATTGCCTTGAATGATAAGAGTACTGGTATATGTTAGAAAGTCATAGAAAATAATATGTTTTTTCAATTAGTTTTAGAAATTGGATGACATTAAAGTTTTTTAGTTAAAATATCGCCACTATTATTATTTGTAATAACAGTGACAACTACTATAGTTACAATAATATTATGAAGTGGACAAAAAATTTAATTTGAAGATCGTTTCTTTGTCCAATGAAAGATATAGATTCCTTTGGGAGAGTTTCTTAATTTTGGCCAAGTTGTAATGATATGAAGTAGATATATTGTTGTGAATATTCCTCTATCAATAAAATTTCTTTATCCTTTATGTGTAGGTTGAAAATGACTAAAAGACTAAGTGATCAAAACAACTGATCTCCAATCATTAACTCACTCAATAGAAATTAAACTATAATGCATGCAACAAAAAAGCAAGCAAACCGATGTCTCATGTACAAAACTTGAAGCTCTACATTTTTTCTTCAATCACACTTTGAAGAATTCAGTGAATCTTATAAGATTTTCTTACAAAGCACAAACTAAAAGTATTAATTTATGCAAAGTTTCAATTACAAAATATCAGTTTTGATTATGATAGTTGTGATTCTCATAATTGTTATTTGTTTTCAATGAGTTTATAGATGTTAGAGATGAAGAGAGGAAGATAAGAAGAATAAAAAATGTGACCTTTCATTTAAACAATTATAATCATCTAAAAATGGTCAAGGTAAATCAATTGACTAAAATCCTTTTCAAGATTATCAAATCGAAAAAATTTAAATCAAAGCATAATGGCATGATAAAATTAAATCAATTTATTTACATAATTAATCAACAAGCAATAATAAATAATCAATTAATTCCTTTAGCTAATTAATTAAATCAAAAGTTAAAAATCACATGGATAACAAAATTAATTACTTGGATTTAATGAAATATCCAACATTCCCTCAACAAGACTATGACACATGGAAATCAAGTAATCAAAAGAGGATAACCACTTTGGTATCAATTAATTAATAGGAGAAAAGTGCAAGGATCAATCACATGGCTTTGAAATTTCAATCATACATTTCAAATGGGTGAATCTTGACCATCCAATTCAAATTCACTCAGTTTACCTCCTTGAGAAATCTATAAACTAACCTCAATTCAAGTTATTTGGTATCTAGCTCATTTACATAAGGAGGTTATGTTAAACTAATTTTTGAATTAGATTAAGAGAATTGCATCATTATCATTGGCTAAATTCATAACCTATATCACTTTCATCCTTAGAATTCAATCATGTAGATCATAACTACAATGTTTAGATCATTTTCATCGCATAATTCATCTAGTTAAATGTCTCAATGAGAATCAATTTCATATCAATTTCATCATTCATCATGTCAATTAAATCAAATTTACATAATTAGGTTCATGAATCATTGAATCTTCTATTTGATTATTGTCTATTCAAATAGATTAATATGCATTCTGAGAGCAATTAAACAATCTAGAGAATCTTCATGACTAGGAAAATATATGATGGTTTTAAATGAGTCTTCTTTATGTATTTGATTGGAATTTTTAATACTAACTCATTGATCTAATGTCTTATTTATTATTGTGTGTTTTAGATGGGTGCACAATGTTGGAGCTCTAAATTTTTGGCAAAATTTGGATTCCTATATAGTGATAAAACTCTAAAAATTGCATCCTAAACTCCATGCCCAATAATTTATGATATGATGAAGTACATGAAATGGGATAAAAAAAACATATTACTTTTCAATTAAAAGTTGAGGGATTAGGGAAGGAAGCTCTGTGAAAGGAAAAATCAAAATTCTACAAGTGAAGGTTTTAGAGATGCTAGAATTTCAACCTGCTATAAAGATGATGTTGATAGAGAATGAAAACGAAAAAATATTGAAAATATAAAAATGACCCAATTCGGAAAATCAAATTTCCTATATCCAATCAAACTCTTAAGTTCGTACAATTTGATTTGGATTTTTGACCAAAGCCAAATCCGAATGATAGGTAGTTATTAGTTAGTTAGTTGATTAGTATTTTCTCAAAAAGGTTTTCTAAATTTTAATGAAAAATGATGTCTTTTAACCCTAAAGGGGTATGAAAACTATTAAACCACATATATTTGTGGTGTAAAATGTAATCATAAAATGAGAAACACATTGTATAATAGAATTTGATCACAATTGCAATATGAACTTCAATATACTAGTTTTTCAATATCTATAAAGATAAGTGCTCTTCTTTTTATTTATGGTTATAAGTTATATATTTCCAATTAGTATTTCAAATATTATTTTTTATTAGAGTATTTCCCTGTGTTGAATTCCCTAAGTATCATAATTCAAAATTAATATATAGTTTAAATATCAATTGAAAGATCTATGTATCTTCTCTTGTTTTTATAGATCTCTTAATTAGAGTTAAATTCCATAAGATTAGATGTATAGATTGATTTGAATTATAAGTCAAGTGTAAGCCTGTGAAGTGATAGTCTTGCTTTATTAAAAGTAAGTTTTTAAAACTGTCTCCGATTATACGTAAGATTGAAAGTTATCTGACTCTATAGCCCAAGTTTTTAGAAGGCACTGTTCTAATCATTATTTGGAAATTATTATATTTGTTCATGCTTTGTAGTTTGTAGATTATTAAATCATTTATTTCAAAGCCTTACAATTAAGATCTTAGTGATTATCATTTTAGTTAAGTTTCATATTAGAAATTATTAGGAGATTTGTTATTTTCCTCCAAGGATCATTCACCACCATGGGAGTAACTTTGTTTGTTTGTGTATGAAATTGTGCAACATAGAAAATTTGATAGTTCAAAGTGAATTCAGGCCTACCATCCTTGGATAGATTAATCCAAAATTACAGAGGTATGAAGTGGTGCATCACCATTATACGTGTTAGTTGGCCAAAAGTGAATCCATAATTTTTGGGAACCAACAAATTGGCGACTCTGCTGGGGAGATTTGCTCACAATAAGTATTGTGAAGTTAAATAGAGTTTCAATTTTTGTAGACCAGACAACAGTTATACCAGTTTTGTTTGAAAGTACACTCTACTAGAAGGAAGGATCCAGAAGACCAACAAATATACATTTTCCTCGAAAGAGGTGGCAACTTGATTCGGTAAAAATTTTTAGTCAGTGACTCTACTAAGGGAGAAGACTCAGAAAGAGATGATAATTTTCTTCTTTGAAAAGGAAGACAATTTTGTTTCGGGATGTTTCAACCATTTCAAAGAAGACCAGTTATTCCAAATGGCATCAGGCCATTGGATCTTAGGAGATTTCAGTGCATCCCAAATAATTTATCCCCAAAACTTTCACAACTTCTACCAAGGTTCCATGGAGAATGGGATGAATCAATACTGCAACACTTGGATAATTTTACATATTTATTGAAGATTATGAGATCTATGCAGAATATCAGGTGATGAGATTATTTAGCAGCACTTTAAGGGACTATGCACATAAAGAATATGAATCACTAACTAGAAAATGTATCTAATCATGTAGACATTTCGAGCAATGGTTTCTTGATATGTTTCATGATGCCAGTGGTGAAGAAGACAACATGTGTTATGAACAGTATGAAGACCAAAGTTTTAGCATGGAAGAGGATGCTATAATGTCTCTAATTAATGTCTTTTGGATCTTGGAGAGATTCCAAGGGGAGTCTTTTGTAAACTTTTTGATGAGAATGGTGAGCATTCTTCGATAGATACCTTCATACATTAGGACTTTACACAAGGAATTAATAAATAAAGTGCATGAGTTAGGAATCACATCACATGATCCTTTTGTAAATTTCCTTGCACATATATTAGAAGAATATGAGGAAGACACAAAAAGGAAGGCTTATGCTCAGATTGAACAAGGCCTTGTGCTTGATGATTATCTTGATGAGGAAGATGAGTGCACTAGTCATACAAAAGATAAAGAAGCATCCATTCTTGAGAACCATAATAGTACTTCCGATGACATGAAGGAGAAAAATTCATATCAGATTGAAGAAGAATTTGTATGTAGTGAGATTCACATGGAAACAGGTATCAATGACCATGATGATGAGGAAGAAGATCTTCTGAGTACAGAATAAATCTCATATTTAGTAGACTTGGAATATCAAAAACTTGTTGACAAGAGCGGTCAATTTTATTTCTCAATGCACCATGATAAGCGAGTTGAAGGATCAGTATATATTCAAGGAGTACTATATGAAGGAGATGATAAGATAAATTCCAAGAATCAAAGAGAGGAGATGAAATATAACTACATACAACATATAAAAATGAATTTTTTTTAGATGAAATCTCTCATGAATATATGCCGAAGCTCTGTATGTTCCTGATATCATTATTTGAATAGGAAGCAAAAGAAGATGTGCTTGAGTTCTCTATGTTACTGAATCCATTGTTTGGAGAGGAAGTAGAGGAAAATATTTCTATGCCCTTTAATCCATCCGTTGAAGAATATTTTCTATACAATCAAGTCTATCATCATCATGATAAAAATAGTGGGCCTGGTAATCATTTTGTGGATGATGAATCTTGAAATATGTAAGGGGAAGTGTATGCAGAAAATGAGATGTGCATCATTTCATCCTCTGAGAAAAATTTATATCAAAATGTGAAAATGAGATGGAATCAAACATACATAATGATGAAAATGTGTTGAATATTAGTTTTGAAAATTATCAGAGTGTCATATCTGATCAAATTCCTGATAAGAAGATAGTTCATGGATATGAGCTATCTTCAAAAAAATTATTTAAGGAGAAACATTATTTGGAGAATGGAAATGGGGCAGATTGTATGCAAGGAAATATCCAAGAAAGATAACTTAGTATAGATATTTATATGACTGATCATATGGATAGGTATCTTCCATCCAGCAAAGAACACAGTGCACCTGATTATATCTTAGAGGAAAAACATAAATAAAAGTCATTGATTGTGTTGATAAAGTGAAACCAATGAATATGCTCCATAAGGATGATGCATCAGACGCAGCAAAGGATTAGATGTTGGGATTGAATAATTTTAAAACTTTTCTATTTTCAAATATTCTAGTTGATAAGGAAAATGAACAATATGATATCATTTTCAGGAGATTCAAAGTATTACATGATAAGAATTAGATCTTTGACAGAGGAAAATAATAATATTAATTTTGGGGGCTAGGGGCCACCAAATTAAGTTCACACAAATATTTTATGAAGAGGATATTTAACTAATGGTATGCTTCTCCAGAGATAACTAGGATCTCTCTATGCTCACATGGAGCATACGTCCCCAGAAAGAGCCTGTTGGAGCTCTAAATTTTTGGCAAAATTTGGATTCCTATATAGTGATAAAATTCTAAAAATTGCATCCTAAACTCCATGCCCAATAATTGATGATAAGATGAAGTACACTAAATGGGATAAAAAAACATATTACTTTTCAATTAAAAGTTGAGGGATTAGGGAACGAAGCTCTGTGACAGGAACAAGCAAAATTTTGCAAGTGAAGGTTTAAGAGATACTGGAATTTCAACCTGCTGTAAAGATGATGTCAATAGACAATTAAACCAATCAAATATTGAAAATATAAAAAAGACCCAGTTCAGAAAATCAAATTTCCTATCTCCATTAAAAATATTAAGTTTTTACAATCTGATTTAGATTTTAGACCAAAGCCAAATCTGAAAGATAGGTAGTTATTAGTTAGTTAGTTGATTAGTATTTTCTCAAAAGTGTTTTCTAAATTTTAATGAAAAATGATGTCTTTTCACCCTAAAGGGGTATGAAAACTATTCAACCACATATATATGTGGTATAAAATGTAATCATAAAAGGAGAAACACATTGTATAATATAATTTGATCACAATTGCAACATGAACTTCAATATACTAGTTTTTCAATATCAATAAAGATAAGTGCTCTTATTTTTATTTGTGGTTATAAGTTATATGTTTTCAATTAGTATTTCAAATATTATATTGTATTAGAGTATGTCACTATGTTGAATTGCTTGAGTATCATAATTCAAAATTTATAT
>MU225233.1:1620259-1647105 GCA_018584345.1 Thuja plicata | reverse complement strand
AGAGGTATGAAGTGGTGCATCACCATTATACATGTCAGTTGGCCAAAAGTGAATCCATCATTTTTGGGCACCAACATATAATTTTACAAAATATGTTTTGGCACCCACCATGGTGCCCTAGCCTAGATATTTCATTACTAGATTTCTAACAATATCTGTGATTGTAGGTCACTGTCTGAGGAGAAGATCATATTCAGGACCTTGGCTCGTATATGGTCTTGTCTTTGATCATATCTAATAAGCTTGGAATCATTTTTTGTAAATCACATTTTGGTAGATCTTATATCGTATTTAGGATCCCTAGTCATATTTAGTTGATCTTGAGTCAAATTTGGTCTTGAATCATATTTGGATTAGTAGAAAAAATGTATCTAGAAAAAAGGTTGTATTTGGGACAAAGAGAAGAGTTTTCAATATTTTGTATTTTAATTTGATGACTAACTTTGATAATTTGATATTTTTCTATTCTATCCTTGTAGTTTTTTCAAAAACATAACAATTTCTTGCAGGATGTATGTCAAGATTTAAACAATAAACTCTTAACAAATGGTTTTGTAGGATGTCTTAGAAATTCAACTAAACATTATGCTTGTATTAATTTTAATTCATTAGGCACCTAGTTTAATCCATGATAGTACCAAATTGGCATCTCAAGATGATATGGGATTATGTTGTCACCTTTTAGGTTATCACAAACCTAGAATCTATCTTGATTCATCATAGCTTGATAAATCCATGTGGTTATCTAATTTTGGAAGTAATAAAATTACATGGGAGAATGAATGCATGTCTTATGTGCTTGGTATGTTAATTATGGTAGGAGAGTATATTATCATCTTTTAGGTGATAAGTGTTGCCAAGTTGACTTGCAAAGAGTATATGGCTTATTTTGTGTTGTTATTATGGAAAAAAAGTCATATGAAGTTTTGACAGTAAACTATGAAGTGAAAATTGACTAAGTGTAGAAGACATAACATAACAGTGACTTGCAGTTGATCAGAGCATCAGTGGACATGCGTACAACCACATCAGGATATGTGCATTCAGACTTAAGCTCTATGGTATGTTGTTATGCTTACCCTATACATGCATGGTACAGAATGGCAGTACAGACAAGTTACAGAAAGAACAAGTACAGTAGCAGTTCAGAATATAGAGTATGAAGTCGAGTTCATGTTTTTGATTAACTTTTAATCTTTCATTATGTAAAGGATAAGTGCCTACTATAATAAGTTTGTAATCATGTATTAAACATTATTGTAAACATGCTTAAGCCAACCTGTTTGGAAGCATTGTGTAGGTTTTTTTTCGGCCGACTAAGGTCTTGTCTATAGTCGCATCTGTTCAGGCATAAACATATATATATATATATATATATATATATATATATATATATGTATATATGTATATATATATATATGTATGCAATGTAAAGATATATTTGAAGTGTCGAAGAAATAGTTAGAGAAGATATATAGTAGAGCAGTATGAAGATATCAGTATGAGATAGAGACCTTAAAGAAGATAAGAGCATAAGCGCATAACTAGAGCTGATCAGACATCTGTGTCACATACAACAGTTCACTTTTGGATATAGTGCGTATCTATTCTCAGGAGGTTGTAGCCTGCTTTCTCATTGAGAAGTGAGCTCTTGGACAGTGAGTCCCCACCCCTAATAGTGTTATTTGTAAAAGGCTCCTAACAGGGTGAGGCCTTTAACCAGGTCATTGTACTTGCATTGTAAAGACTGCTCCTAACAGGGCAAAGGAACTTTAATAGGTTCATTATACTAGTACAATATTTGTGGGTACTAATTTCCACCGGGGTTTTCCTCTAATCAAGGTTTCCCCATAATTATATTATGTATTATGTGATCTTGTGTTAAGCTTCAAGTGATACATAATTGTTTTATGTTTAAAGTTGTTGAAATTGAATAAATAGCTAAACATTGATTCACCCCCCCCCACCCCTCTCAGTGTTTCCCACAATAAGATATATAGACCTTTAATTGATATCTATATTTCATTTTTCATTTTCCCTTAGAGAGGATATTGCAGTGGGAAACAATACTCACCCCACAAGAATGAATCAAGTGGAAATAGGTCAAAGTGAGCCACCTCAAACTGTTATAAATAAATGCTACCGCTAGCCAAACTATGTTAAACAAGTTTTGTTAAGTGTTCTCTTCTGAGAGAGGCCTTGCTAGTCTGAATAAGGACCCTTTCTAAATCCATAAGCTAGTAGCCTCCTTATTATACATGGTGATTTTTTCATAGTGCATAGGGGTTTTGTTTCTGCTAGAATATTTTACACTCATGATTCTTGCATCCCTGGTAGTGAAGTGAAGGGTTCTTGGATGTCACTACCTTGAACTCAGGAAAGCCCCAAAAGGAATCTCCTAATCACACAATCTAAGGCTCAATTATGTGTTCTAATTTCTCAAAATATTTTTTTGGGATTACCTATAAGATTGATGGGGACATTATTCACTAGAGACGGGTGTACTTAGTCTGGGCCTATAGAAGTTGTACTACAGTCTTTCAAATGTTAGCGTGTCTTATATGTGTTTATTATGTGCTTAAACTAGTGAAAATTTCTTGAATATACACTGATTATTTAGGGATTTAGAGACAAACAAAATTTGTTTTATATTTTCTATGTATGTTTTATTCACTTAAACTAAAAATATTCATCGAGAAACACCCTCAAAACATCAAACTAGTCCTTAAAAGTAGTAGCAAAACACTTGACAGAGTAAAAATTCATATTTGGTCCCAATTTGAGTTGTTTTTGAGCTGGTTTTAGTCATATCCTACACTATCATGAATTGTATGTAGGAAAAATTGTGTCCTATAAAGTCTTGAGTCATATTTGTGATCTTTAGTTGTCTCCTATTCTATCTTGGGTCATTTTTGGGAGAAAGGTCATATAGCAGTCAATCATTAATTGTGTCTGGTAACAATAGAGTCTCATATCTAGTTAATCATATATGGGGCAAAGGGAATTTCCATATAGTCTCTAACAAATTTAATCATTGATTCAAGTACCCTTTTTGGTTTACTTTAAAACTATATCATCACAGTTATCATAAGAAGACCCTAAAACCTTGCTATCATCATGCTTTGTTCAATGTATCATTGTCTCATTAACAACCATAGTGTATTTCTTGTGAAATTAATCATCCTATCTAGTTTTTAGAGGTCAATATGAGGAAAAATCTACCCTAAACTAGACCTCTGAAACCAAAATTAACATTCATTACAAATCCTTGCAAATCTAGACAAGTTATTGCATGAATTTATCAACATTGAACCTTTACCAATTGATTTTCATTGTATCCATCTGTAAAGAGGAAAATCTAAATGTGTGAATGTTTAATGGGTATAAGATAATTGCACATATAAATAATATGCTTTACATATTAAAAGTTTGGGAAGTTAATATTCTCCTCTTAGCCCCAAATTTGCAAAGCAAGGATTCAAATTGATTAACCAGAAGAAAAAGGTCAATGCACAAATGAATCAATCAATTAGAAATAAGAAGAAAGAGGAAAACCTTACCATCTATTTTGGAGGAGAGTGTGTAATAGATCTATAAATATTACAATGTTAATTGAAATGAATTGGAGACAAATACTAACCTCAAAGTATAGAAGTTCTAGAAATTCTTTTTTTCTGGTGTCTGTACGGAGTTTCTAGAAATTTGGCAACCTGCCCTGCCTTGGAAACATAGAGACGGAGGAAACGCAAACATCATTTTCTTTTCTGAGAAAGGTTGACCTTCACCCAAATACGGGGGCACAATGTACCCCTTTATGTTGACCTTGACTTGCACTACTCTGACAGAAAATTTGTTCGCGTATCCCGATAGTTTTCCCAAAAAGGGTATCCAAATATGCTCCATAATATGTTGTTATGTACTTGTATCTGCAAGAAAAAAGGTTTTTTTTTGTTGGTGAAGGGGTTTCCCTTGGTCAAACCTCAGTTTTGGAATTAACCTTGAAATAGAATTGAAATTGAAGTAATAAACAAAGTAAATAGAACAATTCATCTTGCTTATGTTGAAACTCTTATGGAGGATTCAAATCCTTGAATCCACTAGTATGGATTCTCTAGATGGATCTAGAATTGTAGGATGTCTCAAATCAATTTCCTTTAGATTGTCAACACCAATCTTGAATGGATCTTGGAATAGGAAGAAGTTGGAATGGATATGGATGGAGAAATCTTCAACAAGAGGGCTCTATAGAGCTTGAATCCTTCAATGGCTACAAATGGATCTCCTTGATGAATTGAATGCTTGAATTCTTGAATTATTAAAAGTAGATGATTGCTTTGATAGATTACGTGTAGATTATGCTTCTTGTTCTTTCTTGGATTCTTCATCTTAGAAAATGAGAGGAGAAAGCTTCCTTATATACTAGTCGAGGGCAGAAACTTCTAGAGAGGCCAACATATGATAATTCAATTCCAATTAGGTTCATACCCCTATAAGTGGACCTATATTAAATATATTTTTAAAATTCAACACTTCAGAGCCCAAAACAGTCACTCTGGAAGAGGGAAATAATTTTTTCCAAACCCTGACATCTGGAAATCTTTGAATTTTGAAATTTAGACCCTGGGTTAGGGTCAAGTTCAATCCTGACCTAGGTCACGATCAAGGTCAACCTTGACCCTAAGGTCAAGAACCTCAAAATTTTAGAGTAGGATATGAGAAACATGTAGGAGAGAAGTGGAAAACATGGCAGGACAAGGGAAAAACTAGATCTAATTCAAAGACCCATTCAAGGCATTTCATATGACCCAAAACCACTTGCTCGAAGGGCTAACCCTGTCCTAAATGGAAGTGCTTCCATATTCCGATGATAAATTTATCCCCCACTTTAACAAGAGTATGGACTCAATGCAGACTCTTGGTAAAGGAGATCACAAAGAAAAGATAATATTATTGAAATCAAAGGGACAAAGCAATCATCCAGCCCCCAGGGACTCAAGTCTTTGTCAAACCCAAGGTTAAAGTAAGAGAGACATAGTTAGGAATAATCCCAAGAGATAAATGAGAGGGGGGGTGAATCAGTTATCTACAACATTCAATTGTTTTACAATTAAGTACAGAATAATATTAACCATATACACAACAAGATAACACATAATAGAATACCACAATTTTTTGTTATGGGGAAACCCAAAATAGGTAAAAACCCCACAAGGAATTAGCACCCACAAAGAACTGTACTAGTGTATAATGATCCCTATTAGAAGATCTTACAACCTTGTTAGGAGTTTATCTTTACAATGAAATAACTATAGTGACCTGGTCAAAGGTTGGACCCTGTTAGAAGTCTTTTACAAATAACCCTGTTAGGGGTGAGGAGACACTGTCCAAGAGCACACTGCTCAAGTGATGAAGGCTGCAAACTTCTACAAAATAGATATAGACTATATATGATAATTCAAATGTTTAAGTAGACCTACTGTCTTGATCAATTCCATTGAATTGTATACACTCTTTTCTTCTTCACATATATCTTCAACTAATGATTGATATAGCTTCACTGTCCCAATACAACTAGCATTTTTTTGTCCTCTTTTCTACTTTTTTCTTCTACATACTATTTTGGTGAACACAAATGAGCTTCTATATGTATCTTTCTCAAAATATATGATCATTTTGGCTGTAGGAGACTCTTCAACAACTTCTTAGTCGACTAAACTAAGCACACAACATAATTAGAACCGCACAACACAAGATGAGTGGTCACATCGCTACACACAGTTGGCTCCACCAAATTGACTCAAAATTCACTCGCGTGATGAAACATGTTAAGCGGTCTGAACCAAACATTCTGAACTCTCAACTGAACTTTAATCTAGACACGCATATCTTGAAGATAGGTGAAACTAAAGAAACAATATAAATATAGTCGACTCTTATCAAAATATCTCCTGAAACTGTAACTGGAAAACATATCATCATAATTTCACTTAAGTTGCACAAATGAATCTATTTATATTAACATAGCATACTGAATATGTCTAAAACATAAAAATACACATGCAAGGCTCCAACATGTCCATACTGATAATTTCATACAAAACACTATTGTATACTATATGTTGTCATTAATGACAAACATACAGTCAACTATTTACACAAAGGCAAATCTACAACAGACATCACTAGTTAAAGAAAAAGAGAGAGAGGGTGTGATTACCTCGCCCACTGAGAACCTATGTCCCATTGTGAATTAAAAAAGGAAATAATGCAAATAGAAAGATGGAATTTAATGACCTAGTGAATGTGGCTACTCACTAGTCACCCCATGAAGGATTCAACCTCAATAATATTCTATTCCAATAGAGAAAAGCCAAAACTAGAGAGATCCAGTCTTAAGGACACCTTCCGACCTTAAGAGATCAAAACTTTCTAAATTGAAACTGAAGGGATCAAAAGATCCAATAAGGTACAAATCCATGCTTTAAGGATTAGTCTCTAATCCATAAAGGGAAAAAAAAGTTTTAAGTTTGAAAATATTGTGGAAGTGTGTGTGTGCAAAAATTAAGCAGAGTGTATGCCCCCATGTTAAATTCATCATTAATCCAAGGGGACTACACAAGGAAAACATTAAGAACAATAGCTTAGGTACAACATAACATGGAAAAAAATATAGAAGAATAGAAATACATATAGAGGAATAATACAAGAGGTTTAATTCCTTTATCACATTGCACCAACAAAGTAACAAGGGTCATATAAAAGAATCTAACAAAAAATTAGCAAACACATTATGGGAGAAGCACAATACAACAAGAAAACACATAAAAGGCTACCATGGAGGAAAATCCAATCAAGCAAATCACCTACTCTCCCCATCTTGGTCTATATTATTTAGCGAAGGTGGGAAACCCACAAGAGGGACTATATCAACCACAGTAGGAAGATTAGCCAATTCCATACAAGGATCCTCTTGACAATCACGATGTTTGATACTAGGTGTAATTATCAATTGTGTTGAAAGAATATTAGGTAAATTAGTATCAATATCAATGGTCTCATATTCATCATTCGCATTAATAGGATCATCAAGAGTATCTTCTTCATCAAGATTAATTGAAATAGAATTTAAGATACGAATAGAATCATCATAATCATTCATCTTAACATAATTATTAACATTAAATTCTTCCAACACATTAGATAGAGGCTGGTAAAATGAAGGTAAAGAACTTTGAAGAATAGAGGCATGGGCCTTAGCTTGAGCCTGATGCTTCTTACGATGTTTATAAGAAGATCGGTTATATTTTGTCTTGTTTAAAATATGTTGAGAACTAGGAGGAACAACACCTCGTTCCTTAACAGGTTCTATAGGAGGATTAGTAGGATTCTTAGTAGGATGAAAATAAACACTAGGAGCTTGATTAACAGAACTAGAAGTAATGGATAAAGGATGTATGGAAGGCATTGGAAAAAGACCACAGTTAAGATCTTTCTAAGGAATTCTTAACTCAACAATCTTGCGATGTTTATAGGCTTGATATGAGCCAATAAGGTTATCTGGCCATCGAGAAGAACATGAATTAGGTAATGAAGGACACAAGAAGTCAAGGGTAGCACAATGCCTAGGCCTAGAAGGTTGATATAAACTATGATTAATTGTTTTCACTTCTTCAACATGAATGAACTTAATACACTTATGGATAGGAGAAGCAATGACATGGATGGAAGTGAACCAAGGAAAACCAAGCTTAACTTGAAACTGATGAGAAGTAGGGACAACAATGAAGGTAGTGTCCACAACTTTACCACAAAGTTCAATAGGCAAGTTAATAGATCCAAACGATGGATAGATAAAACCATTACAAGTTTGGATCCACACATTAGATATATTGTAACAATCACATTGTAATTTCTTTGATAAAAGGTTTTCTTCAGTAATGAAATTGACTAAGGATGTAGGATCAACTAGAAAACCATGCGTAGGTATCTTATAAATCCTACCATAAATGTAGAGGGGATGATTAGGAGATTTTATAGTCTCAAAATTGTCAAAGGTGATCGAGAGTTCCCTAGGTCTTTTATTCTTAGGTTGTTTTTGATGTTTAGGTTGAGCTTTTGGCTTAGGCTTAGGGTTAGGTGGAACTTGAACTTGAGGTTGAGAGGGAGGAACTTGAACAGGAGGTTGAGATTGAAGCTAGAGTGGAGATACAGGTCGAGAAAAAACAACAAGCTCCACATGGTTAACAATATGATTGAGATCATCCATCTTTGAATCATAAACATTATCCACATAAGATGACTAAACAATGGTATTAGTATCATGTTTAGGCAAAGGATTCGTATAGATTTGGAGGTTTTGATTAGGAGGAGAGACAAATTTTTTCCCACTACCATAAAAATTATCAACAGATAAAGCATTAGAATCAATTAAGTCTTGAACCTTATGCTTTAGAGAATAACACTACTTGGTATCATGGCCATTTTGATGATGGTATTGACAAAAGGCTTTGGGATCAAAGGATTTGGATGCCATCATATTAGGAAGAAGAGGTTGAATAGGAGGCAAAGTAATCATATTAGCATTCAAAAAATTACTCATAATACAATGTAAAGATTCAGAAAGAAGAGTAAACGTATGATTGAGATGAAAAGCAGTGGATGCAGAAGTGACATTGTTTGATACAACAACAACTTGATCAGCAATTGCATTTGCTTTCTTATTTATCTTGACATAGCTGTTGGAGTGTTTCTCTCAAATTGACTCACTTGTAATTCATAATGATGAAGCACTACACAAAGTTGTTGAAAAGAGGTAAATTTAGTAAGAAAAATCTTATCTCTAATATCCTTTTGCAAATTTGAAATAAAAATATGCTAAATATCAATATTAGGAACATGATAATAAATTTGAGTATACAAATGCTTAAATCTCCCAATAAATTCAGTCAATTTTTCTTTAGTATTTTTTTTACAATGCATCAAATCAGTTAAGGACACTTGTGGACCAATGTTGTTTTGGAATTATTGGATAAAGGCATTAGCAAGTTTTGAAAAAGAATCAATAGAATAAGGAGGCAAGGAACAATACCATTGGAAGGCCTTATCACAAAAATTTCTAGCAAAGAACTTGGCTAAAATCCTATGGTCATGAGCATAGACAGTACAAAGTATTTGAAATTTTTTAACATGAGTGATAGGATCTCCCTTACCATTGTAATTCTCAAGAAGGGGCATATCAGCTTGCTGAGGGACAGGAGCACGAATAATGTCTAGGGATAAAGGACTACCCATGTCACATGTAGGAATACTAAACTTGGATTGAGTTAAGGATGAAAGTTGTTTTTGTATAGAGGACATGGTTTGAGCTAGACTAATTATTTTTCAATCATTATAGGAAATAGGAGGCATAGAAAAATGAGGAACACTAGGAAATGAGTAGGTAGCGGTGGGAATGGAAGACTGGTGTAGGAGTACCCTAAGGTCTTTAGGAAGATATTTAGTCATTTTAGCTTGTTGGATGGCTTGGTAAACCATCCATGAATAAGGACTATGTTATAAGGTCCCTAGTGTGTTTAAGGTGTGTTTTTAGTGTTAGGAGAGATTACGGTTTGTGAATTGTTGAGTCAAGTTGATTCTAGGGGTCTAGAACCTAGAAGTCAACTAAAAGGTCAAAGGGTTGGCAAAAACTCCAAAATGGGGATATTTTCAAATTTTTAATGTTTTCAAGTCATTTGACGTCCTTTGGTAAGTTTTGAAACCAAATAGGGCCATCAAAGTTGAGAAAGTGTCATTTTGACAAAAGTTGTCAAAGTTGTCATGACAAAATTTCCTAGCTTTTAGGAATCGGCTTTTATGATGCCTAAGTCCCTACTAGAGGGTATATAAATGCGAGATAAGACTCTATAAGGTTACTACAACCATAATATGATAGTTAGTCTTCATTTTGTACAGACCGGTTATTGGAAAGAACCAATTTACACTGTAATTAGCATACAAAACCATCATCCAACACTTTTGTGGATTGAATGGATTGAATGAAAGCATGGAGAGTGTTTTAAATGTAATTCCTTAGATATTTGTGAAATTTTCTTAGTTGATTTTTCTTTCTGGTTAGATTTTGTTCAATTCTTTGTGTTTTGTGAGTTCACTGGCCTGTTCTGGTCCAGACATGTAAAATATGGCTTTTCTTGGTATTCTTGTGGTTCAAACTCCCATGACCACTTTGAATCTATTAAAACCTTGTATATAATTTGTAGATATGGTGTGTGTGTGTGTGTGTGTGTGTGTGTGTGCAGGGGAAGCAAGAGAACAATTAGGCACTAGGCGGGTACTATTTATTATTGCTAGGGTGACTGAGCATTATAGTAGTAATGATGATTGCTAGTTGATTGGTATGTCCCAATCACTGACAGAGGAGTGTAGGCACATGAGGTGCAGACCTTTTGATGGAAGGAGGAGTTTAGAAGAGCTTATTAGATCAGTTGAAGAAGTTCAAGAAACCAAACCAACCTTCATGCCCTAGAAACCCTTATTTTTCAGAGTTTGGTGAATGTCCATTGTATGGAAAAGATTGGAATCAGAGACCTAGAAAATCCTTAAGGTGAGGAAAAACCCACAAAGAATATGCAATTTTTTTCTAGGCATGTTAATGGATTTCAGGATAAAATCCATCTTTTCAGTGACTAGGAGGGCTAATAGGCCTAAAAGGGCTCCAATGCTTAATAGACTAGTAGTTTGGAACCTGAATTGAAAATGGATGAAAGATTAACAAAATTGGATCCACAAGGGTTGGATTAGACCTAAGAGGAGCCAAGAAACAAATCCACAAGAAGTTGACACCATTGGAGTGGTAGGAGGTTTGTGAAGCCATGTATGTGTGAAGATTATGGAGGAGAGGTTAGTCAAGAGTTTGAAGTTGTTGGTGAGCTCTTAGCATGTTAGAGGATTAGAGAGGTATCCTATAGTTAGGGTAGAGATAGAGACCCTAAGGAATACCAAGAGAAGGTCTTGGAGAGAGAAAGAAAGCTATAGGAGAGGAGTGCCCCATCAAATTGGTATCAGAGTCATTGAAAGGCTTGGGAGTAGATTAGTGTATGTCAGAGTGGAGTGAATCCATAGGTGAGAACATCATGGTAACCACTGCAGAGTTAGCCAAGGATTTGTGAGAGAAAAAAATCAAGAACAGGATTCTTGAAGAAGCAATGGAGGAGATGAAGATAAAGATGGCAGAGGTAGTAGAGACTTCCACCAAGTTGAGAGAAGAAATGCATGGAGGGATAGATAAAGGAAAGAAACCAATAGAGGAGGAAGTAGAACCAAAGCCTAATCCTCTTCTACCTAAGGAACCATTCCTTAAGGCACTCAAGGCATTGAGTGGGAAGGCTCTAGAAGGAATACCAGTATTCTCTGGTAAGATGGATACAAAAATGGTGATGGAATGGCTTGAAGGAATGGAGAATCAGTTCAAGTGTGATGGGATCACAGAGGCACAAAAGTTAAAGATAGCCAAGTCAAGGGTAAGAGGGAAAGCACTCACATGGTGGAAGTTCTTGCAAAAAGAAAGAGAGAAAGAGGGAAATAAGCCCATACAAAATTTGAAAACAATGGTTGCAAAAGTGAAGGATAATTATCTTCCATAAGATTATGACATTCAACTACATAAGAAGAGGTAGAACCTTAGGCAAAAAGACCTAGATGTGCCGGCCTATACTAAAGAATTTTAGAAGCTTTGTCTTAGATCAAGAATCTAGGAGTAGAGATTATCAAAGTGCAAGGTATCTTAATGGATTAAGGTGGAACATTCAAGTGGAACTTAGTCTTTTTACCATTACTTCCATTCAAAGTTGTTTTCAAATGGCTTTGAAGGTGGAAGAGAAACTCAAGAAGAGGAAATATTCTAGCTCTAGAGGTAGAGGAAGGGGTAGAGACAACAAAGGTGGCCATAGAGGTGGTTGAAGTGGAAGAGGAAATGATAGTAGAGGTAAAGTGACTCCAGATATATAGAGAAAGGACATGAATCTAGCAATAGAGGTGGATACAATAATATAGGAGTAAGTTCTTATAACAGTGGTAGAGGAAGATCATGAGGTTTTGGGAGAAGCTCTCACATTTCTTCCATGAAATTCTACAATTGTGTGAAGTTTGGGCATCTATAATATAGGTGTCAAGATAACCCAACATCCTCACAAGGGGAAAATAAGATAGTTTATATCCAAGAAGAATATTTCTCTACACAATGAGAGGTGAGTTTAGATTCAGAGAAGGGAGAACACCTTATGTTGAGAAGAATACTAATCAAGACACCCACTAAGGATGAGCACAAGTAGAGGAGGGATCTTTTTAGAGTAAAATGCATGATATTGGGAAAAGTGTGCAAGGTAACAATTGATTCAGGGTCAATAGATAATGTTATATCTTAAGAGGCAGTAGAGAAGTTGAAGCTCACAAAAATCCCACATGTGTGTTCTTACAAAGTGAATGAACAAGTGTGGGTATAATTATCCATTGGAAGGTATCAAGATAGTATACTATATGATGTGTTCCCAATGGATTCTTGCAATTTGTTGCTTGAGAGAACATGACAGTATGACAAAGAAGTTGTCCATAATGGGAAAGAAAATAAGTACTTCAAGAAAAATGGGGCAACTTTCAAATTATAGTCTTTAATAGAAGAAGACATAGTGGAGAAGTCAGAATCCAGTACAATGTTTATGAATGGAAAGGAATTCTTAAGGGATATGAAAGATGAAGAAGTTGGCTATGTCATCTTACTAAATCCAAAAGAGGAGGAGACTCATAAGCAAGCACCTATGCCAAAAGAAGTGAGGGAACTATTAGATTAGTTAAAGGACATAATATGTGAGGGTACACCAGCTTCACTACCACCAAAGAGGGAGATAATTCATCAAATTGACTTCATACCAGGAACATCCTTACCAAACAAAGCTGCATACAAGATGATACCAGAGAAAAACAAGGAGAGAGCCAGGCAAGTGCAAGAATTGTTGGACCAAGGTTTGATTAGGAAAATTATAAGCCCCTGTGCTATCTGAGTGGTGTTGGCTCCAAAGAAGGGAGGTAAGTGGAGGATGTGTAATGATTCTAGGGCAATAAATATGATAAATATCAGGTATAAATTTCCAATTCCTAGAATAGAAGGCTTGATGGATTGCTTGGGGGGTGCTAAGTACTTCTCTAAAATTGACTTGAAGAGTGGGTATTACAAAATTAGGATGAAGGAAGATGATGAGTGGAAGTATGAATTTAAGACTAAAGAGGGGTTATATGAATGGTTATTTACGCCCTTTGGGCTTACCAATGCACCAAGCACCTTTATGAGGGTGATGAATGAGGTCTTGAAGGACTATATGGGAGTTTTTGTAGTTGTCTATTTAGATGACATCCTCATATTCAGTAATGTATGCTATGAAAATTATAATTAAGGGAGCATAATAATAAATCAAAAAACTCAACAACTAATAATCTAAACTACATACATGCTAAGACATAAAATGAAAACTTGAAATAAGCTAAATGAAGAAAGTGAAAACCTCTTACAAGCTCATTCAAACTCCATTTTGTTCTTTGGATTTTTCCATTTTTTGTGGATGTGTGCTCATGGATGTGCTTCAAGCTTCAAAGGTATGTTATCTAAACTAGCATTATAAGTTTACTCTTCAAGATTGGAATATCTATGCTAAAACTGACATTATGATGTTACTTCAAAAGATTAATGAAATTTGAAGGAATGAGCCTTCTATTTATAGGAAATGGGGTTGAAAATGGGTGGTTTAGATGCAAATCTGAAGAGAGGTCAGGATGCCACTAGAAGAGAGCACATGGATTATGCTTCTTCAAGTGCATCAAATTGTGACACTTGTCACAATATTATTGGGTTGAAAGTAGGGAGGAATGTGACCATTTAGGAAAATGGACCAAGAAGCTTCTAGAAGATAAGGCTCATAAAGAGGGTGTAAGAGGCATTTATGAGGGTGTAAGAGATATTTATTCTTATGGATAAGCATGGATTGAGATTATTGAATTTTACTTTGGGGGTTGAGTTCCTAACCAAGGATTAGGAATGTGACATGGTTAGGGATAGAATTAGGGTTAGGGTTAGGAGATAAGAAGGGTAATTAGGGGGATAAGGAAGGATTATCATGTGGAAAGAGGTTGGGATTAGTTTGAACCTAGGGTTAGGTGGTTGGGATTGGTTAGGTTAGCATGTGTGAAAGGGTTGGGTTGAGTTTGAACTCAAGGTTAGGGGTTGGGATTCGTTAGGTTAACATGTGTGAAGGGGTTGGGTTGAGTTTGAACTCAGGGTTAGGTGGTTTAGATAGGTTAGGTTAGGGATTAAAGGGAATATTAATGAATTGAATTACATAAATAACATATTAGTTCAATAATAGGGGAATAGGGTTTTAATTAATTATTAAGCATATTAGTTATTTTTATTAACTAATTAGGACTATAGCCAATTAAATGAATTAATTAGGGCTAGGGGATGACATAGGTCAATTAGGTAATGCTTAATTACCTATCTTATATGTCCTAAAAGGCACTAAATATGATTAGATGTGTTAATTAGATTTAGGTGTCTACATTGTGCCCCTCTTCAACATAGTGTTAGAATAATGCTATTTTGAAGATGTTTAAAACAATAGACAACGCAAAGATGTGGATGTAGGAAATGAAGTTTCCCTAGAGTATAAATTAGGATAGAGTTAGGATAGGATGACCAAGATGATGCCCCCTCAAGAGGGTGACAGGGAGAAAAGGTGAAGCCCTGGTGACATCTCAAAAAGAGACGGCCAGGAGAGATAGGATAGAAGAAAAAGGAAGGGCGGTAGAAGAATGAGGGATGGGAAAGTTAGGTTTGGATCAAGGATGAAGGGTTAGGTGTGAGACATGATTTGATTGGACTAAAAAGGAAATTTTATGCTGGGGAGGGGATCGGGGGGATTTTTTCTTGAAGCTTGAGCGAGGGGTATTCCAAGATGGAATATCGCCATGTAGTTGAGCACTTATTTTGATATAGCAATGCTAGAGACCATGCCAAGGTAACTAGGAACACAAGGCCTTGTAACTGGTGTTGCAGAGGACTAACACAAAAAACACGCAATGGTTGCTTCAACATCACACATGGGTCCAAGAAAAAATCATGGTGTAAATGATGCTGGAAAAGCCCACAAGCAAATGACATTTCCCAAGTCTAGCATGCAAACCCAAATAGATTAGATACGTCCAAGGGTCATATCCGACTAACTCACAAGAAGAAAACAAAACGATCAAGTTCCCTATCCCAGGTGCATCCATTCGCATCGTACCATGATATAAAGAATTGTGGAAACTTTGAGGAGGAGAACAACTAAAAGAATCAGGAATGATAACCAAGAACCAAAATCAAATTTCAAGATCAAAAATTCAATAACAAGATGCCTTTTGCTAGAGAGTTCAATGATATGTTTAGGGACCAACAAGAGGAAGGATACATCCTCAAGGACCCATTTCCAAAAAGATGATTGGGTTTAGGTCAATGAGAGGAAGGATACACCCTTAAGGACCCATTTCCATGGAGAGGTCATGTGTATATCTGATTGGCCAAAAGATGTGATGATGATCAAATTTATGAAACAAGATTTTGTCATAAGGAACTTGCTGAAGCATAGGATTCCAAATGGAACTAGATCACTTTCTGCAAGGAGATCAACCAAGGACGCAAGATATGTACAAGAAGGACTAGATACAAGACTAGACTGACAAAGACACGATATTTAAAGGACTGAAGCTCAAGGATTGGGATAGGAAAACATATATACAAATGGGACAGACCATTATATATATGAAGGATATGTACAAAAGCTCAGGATGTAGGATAGGAGGACTAATGCTGACTGATGCGAGCGATAATAGAACATCTAGGAAATATAGGTAAGGATTAGGCTAGAGTGGAGTGGAATGAATGAGATGGAGGAGAAAAAGAGTTTGATAGATAATGATATGCCCCACTATGTGTGATGCCTGATTGCTAGGTTTTCACCACACATATTTGTCCAAGGCGCCTGATTGCCAAGTTTTCACCATTGGATCAGTGATTTATCTTGATTTTTTTTTTCTTTTCTTTTTCTTCTTTTTGGTTTTTTTATTTTCTTTTTTTTTTGTTTTTTTTTGCTATCATCAAGGTGTCTATGTACCAGATTTTCACCAAGACAATGAGTTTTTCAAGACCTTTTACAATGTTTTTGGATTTTTTAGATTAATTGGAATAACTGATCAACTGCTAGGCATAGAAGCACCTGAGATGAATGATATTGATTGGATCATTCAGTGGTTCTCCTTCTGGAGTAGATAACTGATATGCCCCAGAATCGAAGCATACAGTGACAATATATGGGCCTTGCCAAGTAACTTCAAACTTACCCTTCTTTTCCCGATTAGTGCCCACTTTTTGAACCTTGCTACTTTGTAGTCTTCATCTGTGATTAGGTCTTTGAGAGATACCTATAAGGATGGTAGTTTGACCTCAATTGGTAAGATAGCCTCAGCACGATAGACAAGGAAATCTAGAGTGGTGCCCATGGTAGTGTGGAAGGAAGTGCGATAGGCCCAAAGGGTGGGATTAATTTCGAGGTGTCTGTCACGACTAGTATCATTGATAACCTTCTTTAGGATTTTTAGAAGTGTTTTTTTGGTTGCCTCAGCTTGGTCATTACCTTGTGGGAAATATGGGCTAGAGAAGTGATGATGGATGTGGAGGTGCTCACACAAATCGAGCATATGCTAATTTTAAAATGGTGAACCGTGATCTATGAAAATGGTGGATGGAATGCCAAAGCGGCAAACGATGTGGTATAGGATAAACTTGGAGATTTGGATGACAATCATAAGGGTAAGTGGGATTGCTTCAACCCACTTAGTAAAATATTTAGTTCCTATGGTGATAAATTTGTGGCCTTCAGAGGATAGGGGAGTTGTCTTACCAATGAGGTCAAAACCCAAACATGAGAATGCCCAAGAAGGTGTAATAAGATGTAGCTCTTTTGTTGGTGCATGGATCAGATTTGCATGCTATTGACATGGTAAGAATTTTTCCACAAATTCACAGGCATCATGTTCCATAGTAGGCCAATAATACCCAACTTGAAGAAATTTTTTAGCTAGGACCATGCCACTCGTGTGGGCACTGCAGATTCCAGCGTGCACTTCTCGCAATGCCTGGGCAGCTTCATCTTCATCTAAACACCTAGAGAGAACATTGTGATAACCAAAATGATATAAGGTGTCAGCTAAAATGCTGTAGCATGAAGCTCTATGAATAATGCTTTGGCATTGGGTGTTTGTTAGATGGGGGATATGATACCATTCTTTGGATAAGCATGGATGTTGTGGTACCATGGGGACTGAGGACCAACCAAGACATAGAACCAATTAACGTCATCACTCTCATAAGCTGGCATGTGAAGTTTCTCAACCAAGAACTCATACTGCATTGCATCATGTGGTATTTCTAGAAGATACCCGATCATAGTCATTACATCAGAAGCTTTGTTTTGTAGATGTGGCACTTGGGTGATTTGCTTATTGATGAAATTCTCCTTCATTTTATCTATCATCTTTTTGTAAGGTAACAACCTATCATCTTTTGTTTGGAATTCATCTATCACTTGCTTTATGATTAGTTGAGAATCACCAAAGACTTGGGTATCTGTGATGTTCCACTAGATAGCCATGTTGAATCCTGCAATCAATGCCTCATATTCTGCTATGTTGTTAGTGCAAGGAAATACTAGTTTGAATGATTTTGGGATGTAGTCACCTTGTGGGGTAACAAACATGATTCCTGTCCCAGAACCATGATATGTATATGAACCATCAAAGAATAACTTCTAGGCTGGTTGTTCTTCAATCATGCATAGATGTTCATGGGTAAACTCCATGACTAACGGATATGCATCGATCAATGGTGCCTCTTCTAACTAATCTGCGATGACTTGATGTTTGACAACTTTTCTTTTGATATATTGGATGTAAAACTTGCTGAGAAGCATTACCCATTTAGCCATGTGGCCTGTGAGAGTTGTTTTAGATAGCAGATACTTGAGTGGGTCTAATTTTGATATAAGCTTGACTATGTGACTGCGTATGTAGTGACGAAGCTTTTGAGTGGCAAAGACCATTGCTAGGCATGCTTTTTCCATTGGTTTATAATTTATCTTATAACCCACCAAAGTGTGGTTGATGTAGTAGATAGCACACTCTTCTCTATTGTTATCTAACTAGGCTAGGAGTGCCCCTAGTGCTATTGTTGTTGTAGATATATATAATATGAGAGGTTTTCCTGGTGTAGGCGGTACTAGAATAGATGAATTTTCCAGATATTCCTTGATTTTTTTGAAGCTTCTTTGGCATATATGATCCCATTTGAAACTATGATCTTTCCTCAGCAAATGCGTGAAAGCTTAGCGTTTGTCTGCAAGTCATGATATGAAGTGGTGCACTAATTGAAGCTTTCCTTGTAGACTATGCAACTGTCTAAGTATCTTTGGCAGAGGCATTTCAATGATTTCTTTAACATTTTTAGGATCTATCTCGATGCCACGTTGCGATACGATGAAGCCAAGGAGTTTTCCTGATGTAACTCTGAAGACACATTTCTTTGGATTTAGCTTGAGACCATAATGTTGAAATCGATCAAATATTGCCTCTAGATTATTTAGGCGATCCATTCTATTTTGTGATTTAGCCAATATATCATCCATGTAATCTTCAAGGATCTTATGGTTCATATCGTGAAAGATGACAGTCATGGCCCTCTGATATGTTGCTCCAGCATTCTTGAGCCCAAATGACATCATGTTGTAACAGAAGGTACCCCATGGGGCTGTAAATGTTGTCTTATGCTAATATTCTTCCACTATATGGATCTAATTATATCCTAAAAATCCATCCATGAGAGACAACATCTCATGTCCGGCAATGAGGTCCACTATTATGACGATATTAAGCAATAGAAAGTCATCTTTTGGACATGCTTTGTTGAGATCTTGGAAATCGGTGTAGATTCTGATGGAGTTATCTGGCTTAGAGACTAGGACCATTTTTGAAATCAAGTCTAAGTAATCTATTGCTTTGATTATTCTAGCTGCTAAGAGCTTTTCAATTTCTATTTTCACCATTAATGCAACTTTGGGATTCATATTTCAGAGCTTATGTTTGACAATTTTAATGTTAGGATCCACAAAAAAATGATGTAATACAAGTTCTGGATCCAAGCCAGGAATGTGAGAGTAGGATCATGAAAATATTTTTGGATATTCTTTTAAAAGATCTATGAAGTCCATTTCTTCTACTTCTGTCAAGGATGCTGCAATGTGAGTGAGGCGAGGCTGGTCCTCTATACCCAAATTAATAGGCCGGGTTTCCTCGATGAGAATAGATGACTATTCTAACCTATAATCATGGATGATAGGGAGAGGAGAATATCCATCTCCTGGCACCTTAGAAATGTTTTCACCAAGAGATACGCCTTTTATTTTTTCTTTTTTCTGATATGATAGTTCCCCAGAAGGGTTTTCACTAAGAGATACATTTTTTTCTTTTTCATTTTTCTTTTCAATTTTGCGGCTAGAGTCCTCCTCTCACCAAAAGTATGCTTCTGGGTTAAAGGTGTATACATGTGTGGATGTCTACCCCCAATCTGGTTTTAGATCTATAGCTCCCTTGAAGTTTAGGAGCATGACCATGCTTTCAAACTCATCTATCGGGATGATGCTTGGTTAGTCCTAGTTAATGAGTTAGGGATGGAGGAGTGGAAGGTCAATGAAGTGGAAGGATAACTCATGAAGGACAAAGTTACTGAGGAAAATTTCATCTTCAATATCCTCATAAGCTCTCACAATTTTCTCTTCTGGGAAATTTTTGAATTTGCATATGTTACCTAGGGGAATGTGATAGGTTAGACTTGTTTCCCTAGTGCCCTTGGTCATGTTATGGCCAAGGCTAGATGTATCATGTTCAAATCCTAGACAAATGTGCTTTTGATGTTTGGAGGGTACAATGGGGGCTCTCATGCCTTATTCTTCATAGCCTAGTCCACCTGCTTGATAGTTCCACTTTTCGATGACCAATTTGTGAGTAGAGGGATATTTATCTTTAAAGTGATTCAGGAGGCCACTCTCAGGAGGTGTGGGATCTTTGTAGATCCATTGATTGATATTAGGTGTTATTTCTTGGCTATTCAGAATGCTGTGAGAAAGAAAGGTGGTAGGACCCAATTGAATTAGTTCAGGTGGCTTTTGGTCAATGTAACTGGATGGATGCCCATGGGTATATGGATTAGCCGGGAGGGCTCCAACATCGAAGGTGTCAGTTAGAGTGTATTCTCCATAGCCTTGGTGGTTGATCTTGACAGTGGATAGAGTTGATGCAAGGATGGTGTTTGGATTTGGAAGGGTTGTTGAGGAACTGGCGATAGATGTGCCAAGGTGAGTCTGAGGACAATGATTTGAATCTAGATGGGAGGCTTTGAATGCATGTAAGTATGCGAAGGGCTTGGGATTTGCATGGATAGTGATCTCAACTCCATTGTGTGGAAACTTGATACACTGATGATAGGTGGAAGGGATGGCCTGCATAGAGTGAATCCACAAGCGTCCAAGGAGGATGTTGTATTAGAGGTCAAGATCAACCATATGGAAAATTGTCTCTTGTACTACTAGGCCCAGTTGAATGGGCAAGGAGATTGTACCTTCTAATTTTCATTCTAGATTTTTGTAGGCTTTTATTGTGATGACATCATTCATGATATCATCTTCAGTGTATCCTAGTTCCTTTAAAATTTTTAAAGTACATAGATTCAAGGCTGAACCATTATCTATCATGACTCTCTTAACAACAAAGTTTCAGACCATGATGGCGATGAGTAGAGGGAGGATATGATCAGGCTCAACAGATGACATGTCAGTGGGTTTAAAAGAGATAGCATAAGATGTGGATAAGTGACCCACAAGGTTTTGAGACTGACCGGGCTCTATGTTGTTGAGAACACGTAACTCTTGCAAAGCTTTATTCAAGATCTATTGATGGACTGGTGATGTGCGTAAGATATCCAAGATGATTATTTGGGTAGGTGTATTTCATAGATGATCAAATAAGTTATATTGTGCCGAAGAGGATGAGGTAGTACTACCACTGATAATAGTTATGTGTCCACGATGTGTAGTAACAACACAATTAGTATCAACACCTTTCACATGAATGACATTGACAGATGGCTCAACTTGGAATATACAACCGATGATGCTACCATACTCAACATGAGGGTAGTGTTATTACTGGTATGGGAACTTTGTTTTCCTTTGTCCTGATTGGATGTTGAAGCAATGTGTGCATTGGTAGGTCCCATGTTATTGTCATGGTTTGGGAACACATTTTGATAGATCTTAATATTTTTATTGGGTGAGGTTTTGTTTGTAGAATCTACTTCAATATGGTTGCGATCAATTAGGTCTTGGATGTAGTGTTTTAACTTCATGCACTTGATCATGGTGTGTCCTTTAACACGATGGTAGTTAGAATATTCCTTAGCATTGAACCATTACAGTTTCAGAGAAGAGTCATCAAAAGTTTGTGTCAGTGGAGGATATACTACTAGGTTTACAAATGCCATTCTTCAAAAAATAACATCGATAGGTTCACCCGAAGGGGTGAACATGCACTTAGGTACATTTTGATCACTTCTCGGTCTGCTTTGTCCCTGCTGGACTGATATTGCATTAGTCTGGTGCTGGAAATGCTAGGGATTATGATGATAATTGGGTTGATTAGCTTGACACGGATGTATGGTCTATTGTGGTATGGGTTGGTGGTGGGTTACCTGGTAACATGCCGAAGGAGGTGGAACTTGTTGATACTACGGTTGCTAATAGGTTAGTGTGGGGGAATTCTAATGAGAGTGTGGTAGTTGCTGGTATGCCTGCACTAGGGAATTCTGCAGATAGTTTTGTGGCTATTGGTATGTGGGAGTTGATGCTTGAGGACCTTCCATAACAATCTAGACATGTTTAGTGTTAGTGGCTCCATCAGTTATGACATTCTTGCTTTTGTTCCAATATATGGAGCGATCATTGTTGCCTCTGTTAGGTTGTGATTCTTTATAGTTCTTTATCGCACCATCTTCTAAAAGACCTCTTTCAAGATCCATGCCTTTGATTCTGATGTCCTGATAGGTATGTATATAATTCATGTGCATATGATAGGTAAGCTTGGGATGAAGGACGTTAATAAATATCTTGATGAGATTTTGCTTGGGGGGTTGATAAGACAACCTTATGGTAAGTCCTTACCAGTGCTGAAGGTAATCTCCCAAGCTTTGTCCTCCCTTTTGTTTGGAATTACATAAATCGAGCAGGGAGTGTTTATTCTCAACATTGTCTGTGTATTAGGCCACAAAATTCTCTAATAGTTCGGTGAAAGTAGAGTCTGTGCCATAAGGGATCTTGTAGAACCACTCAAGAGTAGTCTCTCCTAAGCTTTTGGGAAATAGCCTCATGAGGAAGTTATTGCTATAGGCCACTTCTTGGCATGCCATTTTGAATTATTTCATGTGGCTTAGATGATCACCCTTCCCTTGATATTTGTCAAACTTGGGTCTTTCAAAGTGCTTGGGGAAGGGTATGGCATTGATAGATCTATCAAATGGGTAAGAACAAACTTCCTCAAATTTGAAGGTCTTTGCTTTAGTTTCAGCACGTAGCTCTTTTAAAGCATTCTTCATTTCCTCCCATTCTAAATTGGCTGGTGGGGGATTGTTATTTGCTGGCATGTTGATCCTGCTCATGAGATAGGGGTCGAATGGAGATGGTGAATACAGAGGGTTTTGCAGAGGGTATTGTAGTGTTTGATCAATATAGATAGGTTATTGGGGTGATGAGAATTGTAATTAAGGGGAATAGTGTGGTGGAGGGGGTGGAAATGCATGTTGTTGTTGTATGTGCTAGAAGTAGGCCTGTATCTTTTGAGGTGTTGGATAAGTGAGTTGACACGACTATGCACTTGCATTGGGTGGTGGTGTCATATTGTCAAAGGATGGTAGATAGGTGTTCTAAGGTGGAATTCCCCTAGTGGGTGGAATGAAGTAGTTGGGATTGATTGGCACACTGGTTTTCTATGGTGGAGGGACCATTTGTGAGGTAGTGGAAGATAGCATAGCCAGGTAGTTGGCATAGCTAGGTCGCAACTACTGGGTAGATAGGGTGGTGGAGTGGGTACTTGAAAAAGGATTCACAATTTGTTATAGCACCTGTGCAATAAGTGGATTGGGATTCTATACTGATGTTTATGGTTTCTGGGTAGGTTGAATAGGAGGTGGTGATGTGGTGAAAGGGCTATACTGTGGATGTGCATGAGAAGAAAAGGGGTTTGTGTTTTGTGGCTGGGATTGCTGGGGTTGTTGCTGTTGAAGAGGTTGTTGTTGTTGGATTGGTTGTTGCTACGGGATTGGGGGGATAGGAAATTTGTTTAGGCGAAGGGGTTGAATTGTGGTTATTGTGTATAGAATGTAAATGGATTGGTGCTCTTCTATTGTTTAGGTATGGCCAAGGCTTCTATGGTGGCTTGGTAGTTATTCTAAGTGGATGAGGAAGCACCTTGTGCTGGTTGACTATTTTGAGGAAGTGGTGGTGGAGGAATTGGGTTGAATTATGCTTGCGGAAGAACTATTGGCATACGTTGTGAGTGTGTTGTTGGCGGAGCAGGGAAAGTGGGCCCTTGTGGTACTAAGGGTTGTTTATAGGTGTTGGTAGGTGGCATTCCTATGGTGAAGTATGGATTTTTCTATGGGTATGTTGTGTAGAAAAAGGGAGGAATGGGCATGGATATTTGAGTGCTTTGATGCTGCGAACTGGTTGCTGTATTTTTAATGGGCTGAGTGGGGATGGGTGGAATGTTGGTTTGTGGAGTGTTGATTGGTGGTGGTGGGAATTGTCAAAAAAATGTTGGGATTGCTTGGGAAAGCAAAGTGACTGTGTTTTGAAGAGGCTCAGGTGTGTGTATAGCGATGGGATGTATTTCTTGCGCTGTAGATGGTGGATTAGGAGGTGGGGCTCCCATGAATGCGACCGAGGTAGATGGAGGTGTTGTGTGCATGATGGTATGTGGGATGGAAGGAAGTATCATCTATGAGATAAGATATCCTACCTGTAAGGCTCGCTCAAGGGGATCAACATCTTCATTTTGGATGGTATAAGGACTTGCTCATAAAATTCCCATAGGTTGTGTCATAAGTGTGGATATAATCCAAGGTGGGAATTGGATTCTTTGTTGTTGGATATCGGTGATTACTTGATTGCTGTTACATCCACTCATGGCTCTTACCCAGTGAACATGCGCTGGATGATTGATGAATGTTTTGATAGAACTCACGGTGAGAATCTCATTAGTGTCTACCCAAATGTGTTGGATAGGTAGGTTCTGTCATGGGTCAAAGGAATCCATCACGTTAGATTGATCTATCATTGAGTCAGATGAACTAGCTGACTAATTAAGGGCCATGTCTTTCCTCTTCTTAGTGGCTCATGTGATGGGTGGCATGAAATGAATGTCCTAAAGAGTTGGATGCAAGATGCAAGGTAAAATACAAGGATTTTCCTAAAAAATACTAAGGACGACGATGCTAAGATGACGATCTAGGATGATGATATCTATGATGAAGGGGATGCTTCTTGAAAGACTAAAGACGACTTGGTGAAAAAAGAATGATTAAGGATTGTTTTACTAATGTATGATCAAGGTGGATACGATTTCAAAAACCTAGGACAAACTTGTGGTCTTCGGTTTGACATGATTCTCGGTTAATGTGAACCAACATTTTTCTCAAGGTGATGAGGTTTCACAAACGGAGGGGGTTATCTTAGAACAATGTGTTGTTCTAAAGGTACCTAAGATGATGATCCTTGAATTAGGATGAAGGGTAAGCAACTCAAAAAGAGGCTAGGATATCAAGTGAAGGATGCGCTTTCTAGGATGATAAGGATTGCTAAAAGTTGATGCAAGGTTGTTAGGATGGATCTAGGATTTGCTAATATTGGTTTAGGATTAACTAGGATGGTTTAGGATTTGTTTAGGATTGCTAAGGGATGGTTTAGGATTGAATGCATATTTATGCTAGGATTATTCTTTGGATGATGTGTGATGTGATTCTAGGGAAGTCCTAAATGCAGGCGAAGTGATCTAAGAAGAGGAAGAGTGACCGATTGTAGTGATGAAGGTGCTAGGCATACTGTGTGAAATCAAGTACATGTGTCTACATGAACAACTAGATGATAGGCCAGATTGGTGGAATGCTCAAAGTGAATGAAGGCATTATTGGTCCAGAATTTCTATAGAAAACAAATAATTTTGTAGTTGTCCTGGACCCTCGTATTCCTCAAGTTTGTGGTTTTCTACCTTAATGATTTCAGTGATATACTAATATTTCCTAGCCTCTTTGGTTATGGCCTTTTATTCTTGGTAGATATGTGGAAAATGAGTCTTCACTTTCAGATTCTTGGTGGAATGGGACATGAGTTCAATCTGATACTTTTGCACGTAGTGACTACGACAAGTGCGCCTTGGATTGTTTTTTCTTTTGGAACAAGTGATGAACTTTTGGAATTTGTGAGAAAACAATCTTGCAAGAGGCAAAGAAACCTTGCAAGAAGCATAAAATGTTGATCTCCTTGGAAAAAGGACTTTCAAAACCTTTAGATTTGTGTATGTTCAAGAACTATTTTGTACAAGGTTCGTAACACTCAAAACACATACACACACATTCAACCTTAAGGATGTGGTGAGCTTTAAAACCTTTGTCCACATATGTAGGCACACACACAAGAGCTAATCATAATATGACCACCATCAAGCACACTATGGCTTCATGATGTCATATTAGCTGACTCCAAACACTCAGGGTGTCATGTGTTGGAATTATGATATATTTGTCATCAGTGAAAACACTTAGTGAAAACACTTATTCGATTCTGAATACTTACCAAGCTCATCACTCAGTCCACAGCCTATACCGAGCATTCACCAGTTAAACAGTTCATACCGAGCAGAACAGTGGTCAATGAGCATATGAACAGTTCAGCAGTTACCGAGAAGAGCAACATGTACCGAGCAGATGGTAGTCACCGAGCTTCACCATAACTACCTAGCCATTAGTTGAAGCCAACCGAGAAGTCAGTTATCACCGAGTCACCAGTGGTTACCGAGTGACACTATATCTACCGAGTCACCATAGCTACCAAGTTCCAAGCTACACTTCGGGACTAGTATGTACCGAGCTTCTACTCTTACTGAGAGCATGACGATGCCGAGTATTGTAGTGGATGCCGAGTATCAGAAGATCACCGAGCCAGCTTGAGGAACCTGAGCTTCTACCGACTTAGTAATATTTTGTTTACTTATGTAAGGCCGACTTAAGAATAAGATTATGTTATTAATTTGTATAAGGCCGACTTTGTGAAATGTAAATTGTAATTATGGACGGTATATATATATGTAATGTATTATACCATCTGATGTATGGAATAATGTGAAAGTATGGATATACGAAATTAGAAAGAGCAGAGCAGAGACTGCAATAAGGCAGCAAAGCAGAGCATTTTCATAGAGTCAGTAAAGGAGCAGAATTGACATATCTATCATAGAAGGAGATCAATACATAAAGGATCTTATCAGAAATAAAGTTGTAAGTCAAGATCTACTGTTTCATCCTAACAGTTGAATCAGTTTGTAAATCCTTTAACATGGTAGACTTAACAGTCTTTTGTAAATCTCCTAACAGAGTGCATACTTCATTGTATGTT
>MU225233.1:1598775-1611440 GCA_018584345.1 Thuja plicata | reverse complement strand
TGAAATAGGGATCTTTTCTTTATAGGTTTTTTTTAATATATAGATCATGACATTTTGGAGTCTATTTTTTAATTTCAAGTGTCTACATTCTCTTCAGAATCAAATTAGAGAGCTATATGAATATCCTAATACTCAACTATTCCCAAATGACCCAATTATGTACATCCATTATTTAGAGAAGATATCTTATAATTCTGATCCTTTGGAGGTTTATGAAACTTCAGTTTAGGTTAATTCAAAGGTTTTTTATTCTCCTAAAGAGATAGTTAATATGCCTTCTCTCTCATTTGTCTTCTTCTTTAGAGTCAATTATAGAAATTTTTCATCTTTCCTCACTAGTAGGGACATCATTACCTTTCACATTTTATGGACACATTTAAATGTATATCTTTGGATAGTGCTCCATATTAATTTTCACATAGTTAAAGTTTGTATGTTTCTTTTTTGTTTGGGAATGTACCTAAATATATTTTGGCATTATTATCATTCACAAACAAGGAAACATATAGGCAATTTTTAAAGACATCGTCTTGATTCTCCATGCTTCCATATTTTATTTCATATCATGAATGGGAAGTACAACTACATGTACACATGGATTTATTTATTTTTAATGAGATAAAAATGATTGTTAAGTGTTGGATCTATTTCATCCTTCAAACACTTACCATTCTTGTAGTAAATTAATTAGTATAGGGGCTACATAGTTTGTCACCTTTCCTTCTATAGCGGAAATATCAGTTGGATTCTCATTCTACTAGATTGGGTATACTTGGGTTTTGACCTATGCTAGATCTATGTAGGATCTATGAGCCTAGGGTAGGTTAAATAGATGTGTAGAAGGGGGTGGCTTGCAATAAGTTCTGTGTCCATAAGTGACTGCTGGGATTGCTTATTGTAAGTAAAATTAATAAGTGATAACTTAATGTATAACTGAGAGATCATAAAATGAACTAATAAGGTGTTTTTCTCCTCACCCATGCTTTAGGGGTAGTAAATACTAAGATGGAGGATTATATAATGCCTGCCCCCATACAAGGTGCGTGTTCTAGCATAGTTGGTGGACTTGTCAGTTTGAGAGGTCATTGATGGCCATGTATGGTCACTTGAGTGCCGGGATCCATTGGTATTTCTAGGAAAAAACTTAAGGGTTAGACATACATGATGAAACCTTCCTATGCATAGTATAGTTATCCTACGTATGTCATTTGCCTTTGGATTAGTGAGTCTTAGCTTTTATGATGAATAGTACACCTAGATTAGAGAGCTATCAGGATCCCTTTCTTAGCAGTTATTTCCTTATTGGTTTTGGATATCTGAGTGGGGTCTGTTGTTATATCCTTAGCATGATGGGGTGGACCTTTGTGTTTCCAGTACATGGACACATGGTAGTGATTCTTTACCCGTTGATATTTGACTTCCTTGTTCTAGGTGCTTGATGGCTCTTTGCAGATGAGCTCTTTATGTTTCTTCATTATTTATTATGTACTGATCATTCATATTGTAAATCTTGCATTAGAGAATCACATGTCATACCTAATCTGGATATTGTGTATTATGTAGATTAGAGTGATTAACCTATACCCTATGACATGTGCAGTGGATGTGAGTTTATGGTAGTTTCGTGGTTATCCATGAGGTTTGTAATTATGGTTTTGTAAGTTAGAATTGTTATAGCTATTCAAATGGAATCTTTTGTTATATTTTTAGTTGTGTTTTACTTTACGTAATTCAGCGTCATGGAACCCTTGAGTCTTGTAATATATGTGAGTGTATGGCATTGGTATAAATGGTATTTTCTTCCGCATTAATGTATATCTCTTTATGTAAACTTTAGAAAAAAACTATTCAGAAAACATAGTATCATGTTCTAGGATAATCTCCCTTGGGATCCCTGGTGGGGTGTTACAGTATTGATGTGAGACCTCCATGTATCACCTCACCTTTTGCATATCCAATTTTTTTAGAGGAGATTTTGTTCCATAGGGTTTTATCATTTTATTTTTTTGGGAGAGATTAATTGCATAATTATTTTTTCATAAGCAGCTAACATGTCCTACTAGCCAAGAGCTGAGACCCTTATATTGCATTCTCATATTAGTCTTGCATCATTTGAATAAGATTTTTTCTCTCTAGATCACAATTAAGGGGTGTCATGTTTGAGTAAAGATAATGTACTCTAATTAAGTTTACTCAGGATAACTTCATTTCACATGCTCCAATAATTTGAGCATAGTTATCATAGGTATCATCATTTAATATTTTTCATTTTGTATTTATTATTTGTAGCAGGATAGCTATACTACTCACTCCATATTTTATTCCATGTTGGTTGTGTTTAGAATATTGTGTGTGGTATATATTTTATATACACACTCATTGCTCTTATATGAAATACCAATCCATCCCAATAAATTCAATACACATTCATATCATTGCATTGAAATCAATTTCTTTCAATCTCATTGTTCTTCATTACTCTCTTGTGGTTTATATTTTCTTGATTTGATCCCTTGAAGTTTGTAGCTTCATGTGCTCCTAATTTTGCTAATATTTTTTCCTTGTCTACATTTGATAGATTTATCATAATGTTTACTTATATTCTATCTAAGAGATTTAGAAATAATTCATGATATGAGTTTCGTATAATTAGAATTCTTTCTAACATGGTATGTCATAAGGAGTTTTTGGTATGAGAATGAACTATTAAGATTAGGATGCATTATATAAGAATTGAAGCTATTTGAGAGTCCAATCATTCTAAGGTAGATTTATGTTAATACACTTATCTAAGTTGAAAAATCATTTTTTCATTATTTCTATCTAACTTTAATTTTTCCTTTCCTATAGAAAAAGGCATTAATATCATATGGGTGTAGGTAAATAAACACCTCATATTTTACAAAGTTTATCTACACCAAGGAATAACTTATAACAAATTTTTAATGTCCAAGGAGATTTATAGATGCAAAGTATATAACTTGGTTTATATCTCATTTCTCACCCCTTTACGTATTTTAGATGAGGGGGTCAATTTATTTAAATTATTCTTTCAAACTTTTAATAAAAGTAGAAAATATCATAGCTACGCTTGCTAAATATTTTATTGTCTTATGCATATGCTAATGTATAAAATATCCACATATTTAGCCTATGTAGCAATATATTAGTAGATCAATCTATAAAATAAAATATTATTATAATATTATTGCATCTAGGTTTTGTGCCATCTAGACACATGATTCTATTTTTAAATATTTATTTAAATAAGTTAAAGGAAACCTTTGAAAATGATCAAATATCTCAACTATATATAAATCAAGTACTCGACCATCAATAATATTACAATATAGATGAGAACAACAATATGAAATATCAATGTCATACAATTTTGGAAAGTACATGGTACTGAGATCTTGAATACTCCCAGAGAAACTATATGATTAATCTATATGTGTAAAATAAGTCAGAAGAAAAGCTCCTTCCTTGTTATTTTAACGTATAAATTAATTGATTATGTCTTCATTATCCTCATTCTAAATTTATATTAGTTGATTCAAAACTAGAGTGGTGAGGAGATCTTCTCCTAGAGCATTCTAGCTCTCTCTAAGATGTTCACTGGGCCTCCCTTAGGGTCTCTTTCTCTACCCTAACTAGATAATTCTTTCCTAATCCTCTCACTCCCTAGGAACTTCTCATCAACTTCAAACTCTACTCTTTTCACTCTTCCTTAACTTTCTTGCAACCATGGCTTCACAAGCTTCTGATCACTCCAATGTTGAAATACTCCTAAGGTGAACTTTCCAACACTCCTTAGGTCTATTACAGCTCCTCTAGATTCATTTTAGTGAATCCTTCATCCATTTTCCAATCGAGTTCAAATCTAGTCTTCTAGGCCTATTAGCCCTCCTAATCACTGAAAATGTGATTTTCCTCTTAGATTCCCATAAAAATCCTAGAAAAAAATTACATATTCTTTGTGGGTTTTTATTACCCTTCAAGATTTTATAGGTCTCAGATCTCAGTAGATTCCGTACAATGGATTTCTACCAAACCCCTAAAAATAAGGGTTTCAAAGGCATGTAGACTAGTTTCACAACTTGGACTTCTTCCTCCAATCAGATGGAATCCTCTGAACTTCTCCTTCCATAAGAAGGTCTACACCACATGCCTCCACACTCCTATAAACTTGATTGGCTCCTACCAATCAATCTACAATCATCATTGCCACTGTATTTTTCAGATACCCTAACCAGAATGTTCACAACTCACCTAGGGCCTGAATGTTCTTGAGCTTCCCATGCACACACTCTCCAAAATCCATTTCTATATAGTATATATAAGCTCCTAGTGGATTCATAGTGGTCATGGAGTTTGAGCCATGGGAACTCCAAAGAAACCCATTATTTACAGAATTGGACCAAAACTGGCCAGTGAACTTGCAAAACACAAATAATTTAACAAAACCTAACCAGAACTTACAATATACCAAAATAACACCACAAAAAGTTTGAAAACTACATTTCAAACACTATCTAATCATTTATTCAGTCCATTCAATCCAATATCTTCTCAACTTGTGGTTTTTCCTATTCCAGAGTCATGAACTCTCCCATGTCCTTAATGACCTTTGTTTTGTACTACAACTCATCCATATCTAGCCCCTTATACTTGATCAAATATTTCACATTAAAGACTAGAGAAATTGACATCTCCTTGGGCAACTCTACCTTGTATGCATTAGGTCCATACTTTGCCAATATCTTACAAGGTCCATTTCATTTCATTTGTAGCTTGTTGGGTATCCCTTTTTTTAGTCTTGCCTTATTTAGGAACACCATGACTAGTTCACCCACTTCAAACTATAATTCTCTTCTTCCCTGATCTTTCTTTGCCTTCAACTTTTGATTTGCCTCCATCAAAGTCTTTTCACTTTCTCATGAACCTCCTTCATTGATTGTGCAAAATCATCAGCATGCCCACTCATTCCCTCATACCCTTTGAGGTCTCTGATTTACATCACACCCCTTGGATGTTCCCCATACACTATCTCAAATGAGCTCTTCCCTGTAACTCTGTTGGTAATGTCATTGTAGGCAAATTCTGCCTCTAGAATAACTTGCTCCCAACCTTTTCCATACTCCTTGGTCATACATCTAAGAAAGTTCCCAAGTACCATGTTGATTACTTCAATCTGCCCATCTATTTGAGGATGATAGGTAGATCCATGAGACAAGTTTGTACCTAATCTCTTCCATAGGGTCTTCCAAAAGTGACCCATGAACTTTACATCATTGTCTGCAACAATGCTCATTGGTAGGCCATGAATCCTTACCACTTCTTTGAAAAACAAGTAGGCAATATGGCTTGCATCATGTGTTGTATTACATGGTATGAAGTGGCCCATTTTACTAAACCTATCTACGACTACAAATACACTGTCTAAACCAGTTGGAGTTCTAGGTAACCCCACTATGAAGTCCATACTTATGCACTCCCAAGGAATACTTGGGATGGGTAATGGCTAGTAAATTTCTACATTAGATGAAGTGCCTTTGTCTTTCTGACATATGCCACACTGCTCCACATACCTTCTTACTTCTTTTTATATCTTTGGCCACCAATAGAATCTCTCTACTAAGTCCAATGTCTCATTCAATCCAAAGTGTCCACTTAGGCTTCCATTATGCTTCTCTTGTATAAGGTTCTCCCTCATTGAACCTCTTGGAACACATAGTTGCCTGCCTTTGAATAGAAACCCATTATGAAAATATATAATTTGCAAACTCACTATGAAAGTGATTCTCCAGATTTTGAGACACCTTATATATCTTTGAGAAATCTGAATCTCCCTCATATAGGTCTTTAAAACCTTCAACCCCTGTACTTTGCAAATAAATCTCTTGGATGGTAAGTAGTCTTCTACTAAGGGCATATGCAACTTTGTTTTGCACTCCCTTCTTATGTTTGATGGTAAAGGTGTAAGACTTTAGGAATTTAATCCACTTGATGTGTCTCAAGCTAAGCTTGTCTTGAGTGTTTATGTAACTCACTGCTTGGTTATATGTGAAGACAAAAAAATCTTTAGGAAAAAGATAATGCCTCCACTTCTTTAAGGCTTGTACAAGATCATATATCTCCAAGTCATAGGTAGAGTACCTAGACTTAGCCTCATTTAATCTTTGACTGAAAAAGGCCACAGGCCTGCCTTCCTAACTTAAGACAACTCCCACTGCAATGCTACTTGCATCACACTCCACAATAAATGGTTTATCAAAGCTTGGTAATATCAATATAGGCTGAGTAGCCACTTCCTTATTCAATCTCTCAAATCCATCATTAGTTTCCTTTGTCCACACAATATTTTTTTAAACCCTCCTTTTATAGTCTCTAGGACTAGAGCACAAATCTCACTGAATCTCCTAATGAACTTCCTATAGAATTGGGCTAACCCATGGAAGTTCCTAACTTCAGTCCCTATCTTAGGAGTAGGCCAATTCAATATGGCCTCTACCTTCTCCTTATCCATTTTTAAGTCACCCTTGGAAACCAAAAAGCTAAGGTAGACTAGCTCTTCCTTCATGAATTCACTCTTCTCAAGGTTTATGGTGAGTTTCTCTTCCTGCAACTTCTTCAGCACTAACTTGAAGTATATCATGTGATCCTCTTTAGTTTGACTAAAAATTAGGATGTCATCTAAATAGACAACTACAAAAACTCCTATATAGTCCTTCAAGACTTCATTCATCACCCTCATAAAGGTGCTTGGTGCATTGGTAAGCACAAAGGGCATCACTAAACATTCATACAACCCCTCTTTAGTATTAAATGTAGACTTCCACTCATCATCCTCTTTCATCCTAATTTGATACTACACACTCTTCAAATTAGTTTTAGAGAAGTACTTATCTCCTCCCAAGCAATCCATCAAGTCTTCTATTCTAGGAATTGGAAGTCTATACCTGATAGTTATCCTATTTATTGCCCTAGAATCAGTACACATTCTCCACTTACCTCCCTTCTTAGGAGCCAACACCACTGGGACAACACATGGGCTAATTCTCTTCCTTATCAACCCTTGTTCCGAAAGCTCTTGGACTTGTCTGACTATCTCCTTGTTTTGCTCTGGGGTCATCTTGTATGCAGCCTTGTTTGGCAAAGATGCTCCTGGTATGAATTCAATTTGATGAATTATCTCCCTCTTTGGTGGAAGGGTGGCTGGTGTACCCTCACAAATTATGTCCTTGAACTAGTATAATAGTTCTCTTACCTCCTATGATATAGGGGCCTTCTCATGAGACTCCTCCTTTGGCTTTAGCAAGATTGCATAACCAACTTCTTCTTTCTTCATATCCCTTAGAAATTATTTTCCACTCAATATCATGTCACTAGATTTTTCCTTCCCATTGTATCCTCCTCTAGTCTGGATTGTATTTTTTAAGTGACCCCATTTTTCTTGAAGGTGTACTTGTTGTCTTTCTAATTATGAACTGCATCTCTGTCATACTGCCATGGTCTGCCAAGAAATAGATGGCAAGCATCCATTGACAAAACATCACATAGTATCTTGTCATGATACATCCCAATGGAAAATTCCACCCGCACTTTTTCATTGACTAAGATGTTCTTTCCCTTATTCAACCATGTGACTTTGTAGGGACATTCATGTGGAATTTTGGTGAGCTTTAACTTGTCTACTGCCTCTTCTGATATAACATTATATGTAGATCCTAAATCAATGATCACCTTACAGAATTTCCCCATTATCTTCCACTTGACTTTGAAAAGATCCCTTATTTTCTTGTGTCCATCCTTAGTGGGTTCTTTAATTAGTATCCTTCTAAGCATCAAGCTTTCACCTTTCTCCAAATCCAGAGTGACCTCTGAATGCTTGGTTTTGTCCTCCTCTTGGACATGGTTGATCCTCTTTTCTCCTTGTGAGGATATTGGCTTATATGGACACCTGTATGCAAGGTGTCCCAATTTTCCACAGTTGTAACATTTCATGGAATAGAAATGGGATCCCCTTCCAAAACCTCCTGGCCTTCCTCTACCACTATTATAAGAACCCCTTCCTCTATTGCTGAGTCCACCTCTATTGTTTGAGTCTTGTCCTTGATCTACATATCTAGAGTCACCTTGACCCCTATTGTCACTACCTCTTCTACTTGAACCTCCCCTATGGCCACCTCTATTGTCTCTTCCCTTTCCTCTACCTCTGGAGCTAGAATCTTGTCTTTTATTTTGTTTTTCGAAGCTATTTGAAAACAACTATGGATGGAAGTCAGGGTAAAGAGACTAATCTCTTCTTGAATGTTCCACCTTAATCCATTAAGGTATCTTGCATATTTAATACTCTTTGTCTCCTGAATCCTTGATCTAAGACAATTTTTTTGGAATTCTTCGGTATAGGCTGACACATCTAGGTCTTTTTTCCTAAGATTTTTCCTCTTCTTGTGTAGTTGGATGTCGTATTTTTCTAGAAGATAATACTCCTTCACTTTTTCCATCATTGTCTTCCAATTTTTTATGGAATTCTTTCCCTCTTTCTCCCTTTCTTCCTGCAAGAACTTCCACCATGTAAGTGCTTTCCCTCTTAGCCTTAACTTGGCTATCTTCACCTTTTGGGCTTTTGTAATCCCATCAAAGTCGAAGTGATTCTCCATTCCTTCAAGCTATTCCATAACCATTTCAGCATTCATCTTGCCAGAGAATATGGGGATGCCCTATAGAGCCTTTCCACTCAATGCCCTAAGTGCTTTGAGGAATGGTTCCTCAGGTAGAAGAGGATCAGGCTCTGGTTCTATTTCCTCTTCCATTGGTTTCTTTCCCTTATTTATCCCTTCATGCATTTCTTCTCTCAACTTGCTGGCAGTCTCAACCACTTCTACCATCTTGATCTTCATTTCCTCCATTGCTTCTTCAATAATCCTATTCTTGATTTTTTTCTCTGACAAATATTTTTGTAACTCTGCATTGGTCACCATCCTGGACTCACCTACAAACTCACTCCAATCTGACATACACCAATTCAATCATCCAAGCCTTTTAATGGCTCTAATACCAATTTGATGAGGAGCTCCTCTTCTAGAGCCTTCTAGCTCTCTCCAAGACCTTCACTGGGTCTCCCTTATGATCTCTTTCTCTACCCTAACTAGAGGATTCTTTCCTAATCCTCTCACTCCCTAGGAACTTCTCATCAACTTCAAACTCAACTCCTTTCACTCTTCCTTAACTTTCTTGCAACCATTGCTTCACAAGTCTCCTATCACTCCAATGGTGACAACCTCCTAAGGTGAAGTGTCCAACACTCCTTAGGTCTATTACAACTCCTATGGATTCATTTTAGTGAATCCTTCATCCATTTTCCACTCGAGTTCAAAATCTAGTCTTCTAGGTCTTGTAGCCTTATTAGGCCTATTAGCCCTCCTAATCACTAAAAATGTGAATTTCCTCCTAGATTCCCTTAACAACGCTAGAAAAAAAGTACATATTCTTTGTGAGTTTTTCTTACCCTCAAGTATTTCTAGGTCTCAAATCTTAGTAGAGTCTGTATAATGGATTTCTAGCATACCCCTAAAAACAAGGGTTTCAAAGGCATGTAGATTGGTTTGACAACTTGGACTTCTTCCTCCAATCAGATGGAATCCTCTAAACTTCTCCTTCCATAAGAAGGTCTGAACCACATGCCTCCACACTCCTCTAAACTTGATTGGCTCATACCAATCACTCTGCAATCATCATTGCCACTGTATTGTTCATATACCCTAACCAGAATGCTCACCACTCGCCTAGGGCCTGAAAGTTCTTGAGCTTCCCCTACACACACACACACACACACACACACACACACACACACACACTCCAAAATCCATTTCTATATAGTATATACAAGGTCCTAGTGGATTCCAATTGGTCATGGAGTTTGAGCCACGGGAACTCTAAAGAAACCCATTATTTACATAACTAGACCAAAACTGGTCAGTGAACTTGCAAAACACAAATAATTTAACAAAAACCTAAATAGAACTTACAATCTGCCAAGCTAACACCACACAAAGCTGGGAAACTACATTAAAAACACTATCTAATCATTCATTTAGTCCATTCAATCCAATAAATTAATGGATGATGGCTCTGTCACCAATTACACTGTAAAATTGATCATTCCTTGTGATCAGTTCATACAAAAATGAAATCTAATTGTCAGATTAGGGTTGGATTAGCCATATATACTCCTATCCTATCTGTCTAGACCATTTGGTCAGGATTTGGGCACCTTAATGGCCGATTCTTAAAAACTAGGAAATGTTGTCATGACAACTTTAAAAGTTGTCATGACAAGTTTTACAACTTGTGTCAAAATTGCAAATTTTACATTTTGAGTGTCCTAATTGGTTCCAAACTTTACCAATTGACCTCAAATGGCTAGAAAACAACTAAACGTTACAAATCTTCCAAATTTGGAACTTTGGTCAGCTCTTTGATTTTTTAGTTGACTTCTAGGCCTTAGACTCCTAGAATCCACTAGACTCAAACAACACAACCCTAACCTTTCCAAACCTAAACCACACCTCAAACACACACTAGAGACTTTATATTTTAGTCCTTATTCATGGAAGGTTGGCCAAATAAACCTACAAGCCAAAACTGATTAAGATCTTTCAATAGACCTTAAGGGTGCTCCTGCACCATGGAGTTTAATATTATGTTAAACTCTTTAAATTTTATGCTACAGTTAATGTAATACTAATACGATCAAGTAATATAGAATCCTTAAAATCCTAAGATGCAATTAATGACAAAATGTTAGTAACTAACAAAACTGAATATTCAAATAGAATATTTCTTTAGAATCCGATATTATTCTTTTTTTTTACTATTATAGTATTTGAAACTCAACTTCAAGTCTCTTTTCACTAAATTTATGTTAATAATTTATTTCCTAATATTAGTGAAAATGAATGCATGTGTGTGTGTGTGTGTAGATGAAGTAACTAACAGAATCACACTGTTATTTATTATTTATTTGATACTCTAACATCATCAAATATGAACTCTTTAATATATTGTTGTAATAAAGATGCAAATCTCACTTTCCAAGAATGTAATGTTCCAATCTAGAAGGGTCAATATCTAAGTTACTATTACATATGATACCTTTGTCTATTAGTAGGTCAAATGTTCAAATAGTAGGTAATTTCATCTAGACCCTCTTTGAATCACATTATTAACATATCATTGTCAAAATATTTATGTATTCTATACTATTATATTGAACAAAATCTTCCCAATCATGAATACTCATTTATCTTCCTTAATCGATTTTGTTTATGATCTTCCTTGGTTAGTTTTATTTTGGTGTTCTTTTCTTTGGAAAGAATGGTGGCTGATATCCTGAAAAATCACATCGATTATGACGTTATTTAAATGAATGAAACACCAGCAATATGATCAATCAATATTACTTTCATGAGTGGGGCTTAGCTTGGTTTAAAAGTGAAAAAGTTTATAAATATACGTCGAATCATTTTTTTCATCTTAATTAATCGATTCTTGTTTTCTTTGCAAATATGCGTCGAATAATCTTTTTCATCTTAATTCCTCAATTCTTGTTTTCTCCAAAGTCACATTCACACTGAAAATTCCTTGAACAAGAAAATTTTAAGTGGAGTTGAACTATCCACATTGATTTTTTCGCCATATAATTCAGCGAAAAAGAACGTTCTCTATTAAAAACTGTGTTAATAATTTGTTTGTCTTTAAGATACAGCAAAATGCAAATGTTGATGGCGATATTTGAAGACTAATTGACTTCCAACGCTCATTTTCTCAAATATTAGGCTCCGTTTGTTTTGCGGAATTGGAATTGAGTCAAAACCTTATTATCACAAAATCAGCTTTTGAAATCCTAGTTTTGCATCTTGGGGAATTGGAATTTGACTCAAAACCTTATTATTGCAAAACCAGGGTATGATTTCTAATTCTACCTATTTAGTGGGAAGATGATGCCACTCATTTTGGTGTCTAAACCCAGTTTTGCTTGATGAATCTGGAATTGCAATTTAGAGAAACAAACAGCAAATTTGCAAAAATGAGAAGTGTCACTCCCAAAAATGGGAAGTGTCACTCCCAATTCCGTGAAACAAATGGGGACTTAAGGTACACCGCATGCTCCTCACTATCGTAGTGCAGACCTAAATATAAGGTAAAGATTTTGGGTTTAAAGGTGTCTCTCAGTATCCTAGTAGTTTCAACTACTTCTGTAACCACCTGAATTTGGGCTGTCGCAACTATAGACCCTATTTGCCCTAAGTGTGATCATACCCTCGATTTATGACCAAACGACCCTGTTACTGCTTGACATAATTCTTTTAATCAATTTAATGTCCTAGGTGATTTTTATCACTGATTTATATTATCTATTATAGCCATACAATTCAAATCAATTTCGACCAATCAGATCAAATCAAAATCAAACATGGCTATAGTATTTAATTATAAAGGAATTAAATAAATCCCTATATCAAATATCACTTGCAATTCAACCCATTCCCCTAGCCTATTTAATTTAATTAAAATGGCTATAGTCCTCTAATTATTAAAAAGCAATTTAATTGTTTTAATAATTAATTCCTATATTTCTAAATGAATTAAATAAGTTT
>MU225233.1:1479270-1579457 GCA_018584345.1 Thuja plicata | reverse complement strand
TCTTATTTATTATTGTGTGTTTTAGATGGGTGCACAATGTTGGAGCTCTAAATTTTTGGCAAAATTTGGATTCCTATATAGTGATAAAACTCTAAAAATTGCATCCTAAACTCCATGCCCAATAATTGATGATATGATGAAGTACATGAAATGGGATTAAAAAACATATTAATTTTCAATTAAAAGTTGAGGGATTAGGGAAGGAAGCTCTATGAAAGGAAAAATCAAAATTCTACAAGCGAAGGTTTTAGAGATGCTGGAATTTCAACCTGCTATAAAGATGATGTTGACAGAGAATGAAAAAAAATAAATATTGAAAATCTAAAAATGACCCAGTTCGGAAAATCAAATTTCCTATATCCAGTCAAACTCTTAAGTTCGTACAATTTGATTTGGATTTTTTACCAAAGCCAAATCCAAAAGATAGGTAGTTATTAGTTAGTTAGTTGATTAGTATTTTCTCAAAAAGGTTTTCTAAATTTTAATGAAAAATGATGTCTTTTAACCCTAAAGGGGTATGAAAACTATTCAACCACATATATTTGTGGTGTAAAATGTAATCATAAAATGAGAAACACATTGTATAATAGAATTTGATCACAATTGCAATATGAACTTCAATATACTGGTTTTTCAATATCAATAAAGATAAGTGCTCTTCTTTTTATTTGTGGTTATAAGTTATATATATTTCCAATTAGTCTTTCAAATATTATTTTGTATTAGAGTATTTCACTATGTTGAATTCCTTGAGTATCATAATTCAAAATTAATACATAGTTTAAATATCAATTGAAAGATCTGCGTATCTTCTCTTATTTTTATCGGTCTCTTAATTTGAGTTAAATTCCATAAGATTAGATGTATAGATTGATTTGAATTATAAGTCAAGTGTAAGCCTGTGAAGTGATAGTCTTTCTTTATTAAAAGTAAGTTTTTTAAAATATCTCTGATTATACATAAGATTGAGAGTTATCTGACTGTATAGCCCAAGTTTTTAGAAGGCACTAATCTAATCATTATTTGGAAATTATTATATTTGTTCATGCTTTGTAGTTTTTAGATTATTAAATTATTTATTTCAAAGCCTTACAATTAAGATCTTAGTGATTATCATTTTAGTTAAGTTTCATATTAGAAATTATCAGGAGATTTGTTATTTTCCTCCAAGGATCATTCACCACCATGGGAGGAACTTTGTTTGTTTGTGTATGAAATTGTGCGACATAGAAAATTTGATAGTTCAAAGTGAAATCAAGCCTACCAGCCTTGGATTTATTAAGCCAAAATTGCAGAGGTATGAAGTGGTGCATCACCATTATATGTGTTAGTTGGCCAAAAGTGAATCCATCATTTTTGGGAACCAACAAATTGGCGACTTTGTTGGGGAGAGTTGCTCACAATAAGTATTGTGAAGTTAAATAGAGTTTCAGATTTTGTAGATTAGACAAGAGTTATACTGGTTTTGTTTGAAAGTAGACTCTACTAGAAGGAAGGATCCAGAAGACTAAAAATTACACATTTTCCTCGAAAGAGGTGGAAACTCAATTCGGTAAAACTTTTTATTCAGTGACTCTACTGAGGGAGAAGACGCAGAAAGAGATGATAGTTTTCTTTTTTGAAAAGGAAGACAGTTTTTTTTCAGGATGTTTCAACCATTTCAAAGAAGACCAGTTATTCTAAATGGCATCACGCCATTGGATCTTAGGAGATTTCAGTGCATCCCAAATAATTTATCCCCAAAACTTTCACAACTTCTACCAAGGTTCCATGGAGAAATGGATGAATCAACACTGCAACACTTGGATGCATTTTACGTATTTATTGAAGATTATGAGATCTATGTAGAATATCAGGTGATGAGATTATTTAGCAAGACTTTAAGGGACTATGCACAAAAAGAATATGAATCACTACCCAGACAATGTATCTAATCATGTAGACAATTTGAGCAATGGTTTGTTGATATGTTTCATGATGCCAGTGGTGAAGAAGACAACATGTGTTATGGACACTATGAAGACCAAAGTTGCCACATGGAAGAGGATCCTATAATGTTTCCATTTAATGTCTTTTGGATCTTGGAGAGATTCCAAGGGCAGTCTTCTCTACACTTTCTGATTAGAATGGTGAGCATTCTTCGAGAGATACCTTCATACATTTGGAATTTACATAAGGAATTAATAAATAAAATCCATGAGTTTGGAATCACATCACATGATCCTTCTGTAAAGTTCCTTGCACATATATCAGAAGAATATGAGGAAGACACAAAAAGGGAGGATTATGCTCAGATTGAACAAGGCCTTGTGCTTGATGATTATCTTGATGAGGAAGATGAGTGCACTAGTCATAAAAAAGATAAAGAAGTATCCATTCTTGAGAACCATAATAGTACTTCTGCTGACATGGAGGAGAAAAATTCAATTTAGATTGAAGAAGAATCTATATGTAGTGAGATTTGCATGGAAACAGGTATCAATGACCATGATGATGAGGAAGAAGATCTTATGAGTACAACATAAATCTCATATTTACTAGACTTGGAATATCAAAAACTTGTTGAGAAGAGTGGTCAATTTTATTTCTCAATGCACCATGATAAGCGAGTTGATGGATCAGTATATATTCAGGGAGTACTAGATGAAGTAGATGATAAGATAACTTCCAAGAATCAAAGAGAGGAGATGAAATAGAAGAACATACAACATATAAGAAAGAAATTTTTTTAGATGAAATCTCTCATGAAGATATGCCCAAGCTCTCTATGTTCCTCAATTCGTTATTTAAAGAGGAAGAAAAAGAAGATGTGCTTGAGTTCTCTATGTTACTGAATCCATTGTTTGGAGATTAAGTAGAGGAAGATATGTCTATGCCCTTGAATCCATCAGTTGAAGAATATTTTCTATGCAATCAAGTCTATCATCATCATGATAAAAATAGTGTCCTAGTAATCATTTTGTGGATGATGAATCTCGAAATATGTATGGGGAAGTGTATGCAGAAAATGTAATGTGCATCATTTCATCCTCTGAGAAAAAGTTATATCAGAAATGTGACAATGAGATAGAATCAAACATACATAATGATGAAAATGTGTTGAAGATTAGTTTTGAAAATTATCAGAGTGTCATATCTGATCAAATTCCTGATAAGAAGATAGTTCATGAACTATCTTCAAAAAATTAAGAATTAGATCTTTGACTCTCAAAGAGTATATGGCTTATTTTGTGTTGTCATTATGGCAACAAAGTCATATGAAGTTTTGACAGTAAACTATGAAGTGAAAATTGACTAAGTGTAGAAGACATAACAGAACAGTGACTTGTAGTTGATTAGAGCATCAGTGCATGTGTGTATGACCACATCAAGATATGTGCATTCAGACTTAAGCTCTATGGTATGTTGTTATGCTCACCCTATACATGCATGGTACAGAATGGCAGTACAAACAAGTTAAAGAAAGAACAAGTACACTAGTAGTTCAGAATATAGAGTATGAAGCCGACTTCATGTTTTTGATTAGCTTGTAATATTTTGTTATGTAAAGGCTAAGAACCTACTATAATAAGTTTGTAATAATGTATTAAAAATTATTTTAAACATGCTTAAGCCAATCTGTTTGGAAGCATTGTGTAGGTTTTTTTTGGGCTGACTAAGGTCTTGTCTATAGTCACATCTATTCTGGAATATATATGCAATGTAAATATATATTTGAAGTGTCAAAGAAATAGTCAGAGAAGATATATAGCATAGTAGTATGAAGATATCAGTATGAGATATAGCCCTTAAAGAAGATAAGAGCATAAGCGCATAACTAGAACTGATCAGACATTTGTGTCACATAGAACAGTTCACTTTTGGATATAGTGCATATCTATTATTGGGAGGTTGTAGCCTTTTTTCCCACTGAGCAGTGAGCTCTTGGATAGTGAGTCCTCACCCCTAATAGGTTTGTTTGTAAAAGACTCTTAATAGGGTCAGGCCTTTAACCAGGTCATTGTACTTGCATTGTAAAGACTTCTCCTAACAAGCCAAAGGAACTTTAATAGGTTCATTATACTAGTACAATATTTGTGGGTACTAATTCCCACCAGGGTTTTCCTCTAATCAAGGTTTCCCCATAATCATATTATGTGTTATGTGATCTTGTATTAAGCTTCAATTGATACATAATTATTTTATGTTTAAAGTTGCAGAAATTGAATAATAGCTAAACACTGATTCACCCCCCTCTCAATGTTTCCAACAATAAGAAATATAGACCTTTAATTGATATCTATATTTCATTTTCAATTTTCCCTTAGAGAGGATAATGCAGTGGGAAACAATACTCACCCCACAAGAATGACTCAAGTGGAAATAGGTCAAAGTGAGCCACCTCAAACTGTTATAAATAAATGCTACTGCTAGCCAAACTATGTTAAACAAGTTTTGTTAAGTGTTCTCTTCTGAGAGAGGCCTTGCTAGTCCGAATGAGGACCCTTTCTAAATCCATAAGCTAGTAGCCTCCTTATTATAATTGGTGATTTTTACATAGTGCATATTGGTTTTGTTTTCGCTAGAATATTTTACACTCATGATTCTTGCATCCCTGGTAGTGAAGTGAAGGGTTCTTGGATGTCACTATCTTGAACTCAGGAAAGCCCCAAAAGGGATCTCCTAATCACACACTCTAAGGCTCAATTATGTGTTCTAATTTCTCAAAATATTTTTTTGGGATTACCTATTAGATTGATGGGGACATTATTCACTAGAGATGAGTGTACTTAGTGTGGGCCTATAGAAGTTGTACTATAGTCTTTCAAATGTTAGCTTGTCTTATATGTGTTTATTATGTGCTTAAACTAGTGAAAATTTCTTGAAAATACACTGAATATTTAGGGATTTAGAGACAAAGAAAAGTGCTTTTAGATTTTCTATGTATGTTTTATTCACTTAAACTAAAAATATTCATCGAAAAACACCCTCAAAACATCAAACTAGTCCTTAAAAGTAGTAGAAAAACACTTGACAGAGTAAAAATTCATATTTGGTCCCAATTTGAGTTGTTTTTGAGTAGGTTTTAGTCATATCCTACACTGTCATGAATCGTATATAGGAAAAATTGTGTCCTATAAAGTCTTGAGTCATATTTGGGATCTTTAGTTGTCTCCTATTCTATCCTGGGTCATTTTTGGGAGAAAGGTCATATAGCAATCAATCATTAATTGTATCTGGTAACAATAGAGTCTCATATCTAGTTAATCATATATGGGGCAAAGGGAATTTCTGTATAGTCTCTAACAAATTTAATCATTGATTCAAGTACCCTTTTTGGTTTACTTTAAAATGATATCATCACGGTTATCATAAGAAGACCCTAAAACCTTGCTATCATCATGCTCGGTTCAATGTATCATTGTCTCATTAATAGCCATAGTGTATTTCTTGTGAAATTAATCATCCTATCTAGTTTTTAGAGGTCAATATGAGGAAAAATCTACCCTAAACTAGACCTCTAAAACCAATGTTAACATTCATTACAAATCCTTGCAAATCTAGACAAGTTATTGCATGAATTCATCAACATTGAAATTTTACCAATTGATTTTCATTGTATCTATCTGTAAAGAGGAAAATCTAAATGTGTGAAGGGTTAATGGCTATAAGATACTTGCACATACAAATATTATCCTTTACATATGAAAAGTTTGGGAAGTTAATATTATCCTCTTAGCCCCAAATTCCCAAAGCAAGGATCCAAATTGATTAACCAGAAGAAAAATGTCAATGCACAAATTAATCAATCAATTAGAAATAAGAAGAAAGAGGAAAACCTTACCATCTATTTTGGAGGAGAGTGTGTAATAGATCTGTAAATATTACAATGTTAATTGAAATGTATTTGAGACAAATACTAACCTCAAAGTATAGAAGATCTATAAATTGTTGTTTTCTGGTGTATGTACGAAGTTTCTAGAAATTTGTTAACCTGCCCTACCTTGGAAACATAGAGACAGAGGAAACCCATAAATCATTTTATTTTCTGAGAAAGGTCGACCTTGAATCAAATACAAGGGCACAATGTACCCCTTTATGTCGACCCTGACCTGCACTACTCTGACGGAAAATTTGTTCACGTATCCTGATAGTTTGCTCAAAAAGGGTATCCAAATATACTCCATAATATGTTGTTATGTATCTGCAAGAAAAAAAGTTTTTTTTTTGTTGGTGGAGGGGTTTTCCTTGGTAAAACCTCAGTTTTTGAATTTACCTTGAAATAGAATCGAAATTAAAGTAATAAAAAAAGTAAATAGAATAATTCACGTTGCTTATGTTGAAACTCTTACAGAGAATTCAAATCCTTGAATCCACTAGTATGGATGCTCCAGATGGATGTAGAATTGTAGGATGTAGGAAGTAGGATTTCTAAAATCAATTGCCTTTAGATCTTCAACACCAATCTTGAATGGATCTTGGAATAGGAAGAATCTGGAATGGATATGGATGGAGAATTCTTCAACAAGAGGGCTCCATAGAGCTTGAATCCTTCAATGGCTACAAATGGATTTCCTTGATGAATTGAATGCTTGAATGATTGAAAGTAGATGATTGCTTTGATAGATTATTCGTAGATTATCCTTCTTGTTCTTTCTTAGATTCTTCATCTTAGAAAATGAGAGGAGAAAGCTTCCTTATATACTAGTCGAGGGAAGAAACTTCTAGAGAGATAAACATATGAGAATTAAATTCCAATTAGGTTCATACCCCTAGAAGTGGACCTATATTACATATCTTTTTAAGAGTTGCCACTTTAGAGCCCAAAACAGCCACCCTGAAAGTGGGAAATAATTATTTCCAAACCCTAACATCTAGAAATTTTTGAATTTTGAAATTTTGACCCTGGGTTAGGTCAAGTTCAATCCTGACCTAGGTCACAATCAAGGTTAACCTTGACCTTCAGGTCAAGAACCTCAAAATATCAGATAAGGATATGAGAAACATGTAGGAGAGAAGTGGAAAACATGGAAGGACAAGGGAAATACTAGATCCAAGTCAAAGACCCATTCAAGGCATTTGACATGACCCCAAACCACTTACTCAAAGGGATAACCCTATCCTAAATGGACGTGCTTCCATATTTTGATGATAGATTTAGCCCCCACTTTAACAAGAGTATGGACTCGATGTAAACTCTTGGTAAAGGAGATCACAAAGAATATATAATCTTATTGAAATCAAAGGGACAAAGCAATCATCCAGCCCCCAGGGACTCAAGTCTTTGACAAACCCAAGATTAAAGTAAGAGAGACATAGTTAGGAATAGTCCCAAGAGATAACTAAGAGGTGGGGGGGTGAATCAGTTATCTACAAGATTAAATTTTTTTACAATTATGTACAAAATAATATTAAGAATATACACAACAATATAACATAGAATAGAACACCACTATCTTTGTTATGGGGAAACCCAAAATAGGTAAAAACCCTGTTGGGAATTAGCACCCACAAAGAACTGTACTAGTGTATAATGATCCCTCTTTGAAGATCTTACAACCCTATTAGGAGTTTAACTTTACAATGCAATAAATATAGTGACCTAGTCAAAGGTCAGACCCTGTTAGAAGTATTTTACAAATAACCCTGTTAAGAGTGAGGATACAGTGTCATAGAGCACACTACTCAAGTGATGAAGGTTGCAACCTTCTACAAAATAGATATAGACTATATTTGATAATTCAACCGTTTAAGTAGACCTATTGTCTTGATCAATTCCAGTGAATTGTATACACTCTTTTCTTCTTCACATAGATCTTCAACTGGTGAATGATATAGCTTCACTATCCCAATACAACTAGCATTTTGTTCTCCTCTTTGCTACTTTTTTCTTCTCCATACTATTTTGGTGAAAACAAATGAGCTTCTATATGTATCTTTCTCAAAATACATGATCATGTTGGTTGTAGGAGAGTCTTCAAAAACTTATTAGTCAGCTAAACTAAGCACGCAACATAATTAGAACCACACAACACAAGATGAGTGGTCGCGTCGCTACACATAGTCGGCTCCACCAAATTGACTCAAACTTCACTCGCGTGATGAAACACGTTAAGCACTCTTAACCAAACATTCTAAACTCTCAACTGAACTTTAATCTAGACACGCATATCTCAAAGATGGGTGCACTTGAAGAAACAATGTAAATATAGTCGACTCTTATCAAACAATCTCCTGAAATTGTAACTGGCAAACATATCATCATAACTTGACTTAAGTTGCACAAATGAATCTATGTGTATCAACATAGCATACTCAATATGTCAAAAACATAAAAATACACATGCAAGGCTCCAACATATCCATACTAATAATTTCATACAAAACACTGTTGTATACTATATGTTGTCATCAATGACAAACATATAGTCAACTATTTGCACAAAGGCAAGTCTACAACAAACATCACTAGTTAGAGAGAGAGAGAGAGAGAGAGAGAGAGAGAGAGAGAGAGAGAGAGAGAGAGAGACTATGTCCCATTGTGAATGACAAGATGGAGTTGAACCACCTAGTGAATGTGGCTACTCACTAGTCACCCCATGAAGGATTCAACCTCAATAATATTCTATTCCAATAGAGAAAAGCCAAAACTAGAGAGATCTAGTCTTAAGGAAACCTTCTGACCTTAAGGGATCAAAACTTTCTAAATTTAAATTGGAGGAATCAAAGGATCGAATAAGGTACAAATCCATGCTTTAAGGATTAGTCTCTAATCCATAAAGGGAAAAAAAGGTTTTTAAGTTTGAAAATATTGTGGAAGTATGTGTGTGAAAAAAGTAAGCAGAGCATATGCCCCCATGTTAAATTCATCATTAAAATGGAGACCAAAATGAATTAGTGATACCATGTCGAAAATCCAAGGGGACTACACAAGGAAAACATTAAGAACAATAGCTTAGGTACAACATAACATGGAAAAAATATAGAAGAATAGATATACATATAGAGGAATAATACAAGAGGTTCAATTCCTTTATCACATTGTACCAACAAAGTAACAAGGGTTGTATAAAAGAATCTAACAAAAATTTAGCAAACACATTATGGGAGAAGCACAATACAACAGGAAAACACATAAAAGGCTACCATGGAGGAAAATCCCATCAAGCACATCACCTACTCTCTCCATCTCGGTCTATATCATTTAGGGAAGGTGGGAAACCCACAAGAGGGACTATATCTAGCATAGTAGGAAGATTAGCCAGTTCCATACAAGGGTCCTCTTGAGAATCGCAAAGTTTGATACTAGGTGTAATTATCAATTATGTTGAAAGAATATTAGGTAAATTAGTATTAATATCAATAGTCTCATATTCATCATTAGCATTAATAGGATCATCAAGAGTATCTTCTTCATCAAGATTAATTGAAATAGAATCTAAGAAACGAATAGAATCATCATAATCATTCATCTTAACATCATTATTAACATTATCTTCTTCCAACACATCAAATAGAGGTTGGTAAAAATAAGGTAAATAACTTTGAAGAATACAGGCATGGGCCCTAGCTTGAGCCAGATGCTTCTTAGGATGTTTATAAGAAGATCGGTTACGTTTTGTCTTGTTTAAAATATGTTGAGAACTAGGAGGAACAACACCTAGTTCCTTCATAGGTTCTATAGGATGATTAGTAGGATTCATAGTAGGATGAAAAGAAACACTAGGAGCTTGATTAAAAAAACTAGAAGTAGTAAATAAAGGATGTATGGAAGGTGTAGGAAAAAGACAACAATTAAGATACATCTGAGGAATTCTTAACTCAACAATCTTGCGATGTTTATAGGCTTGATATGAGCCAAAAAGGTTATCTGATCGATAAGAACGTGAATTAGGTAATGAAGGACAAAAGAAGTCAAGGGTAGCACAATGCCTAGGCATAAAAGGTTGATATAAACTATGATTAATTGTTTTCACTTCTTCAACATGAATGAACTTAATACACTTATGGATAGGAGAAGCAATGACATGGATGGAAGTCAACCAAGGCAAACCAAGCTTAACTTGAAACTGATCAGAAGTAGGGAAAAAAATGAAGGTAGTGTCCAATACTTTACCACAAAGTTCAACATGAAAGTTAATAGATCCAAATGATGGGTAGATAAAACCATTACAAGTTTGGATCCACACATTCGATATATTATAACAATCATGTTGTAATTTCTTCCAAAAAAAGGTTTTCTTCAGTAATGAAATTAACTAAGGATGTAGGATCAACAAGACAACCATGCGTAGGTATCTTAGAAATCCTAGCATAAATGAAGAGGGGATGATCAGGAGATTTAACAGTCTTAGAATCGTCGAAGGTGATCAAAAGTTCCCTAGGTCTTTTATTCTTAGGTTGTTTTTGATGTTTAGGTTGAGGTTTCAGTTTAGGCTTAGGGTTAGGTGGAACTTGAAATTGAGTTTGAGGGGGAGGAACTTCAACAGGAGGTTGAGATTGAGGCTAGGGTGGAGATATAGGTTGAGACAAAACAACATGATCCACATAATTAACAATATGATTGAGATTATCCATCTTTGAATCATAAACAATATCCACATAAGATGGCTAAACAATGGTATTAGTATCATGTTTAGGCAAATGATTCGTATAGATTTGGAGGTTTTGATTAGGAGGAGAGACAAAATTTTTTCCTCTACCATCAAAATTATCAAAAGATAAAGCATTAGAATCAATTAAGTCTTGAACCTTATGCTTTAGAGAATAACACTACTCAGTATTATGGCCGTTCTGATGATGGTATTGATAAAAGGCTTTGGGATCAAAGGATTTGGATGCCATCATATTAGGAAGAAGACGTCTAATGGGAGGAAAAGTAATCATATTAGCATTCAAAAACATACTCATAAAGCAATGTAAAGATCCAGAAAGAAGAGTAAACGTATGATTGAGACAAAAAGCAGTGGATGCAAAACTGACATTGTTAGATACAACAACTTGATCAGCAATTGCATTTGCTTTCTTATTTATCTTGACATAGCTATTAGGTTTCTGACATGTGATGGGATTAGGAGAAGCATAACCCTTATCAAATGGAATAGGATCTATTGGAGTGTTTCTCTCAAATTAACTCACTTGTAATTGATAATGATGAAGCACTACACAAATATTTTGAAAAGAGGTAAATTCAGTAAGAAAAATCTTATCTCTAATATCCTTTTGAGAAATTGAAATAAAAATATGCTAAATATAAATATTAGGAACATGATAAGAAATTTGAGCATACAAATGCTTAAATCTCCCAATAAAATCAGTCAATTTTTCTCTAGTATTTTGTTTACAATGCATCAAATCAGTTAAGGACACTTGCAGACCAATGTTGTTTTGGAAGTATTGCATAAAGGCATTAGAAAGTTTTGAAAAAGAATCAATAGAATAAGGAGGAAAGGAACAATACCATTGGAAGGCCTTATCATGAAAATTTATAGAAAACAACTTGGCTAAAAGCCTATGGTCATGAGCATAGACATACAAAGGATTTGAAATTTTTTAACATGAGTGATAGGATCTCCCTTACCATTGTAATTCTCAAGAAGGGGCATATCAACTTGCTGAGGGACAGGAGCAAGAATAATTTCTAGGGATAAAGGACTACCCATGTCACATGTAGGAATACTAAACTTGGATTGAGTTAAGGATGCAAGTTGTTGTCGTATAGAGGACACAGTTGAGCCAGACTAATGAAACGAGTAGGTAGCAGTGAGAATGGAAGACTGGTGTAGGAGCACCCTAAGGTCTTTAGGAAGATATTTAGTAATTTTAGCTTATAGGATGGTTTTTCCAATCATCCATGAATAAGGACTATGTTATAAGGTCCCTAGTGTGTTTAAGGTGTGTTTTTAGTGTTAGGAGAGATTAGGGTTTGTTGAATTGTTGAGTCAAGTTGATTCTAGGGGTCTAAAACCTAGAAGTCAACAAAAAGGTAAAAGGGTTGAAAAAAACTAAAAAATGGGGAGATTTTCAAGTTTTTAATGTTTTCAAGTCATTTGAGGTCCTTTGCTAAGGTTTGAAACCAAATAGGGCCATCAAAGTTGAGAAAGTGTCATTTTGACAAAAGTTGTCATGACAACATTTCCTAGATTTTAGGAATCAACTTTTATGATGCCTAAGTCCCTACTAGAGGGTATAGAATTCTGAGATAAGAGTCTACAAGGTTACTACAACCCTAATATGATAGTTCATCTTTATTTTGTAAAGACTGGTTATTGGAAAGAACCAATTTACACTGTAATTAGCATACAAAGCGATCATCAAACACTTTTGTGGATTGAATGGATTGAATGAAAGCATGAAAAGTGTTTTAAATGTAATTCCTTAGATATTTGTGGAATTTTCTTAGTTTATTGTTCTTTCTGGTTATCTTTTTCTTAATTCTTTGTATTTTGTGAGTTCACTGGCCTGTTTTGGTCCAGTCATGTAAAAGATGGCTTTTCTTGGTATTCTTGTGGTTCAAACTCCCATGACCACTTAGAATATATTAAAACCTTGTATATAATTAGTAGATAAGGTGTGTGAAATGTGTGTCTGTGTGTGTGTGTGTGTGGAAGGGAAGCAAGAGAACAATAAGGCCCTAGGCAAGTACTATTTATTATTGCTAGGGTGACTGAGCAGTGTAGTAGCAATGCTGATTGCTAGTTGATTGGTATGTGCCAATCATTGATAGAGGAGTGTAGGGGCATGAGGTGCAGATATTTTGATGGAAGGAGGAGTTTAGAAGAGCTCATTAGATCAGTTGAAGAAGTTCAGCAAACCAAACCATCCTTCATGCCCTAGAAATCCTTATTTTTAGGGGTTTGGTGAATGTCCATTGTACGGACAAGATTGGAATCAGAGACCTAGAAAATCCTTAAGGTGAGGAAAAACCCACAAAGAATATGCAATTTTTTTCTAGGGGTGTTAATGGATTTTAGGAGAAAATCCATCTTTTTAGTGACTAGGAGGGCTAATAGGCCTAAAAGGGCTACAAGGCCTAAAAGACTAGTAGTTTGGAACCCGATTGGAAAATGGGATAAATATCAACAAAATTAGATCCATAGGGGTTGGATTAGACCTAAGAGGAGCCAGGAAACAAATCAACAAGAAGTTGAAACCATTGGAGTGGTAGGAGGTTAGTGAAGCCATGTATGTGTGAAGGTTATGAAGGAGAGTTTAGTAAAGAGTTTGAATTTGTTGGTGAGATCCTAGTGTGTTAGAGGATTAGAGAGGTATCCTATAGTTAAGGTAGAGATAGAGACCCAAAGGAATACCAAGATAAGGTCTCGGAGAGAGAAATAAAGTTGTAGGAGAGGAGCGCCCCATAAAATTGGTATCGGAGTCATTGAAAGGCTTGGGAGTAGATTAGTGTACGTTAGAGTGGAGTGAATCCATAGGTGAGAACATCATGGTAACCAATTCAGAGTTAGCCAAGGATTTGTGAGAGCAACAAATAAACAAGAGGACTCTTGAAGAAGCAACAGAGGAGATGAAGATAAAGATGGTAGAGGTGGTAGAGACTTCCAGCAAGTTTAGAGAAGAAATGCAATGAGAGGTAGATAAAGGAAAGAAACCAGTAGAGGAGGAAGTAGAACTAGAGCATGATCCTCTTCTACATAAGGAACCACTCCTCAAGACACTCAAGGCATTGAGTGGGAAGGCTCTAGAAGGAATACCATTATTCTCTGGTAAGATGGAGACAAAAATGGCGATGGAATGGCTTGAAGGAATGGAGAATCACTTTGAGTGTGATGGGATCACAGAGGAACAAAAGGTAAAGATAGCCAAGTCAAGGCTAAGAGGGAAAGCACTCACATGGTGGGAGTTCTTGCAGGAAGAAAGAGAGAAAAAAGGAAATAAGCCCATAGAAAATTTGAAAACAATGGTTGCAAAAGTGAAGGAGAATTATCTTCCAGAAGATTATGACATTCAAATACATAAGAAGAGGCAGAACCTTAGGTAAAAAGACCTAGATGTGCTAGCCTATACTAAATAATTTCAGAAGCTTTGTCTTAGATCAAGAATCCATGATCAGAGAGTATCAAAGTGGCAAGTTACCTTAATGGATTAAGGTGGAACATTCAAGTTCATCTTAGTCTTTTTACCATTACTTCCATTCACGGTTTTTTTCAAATGGATTTGAAGATGGAAGAGAAAATCAAGAAGAGGAATGATTCTAGCTACAGAGGTAGAGGAAGGGGTAGAGACAACAAAGGTGGACATAGAGGTGGTTCAAGTGGAAGAGGGAATGACAGTAGAGGTAAAGTGACTACAGATATATAGAGAAAGGACATGAATCTAGAAATAGAGGTGGATGCAATAATAGAGGAAGAAGTTCATATAATAGTGGTAGAGGAAGATCATGAGGTTTGGGAGAAGATCTCACTTTTATTCCATGAAATTATACAATTTTGGGAAATTTGGGCATCTAGCATATTGGTGTCAAGATAAAACAACATCCTCACAAGGGGAGAAGAAGATAGCTTATATCCAAGAAGAATATTTCTCTAAACAATGAGAGGTGAGTCTAGATTTAGAGAAGGGAGAACACCTTATGTTGAGAAGAATAATAATTAAGATACCCACTAAGGATGAGAACAAGTAGAGGAGGGCTCTTTTGAGAGTAAAATGCATGATATTGGGAAAAGTGTGCACGTAATCATTCATTCAGGGTCAATAGATAATGTTATATCTTAGGAGGCAGTAGAGAAGTTGAAGCTCACAAAAATCCCACATGTGTGTTCTTATAAAGTTACATGGTTGAATAAGGGCCAAAACATCTTAGTGAATGAACAAGTGTTGGTAGAATTTTCCATTGGAAGGTATCAAGATAGGATACTATATGATGTGTTCCCAATGGATGCTTGCAATATGTTGCTTGAGAGAACATGGTAGTATGACAGAGAACTTGTCTATAATGGGAAAGAAAATAAGTACTCCTCCAAGAAAAGTGTAATAAATTTCAAAATATAGTCTTTAATAGAAGAATAAATAGTGGAGAAGTCATAATCTAGTACAATGTTGATGAATGGAAAGGAATTCTTAAGGGATATGAAAGATGAAGAAGTTGGTTATGCCATCTTACTAAATCCAAAAGAGGAGGAGACTCATAAGCAAGCACCTATGCCAAAAGAAGTGAGGGAACTGTTAGATTAGTTAAAGGAAATAATATGTGAGGGTACACCAGCTTCACTACCCAAAAAGAGGGAGATAATTCATCAAATGGACTTCATACCAGGAGCATCCTTACGAAACAAAGCTACATACAAGATGATACCAGAGAAAAACAAGGAGATAGCCATGCAAGTGCAAGAAATGTTGGATAAAGGTTTGATTAGGAAAAGCATAAGCCCTTGTGCTATCCCAGTGGTGTTGGCTCCAAATAAGGGAGGTAAGTGGAGGATGTGTATTGATTCTAGGGTAATAAATATCGATAAATATAAAGTATAAATTTACAATTCCTAGAGTAGAAGACTTGATGGATTGCTTGGGGGGTGTTAAGTACTTTTCTAAAATTTACTTGAAGAGTGGGTATTACCAAATTAGGATGAAGGAAGGTGATGAGTGGAAGTCTGCATTTAAGACTACAAAGGGGTTATATGAATGGTTAGTTATTCTCTTTGGGCTTACCAATGGACCAAGCACCTTTATGAGGGTGATGAATGAGGTCTTCAAGGACTATATAGGAGCTTTTGTAGTTGTCTATTTAGATGACATCCTCATATTCAATAATGTAAGGTATGAAAATTAGAATTAAGGGAGCATAATAACAAATCAAAAAACTCAACAACTAATAATCTAAACTACATACATGCTAAGACATAAAATGAAAATTTGAAATAAGATAAATGAAGAAAGTGAAAACCTCCTACAAGCTCATTCAAACTCCATTTTGTTCATTGGATTTGTCCATTTTATGTGGATGTGTACTCATGGATGTGCTTCAAGCTTCAAAGGTATGTTATCTTAACTGGCATTATAAGTTTACTCTTCAAGATTGGAATATCTAAGATAAAACTAACATTATGATGTTACTTAAAAAGATGGATGAAATGTGAAGGAATGAGCCTTCTATTTATAGGAAATGGGGTTGAAAATGGGTGGTTCAGATGCAAAGCTAAAGAGAGGTCAGGATGCCACTGGAAGAGAGCACATGGATTGTGCTTCATCAAGTGCATCAAATTGTGACACTTGTCACAATATTATTGGGTTGAAAGTAGGGAGGAATGTGACCATTTAGGGAAATGGACCAAGAACCCTCTAGAAGACAAGGCTCATAAAGAGGGTGTAAGAGGTATTTATGAGGGTGTAAGAGATATTTTTTCTTATGGATAAGCATGGCTTGAGATTATTGAATTTGACTTTGGGGGTTGAGTTCCTAACAAAGGATTAGGAATGTGACATGGTTAGGGATAGAATTAGGATTAGGGGGATAAGGAAGGGTTAGCATGTGTGAAGAGGTTGGGATTAGTTTGAACTTAGGGTTAGGTGGTTGGGATTGGTTAGGTTAGCATGTGTGAAAGGGTTGGGTTGAGTTTGAACTCAAGGTTAGGGATTGGGATTGGCTAGGTTAGCATGTGTGAAGGGATTGGGTTGAGTTTGAACTCAGGGTTAGGTGGTTTAGATAGGTTAGGTTACAGATTAAAGGGAATATTAATGAATTGAATTACGTAAATAACATATTCATTCAATAATAGGGGAATAAGGTTTTAATTAATTATTAAGCTATTGGTTGTTTTTAATAATTAATCAGGACTGTAGCCAATTAAATGAATTAATTAGGGCTAGGGGATGACATAGGTAAATTAGGTAATGCTTAATTTCTTAACTGATATGTCCTAAAATGCACTAAATATGATTAGATGTGTTAATCAGATTTAGGTGTTTATATTGTGCCCCTCTTTGACATAGTGTTAAAATAACACTATTTTGAAGATGTTTAAAACAATAGACAACGTAAAGATGTGGACGTAGGCAATAAAGTTTCCCCAGAGTAATGATTAGGATAGAGTTAGGATAGGATGACCTAGATGATGCCCCCTCTAGAGGGTGATAGGGAGAAAAGGTGAAGCCCTAGCGAAATCTTGAAAAGAGACGACCAGGAGAGATAGGATAGAAGAAAAAGGAAGGGGGGATAGAAGAATGAGGGATGGGATAGTTAGGTTTACATCAAGGATGAAGGGTTAGGTGTGAGAAAGGATTTGATTGGACTAAAAAGGAAATTCTATGCTAGGGAGGGGATGGTGGGGGGATTTTTTAATGAAGCTTGAGCGAGGGGTATTTCAAGAAGGAATACTATCATGTAGTTGAGCACTTATTTTGATATAGCAATGCTAAATACCATGCCAAGGTTACTAGGAACACAAGGACTTATCACCGGTGTTGTAGAGGACTGACACAAAAAACATGTGAGCATTGCTCCAGCATCACACATGGGTCCCAGAAAAAATCATGGTGTAAATGATGCTGGAAAAGCCCACAAGAAAATGACATTTCCCAAGTGCAGCATGCAAACCCAAATGAATTACATACTTGCAAGGGTCATATCCAACTGACTCACAAGAAGAAAACAAAAAGATCAAGTTACCTATCCCAAGTGCATCCATTTGCAATGTACCATGATATAAAGAATCATGGCAACTTTGAAGAGGAGAACAACTGAAAGAATCAAGAATGATAACCAATAACCAAAATCAAATTTCAAGATCAAAAATTCAATAACAAGATGCCTTTTTCCAGAGAGATCAACGATATGGGATAATGATTAGATTGATATTAAGTCAAGAGGAAGGATACATCCTATAAGAACCTAGTGATGATGATGATGATGATGATGATCTAGATTTAGGTCAACGAGAGGAAGGATACATCCTCAAGGAGCCATTTCCATAAAGATGATTGGATTTACATCAACGAGAGGAAGGATACACCCTCAAGGACCCATTTCCATGGAGAGGTCATGTGTATATATGATTGGCCAAAAGATGTGATGATGATCAAATTTCTAAAACAAGATTTTTTCATAAGGAACTTGCTCAAGCACAGGATTCGGAATGGAACTGGATCACTTTCTATAAGGAGATCAACCAAGGACACAAGATATGTACAAGCGGGACAAGATACAAGACTAGACTGACAAAGACATGATATTTAAAGGACTAAAGCTCAATAATTGGGATAGGACAACATATATAGAAATGGGACAGATGATTATATATAGGAAGGATATGTACAAAAGCTCAGGATGTAGGATAGGAGGACCAATGCTAACTGATGCGAGCGATAATAGAACATCTAGAAAATATAGGTAAGGATTAGGCCAGAGTGGAGTGGAATGAATGAGATGGAGGAGAAAAAGAGTTTGATAGATATTGATATGGCCCACTATGTGTGATGCCTAATTGCCAGGATTTCACCACACATATTTGTCCAAGGCACCTGATTGCCAAGTTTTCACCATTGGACGAGTGATTTCTCTTGATTTTTTTTTCTTTTCTTTTTCTTTTTTTTTTTTTTTTTCTTTTTTTTTTCTTTTTTTTTCTATCGTCAAGGTGTCTATGTACCATATTTTTACCAAGATAATGAGTTTTTCATGACTTCTTACAATGTTTTTGTATTTTTTAGATTAATTGGAATAATTGATCAATTGCTAGGCATAGAAGCGCCTCAGATGAATGATATTGAATGGATCATTGAAGGATTCTCCTTTAGGAGTAGATAACTGATATGCCCCAGAACCAAAGCATGTAGTGAAAATATATGGGCCTTGCCAGGTAACTTCAAACTTACCCTTCTTTTCCCGATTAGTGTGCACTTTCTGATTCTCTTTGAGCAGAAAGTCCCCTACCTGGAACTGGCGTGGGTGAATCTTCTTATTATAGCTTCACTTTAATCTGTTCTGATATATGGCCAAGTGGTCATATGCTTGTTGATTCTTTTCATCAAGGAGATCAAGCTATGTGAACCTTGATACTTTGTAGTCTTCATGAGTGATTAGGTCTTTGGGAGATACCTATAAGGATGGTAGTTTGACCTCAATTGGTAAGACAACCTCGACACCATAGACAAAGGAATATGGAGTGGTGCCCATGGGAGTGTGGAAGGAAGTGAAATAGGCCAAAAGGGTAGGATTAATTTGGAGGTGCCAGTCATGACCAGTATCATTGATAACCTTCTTTAGGATTTTTAGAAGTGTTTTTTTGGTTTCCTCATCTTGGTCGTTACCTTGTGGGAAATATGGGCTAGAGAAGCAATGATGGATGTGGCTCTCACATAGATCAGCCATATGCTGATTTTAAAATGGCAAATCATGATCTATGAAAATGGTGGATGGAATGCCAAAGCAGAAAATGATGTGGTATAGGATAAACTTGGAGATTTGGATGCCTTTCGTAAGGGCAAGTGGGATTGCTTCAACCCACTTAGTAAAGTATTCAGTTGCTATGGTGATATATTTGTGTCCCTTAGAGGATAGGGGAGTTGTCTTACCAATGAGGTCAAAACCTCAACATGAGAATGGCCAAGAAGGTGCAATAGGATGTAGCTCTTGTGCTAGTGCATGGATCAGATTTGCATGCTACTGACATGGTAAGCATTTTTCCACAAATTCACAGGCATCATGTTCCATAGTAGGCCAATAATACCCAAATCTAAGAATTTATTTAGCTAGGACCATGCCACTCATGTGGGCACAATAGATTCTAGTGTGCACTTCTCACAATGCCTAGGAAGCTTCAACTTCATCTAAACACCTAGAGAGAACATTGTGATAACCGCGATGATATAAGGTGTCGGCTACAATACTGTAGCGGGAAGCTCTTTGAATAAGGTTTTGATGTTGGGTGTTTGTTAGATGGGGGATATGATACCATTCTTTAGATAAGCATGGATGTTGTGGGACCATGGGGATAGAGGACCAACCAAGACACAGACCCGATTAATAGCATCACTCTCATAAGATGGCGCGTGAAGTTGCTCAACCAAGAATTGGTGTTTCATTGCATCACGTAGTATTTCTAGAAGAGACCCAATCATAGTCATTGCATTGGAAGCTTTGTTTTGTAGATGTGGCACTTGGGTGATTTGCAGATTGATGAAATTCTCCTTCATTTTATCTACCATCTCTTTGTAAGGTAACAAATTATCATCTTTTGTTTGGAATTCATCTAACACTTTCTTTCTGATTAGTTGAGAATCACTAAAGACTTGGGTATCTATGATGTTCCACTAGATGGCCATGTTGAGTCCTGCAATCAGTGCCTCATATTTTTCTATGTTTTGAGCACAAGGAAATTCCAGTTTGAATAATTTTGGGATGTAGTCACCTTGTGGGCTAACAAACAGGATTCCTGCCCCAGAACCATGAGATGTATATGAACCATCAAAGAATAACTTCTAGGCTAGTTTTTCTTCGATCCTGCATAGATGTTCATTAGGAAACTCCATGACTAATGGATAGGCATCGATCAATGGTGCCTCTACTAACTGATATGTGATGACTTGACATTTAATCACTTTTCTTTTGATATATTGGATATCGAACTTGCTGAGAAGCATTACCCATTTAGCCATGCGGCCTGTGAGAGTTGTTTTAGATAGAAGATACTTGAGTGGGTCTATTTTTTATATAAGCTTGACTGTGTGATTGAGCATGTAGTGATGAAGCTTTTGAGTGGAAAAGACCACTAATATGCATGCTTTTTCCATTGGTTTATAATTTAGCTCATAACCCACAAAAGTGTGGCTGATGTAGTAGATAACACTAGCACACTCTTTTCTATTGTCATCTAACTAGGATAGGAGTGCCCTTAGTGTTGTTGTTGTTGTTGTTGTTATAGATATATATAATATGAGCGGTTTTCCTAGTGTAGGAGGTACTAGAATAGGTGAATTTTCCAGATATTCCTTGATTTTGTCGAAGCTTCTTTGGCATATAGGATCCCATTTGAAACTATGATCTTTCCTCAGCAAATGTGTGAAAGGTTGGCATTTTTCTGCAAGCTATGATATGAAGCGACACACTAATTGAAGCTTTCCTTATAGACTATGTAGCTATCTAAGTGTCTTTGGAGGAGGCATTTCAATGATTTATTTAACCTTTTTAGGATCTATCTCGATGCCACGTCATGATAAAATGAAGCCAAGGAGATTTCTCGATGTAACTCTAAAGACATATTTCTTTGGATTTAGCTTTAGACCATAATGTCGAAGTTGATCAAATACTACCTCTAGATCATTTAGGTGATCCATTTTGTTTTTTGATTTACCAATATATCATCCATGTAATCTTCAAGGATCTTATGGATCATGTCATGAAAGATGACGGTCATGGCCCTTTGATATGTTGCTCCAGTGTTCTTGAGCCCAAATGGCATCATGTTGTAATAGAAGGTGCCCCATGTGGCTATAAATATTGTCTTATGCTGATCTTCTTCCACTATATGGATCTGATTATATCCTGAAAATCCATCCATGAGAGACAACATCTCATTTTTGACAGTGAGGTCCACTATCATGTCGATATGAAGCAATGGAAAGTCATCTTTTGGACATGCTTTGTTAAGATCTTAGAAATCAGTGCAGATTATGATAGAGTTATCTGGCTTAGAGACTGGGACCATATTTGAAATCCAGTCTGAGTAATCTATTGCTATGATGATTCTAGCTGCTAAGATATTTTCAAGTTCTATTTTGACCATCAATGCAACTTTGGGATGCATTTTTTGGAGCTTTTTTTTGACAGGTTTAATGTTAGGATCACAGATAAATGATTTAATACAAGTTCTGGATCCAAGCTAGGCATGCGAGAGTAGGAACATGCAAAGATGTCTGGATATTATCTTAAAAGAGTTGTGAAGGCCACTTCTTCTACTTCTGTCAAGGATCCTACAATGTGAGTGAGGTGAGGCTAGTCCTCTGTACCCAAATTAATAGGATGGGTTTCCTCGATGAGAATAGATGACTATTCTAACCTTTAATCATGGATGATCGGAAGAGGATAATCTCCATCTCCTGGTGCCTCAGAAAGGTTTTCACCAAGAGATATGCCTTTTATTTTTTCTTTTTTCCAATATGATAGTTCCCCATAAGGGTTTTCACTAAGCGATACATTTTTTTTCTTTTCAATTTTGTAGCTAGAGTCCTCCTCTCCCCCAAAGTATGCTTCTAGGTTCAAGGTGTATTCATGTGTGGATGTCTGCCCCCAATCTAGTTTCTGATCGGTAGCTCCCATGAAGTTTAGGAGCGCGACCATGCTTTCAAACTCAGCTATCGGGATGATACTTAGTTAGTCCTAGTTAATGAGTTTGGGATGGTGGAGTGGAAGGTCAATGAAGTGGAGGGATAATTGGTGAAGGACAGAGTTACCGAGGAAAATTTCATCATCAATATCATCATAAGCTCTCACAATTTTCTCTTCTAGGATATTTTCAAATTTGCAAATGTTACCCAGGGGAATGTGATAGGTTAGACTGGTTTCCTTAGTGCCCCCAGTCATGTTATGGCCAAGGCCACATCTATCATGTTCAACTCCCATACCAATGTACTTTTGAATTTTGGACGACACAATGGGGGCTCTCATGCCTTGTTCTTTAGAGCCCAGTCCACCTCCTTGATAGTTCCACTTTTCGGTGACCAATTTGTGAGCAAAGGGATATTTATCTTTGAAGCAATTTAGGAGGCCACTATCAGGAGGTGTGGGATCTTTGTAGAGCCATTGATTTATATCAGGTGTTATTTCCTATCTATTTAGAATTTTGTGAGAAAGAAAGGTGGTAGGACCCAATTGTATTAGTTTAGGTGGCTTTTGCTCAATGTAACTGGATGGATTCACATGGGTATGTGGATCAGTCAAGAGGGCTCCAATAGTGAAGGCGTCAGTTAGACTGTATTCTGCACAACCTTGGTGGTCAATCTTGACAGTGGATAGAGTTGATGCAAGGATGGTGTTTGGATTTGGAAGGGTTGTGGAGGAACTAGTGATAGATGTGCCAAGGTCAGTCCCAGGAGAATGATTTGAATCTAGATGGGAGGCTTCCAACACATGGAAGTATGTGAAGGGCTTGGGATCTACATGGATAGTGATCTCAACTCCATTATGTGGAAAATTGATACACTGATGATAGGTGGAAGGGATGGCCTGCATAGAGTGAATCCATAGGCGTCCAAGGAGGATGTTGTATTGGAGGTCAAGCTCGACCACGTGGAAAGTTTTCTCTTGTACTACCGAGCCTAGTTGAATGGGCAAGGAGATTGTATCTTCTGATGTTCACTCTAGATTGTTGTAGGATTTGATTATGACGATATCATTCATGATATCAACTTTAGTGTATCCCAATTCCTTTAAAAATTTTAAAGTACAAAGTTTCAAGGCCGAACCATTATCTATCATGACTTTTTTAACAACAAAGTTTCAGACCATGACGGTGATGTGAAGAGGGAGGATATGATCAGGCTCAATAGATGACATGTTAGTGGGTTTACAAGATTTAGCATAAGATGTGGATAAGTGACCCACAAGGCTTTGAAATTAACCGGGATATATGTTGTTAGGAACACATAACTCTTGTAAAGCTTTATTCAAGATCTCTTGATGGACTAGTGATGTGCGTAAGAGATCTAAGATGGATATTTGGGTGGGTGTATTCCATAGATGTTCCAATAAGTTATATTGTGCCCCATAGAATGAAGTAGTACTACCACTGGAAACAATTATGTGTCCATGACATGTAGTAATAGCACAATTAGTATCAATGCCTTTCACATGAATGACATTGATAGATGGCTCAACTTGGAATATACAACCGATGATGCTACCATACTGAACATGAGCGGTAGTGTTATTACTGGTATGGGCACTTTTTTTTCCTTTGTCATGATTGGATGTTGAAGCAATGTGTGCATTGGTAGGTCCTGTGTTATTGTCATAGTTTGGGAATGCATTTTGATAGATCTTTAGATTGTTATTGGGTGAGGTTTTGTTTGTAGAATCTACTTCAATATCCTTGCGATCAATTAGGTCTTGGATGTAGTGTTTTAAATTCATGCACTTGATCATGGTGTGTCCTTTAACATGATGGTAGTCAAAATATTCGTTGGCATTGAACCATTGCAGTTTTGGAGAAGAGTCATCAAAAGATTGCATCGGTGGAGGATATACTACTAGGTTTTCTACTACCATTCTTAAAAAAATAACATTGATAGGTTCACCCAAAGGGGTGAATGTGCACTTAGGTACATTTTGATGACTTCTCGATCTTCTCAATCCCTGCTGGACTGATATTACATTAGTCTGATGCTTGAAATGCTGGGGATTATGCTGATAATTAGGTTGGTTAGCTTGATGCGAATGTATGGTTTGTTGTGGCGTGGGTTGGTGGTGGGTTACTTGGTGACATGATGGGGGAGGTGGAACTTGTTGATACTGTGGTTGCTGATAAGTAAGTGTGGGGGAATTCTGTTGATAGTGTGGTAGTTGCTAGTATGCATGCTTTGGGGAATTGTGTGGATAGTGTTGTGGCTGTTGGTATGTGGGAGTGGATACTTGAGGACCTTCCATAACAATCTGGACATGTTTAGTGTCAGTGGCTCCATCAGTTACGACCTTGTTTTTGTTCCAATATCTAGAGCGATCATTGTTTCCTCTGTCAGGTTGTGATTCTTTATAGTTCTTTATGGCACCATCTTCTACAAGACCTCTTTCAAGATCCATGCCTTTGATTATGGTGTCCTGATAGGTCTGTATACAATTCATGTGCATAAGATAGGAAATCTTTGGATGAAGGTTGTTAATAAATATCTTGATGAGATGTTGCTTTGGGGGTTGATAGGACAACCTTGTGGTAAGTCCTTGCCAGTGCTGAAGGTAATCTCCCAAGCTTTCTCCTCCCTTTTGTTTGGAATTACATAAATCGAGTAGGGAGAGTTCATTCTCAACATTGTGTGTGTATTAGGCCACAAACTTCTCTGATAGTTAAGTGAAAGTAGAGACTGTGCCATAAGTGATCTTGTAGAACCACTCAAGAGCGGTCCCTCCTAAGCTTTTGGGAAATAGCCTCATGAGGAAGCTATCACTATAGGCCACTTCTTGGCATGCCATGTAAAATTCTTTCATGTGGCTCACATGATCACGCTTCCCCTGATATTTGTCAAACTTGGATGTTTCAAAGTGCTTGGGGAAGGGTATGGCATTGATAGATCTATGAAATGGGTAAGGACAAACTTCCTCAAATTTCAAGGTCTTTGCTTGAGTTCTAGCACGTAGATCTTTTAAAGCATTCTTCATTTCCTCCCATTCTAAATTGGCTAGTGGGGGATTGTTAATGGCTGGCATGTTGATCCTACTCATGAGATAGGGGTCGAATGGAGCTAGTGAATACATAGGGTTTTTACGGAGGGTATTGTAGTGTTTGGTCAATATAGATAGGTTATTAGGGTGATGAGAATTGTAACTAAGGGGAATAATGTGGTGGAGGGGGTGGAAATGCATGTTGTTGTTGTTATATCCGCTGGAAGTAGGCCTGTATCTATTGAGGTGTTGGATAAGTGAGCTGAGGTGACTATACACTTGCATTGGGTGGTCATGCCATATTGCCAAAGGATGGTAGATTGGTGTTCTAAGGTGGAATGCCCCCAATGGGTGGAATGAAGTAGTTGGGATTGATTGGTGCACTATTTTGATGTGGTGGAGGGACCGGTTGTGAGGAAGTTGAAGATAGCATAGCCAGGTAGTTGGTATAGCTGGGTTGCAGCTGCTTGGTAGATAGGGTGGTGGAGTGCGTAATTGAAAAAGGATTCACAATTTGTTGTAGCACCTGTGCAATGAGTGGATTGGGATTCTGCACTGATGGTTGTGGTTGCTGGGTAGGTTGAATAGGAGGTGGTGCTATGGTGAAAGGGCTATACTGTGGATGTGCATGAGAAGAAAAGGGGTTTGTGTTTTGTGGCTGGGATTGCTGGGGTTGTTGTTGCTGAAGAGGTTGTAGTTGGATTGGTTGTTGTTGTGGGATTGGGGGGATAGGAAATTGTGTTGAGGCGAAGGGGTTGAATTGTGGTTGTGTGCAAGATGTAAATGGATTGGTGGTCTGCTATTGTGCAAGTATGGCCAAGGCTTGTATGGTGTCTTGGTATTTATTCCAAGTGGATGAGGAAGCACCTTGTGCTGGTTGACTATTTTTAGGAAGTGGTGGTGGAGGAATTGGGTTGAATTGTGCTTGCGAAAGAATTGTTGGCATATGTTGTGAGTGTGTTGTTGGTGGAGTAGGGAAAGTGGGACCTTATGGCACTAAGGGTTGGTTATAAGTGTTGGTAGGTGGCATGCCTATGGTGAAGTATGGATTTTGGTGTGGGTATGATATGGAGGAAAAGGGAGGAATGAGCATAGAGATTTGAGTGCTTTGATGTTGTGAACTGGTTGCTATATTTTGAATGGCCTGAGTGGGGATGGGTGGAATGTTGGTTTATGGAGTGTTGACTAGTGGTGGTGGGAATTATGTGAAAAATGTTGGGATTGCTTGGGAAAGTGGAGTGACTTTGTTTTGAAGAGGCTCAGGCGTGTGCATAGCGATGGGATGTATTGATTGTGCTATAGATGTTGGATTAGGAGGCGGGCCTCCCATGACTGTGACTGACATAGATCAAGATGTTGTGTGCATGCTGGAAGGTGGGATGGAATGTTGTATCATTTGTGAGATAAGAGATCCTACCTGTAAGGCTCGCTGAAGGGGATCAAAAAATTAATTTTGGATGTTATAAGGACTTGGTCCTGAAATTCCCATAGGTTGTGTAATAAGCATGGGTATAATCCAAGGTGGGAATTTGATTCTTTATTTCTTAATATCAATGATTACTTGATTACTTGATTACTTGATTGCAAGGTAAAATGCAAGGATTGTTTTAAAAAAGACTAAGGATGACGATGCTAAGATGACAATCTAGGATGACGCTATCTATGATGAAGGGGATGATTTCTGAAAGACTAATAATGACATGGAAAATAAAAAATGATTAAGGATTGATTTCCTAATGTATGATCAAGGTGGATACGATTGCCAAAACCTAGGATAGACTTGTGGTCTTTGGTTTGACAGGATTCTCGGTCAATGTGAACCAAACTTTTTCTCAAGGTGATGAGGTTTCATAGACAGAGGGGGTTATCTTAGAATAGTGTGTCATTCTAAAGGTACCTAAGATGATGATCCTTTACTTAGGATGAAGGGTAAGCATCTCAAAAAGAGGCTAGGATATCAAGTGAAGAATGCACTTTCTAGGATGATAAGGATTGCTAAAAGTTGATGCAAGGTTGTTAGGATGGATCTAGGATTTACTAATATTGGTTTAGGATTGACTAGGATGGTTTAGGATTTGTTTAGGATTGATAAGGGATGGTTTAGGATTGAATTAAAATTTATGCTAGGATTATTCTTTGTATGATGTGTGATGTGATTCTAGGGATTTCAACTAGGGAAGTCCTAAATGCAGGCAAAGTGATCTAAGAACAGGAAGAGTGACGGATTGTAGTGATAAAGCTGCAAGGAATACTGTGTGAAATCAAGTATGTGTGTTTGCATGAACAACTAGATGATAGGCTAGATTGGTGGAGTGCTCAAAGTGAATGAAGGTGTTGTTGGTGCAGAATTTTTGTATAAAAAAAAGAATTTTGTAGTTGTACCGGACCCTCTCGTATTCCTCAAGTTTGTGGTTTTTTGCCTTAATGATTTCAGTGATATACTAATATTTATTGGCCTCTTTGGTTATGGTCTTTTTTTCTTGGTAGATATGTGGCAAAGGAGTCTTCACTTTCTGATGCTTGGTGGAATGGGACATGAGTTCAATCTGATACTTTTTTAGGCAGTAACTACGACAAGTGTGCCTTGGATTGTTTTTACTTTTGGAACAAGTGATGAACTTTTGGAATTTGTGAGCAAAAATTATTGCAAGAGGAAAAGCAACCTTGCAAGAAGCATGAAATGTTGATCTCCTTGGAAAAAAGACTTTCAAAACCTTTATATTTGTGTATGTTCAAGAACTATTTTGCACAAGGTTTGTAACACTAAAAACACATACACGCACTTTCAACCTTAAGGATGTGGTGAGCTCTAAAACCTTTATCCACATACGTAGGTGCACACAAAAGAGGTAATTAGAATATGACCACCATCAAGTATGGTATGGCTCCATGATGTCATATTAGCTGACTCCAAACGCTCAAGGTGGCATGAATGTGTGAATTTCTCAGGGAAGTTACTATCTTCCTTGCCCAGCCAATTATCAAGCTTTCAGCTATAGATCAGGTAGGTTTGTCGATTGATTAGTTGATAGTTTTTTTGTGGTGTCCCCACAATCATTTTGTATGCCGTGACTCACTTAAGAGCCTAGTTCAATCATGTCGATATGCTGGGGAGTTCACCCAGTCTGGACTACCATCGAACATGACCTACCTGAGCTTGAAAGGATATAGATGCTCTTTTGGTTAGTGCCTTATTTATATACCAGCCGAAGGATTTTACTAGTTTGGGGTCATTCTCCAGAAGGACTCATGCTTCTTCTAGAAAGACCTCTCTAAGAAGATCTGAAGGTTTATCAAGAGTGGATCTGCAAAAAAAAGTTTTAACGGTCACAATCACCTTTCTCTTGCACCAATGACCACGACAGCCAATGGGAGAGGATAGTGCATGAAGTGAGGTTGTCTTCTACAAAAGTTTGTGCAAGTACAACAAATACATAAGACATGAAATTGATTTATGATAAGTTAAGCAATGTGTGTTTGATCTAAAACTTAAATGAACTCGCAAGCTTGTTCTTTTTATGAGCACCAAAGTGAGATATTGTTTTCCTTGTTCAATTTGTCTTTATGCATTTGAGATTGAGTTTGTTTGATGTTCAATTTTAAACCCGAGAGGAAATGTGTGATTACTTTGTCAAATTTTAAAACCCAAAAAGTGAAGTGTTTGATAGTTAGTTTAATTTTAAGATCCAAAAACAAGATGTGTGACTTGATTGTTCACTTTTAAACCCAAAATCAGATGTTTGATTTGTTCATTTTCCTTAAAGCATTCAAGATTTTGTGCATGTTTGTTTTAAGCCCAAAAAAGAAATGTTGACTTTTTTTGACTTTTTTTACCTTTGAATTTTGTTGACTTTTCCTTTTGTTGACTTTGAAACACAAAAACAAGTGTGAAATGATGTGAGTACATACACTGTTATTTTTAATCACCAAAAAGCGAAATGGGATTTTTTTAATCAAAAGATTATGTGCTTTCTTACTAAACTAGATGGCTAACCCATAGACCTGTAAAAAGAAAGAAAATAGTTAGTAAGAGTACGTTATTGTAGGTTCACAGTGCCTTTCCCCCATGTTTTTACAAATAATGGTCTCAGTGATATAGACCATATTTCAACAAATGGGTAATAAAGAGAAACTAGAAAGAAGATAGAAGGAATATAGTCGTCTTGTTTGTGTATCAATGATATTCGTGGAAGTGTAATAGAGAGAAAGCAGAAAGAAGATAGAAGGAATATAGTTCTCTTTCCTTTTTCAACCTGCAAAATAAAATAAGATCTTGCAAAACTTACTCAAACAACAAAAAAACATTATCTTAGAGGGCTAGTTTGCAAGAAAAATAATGAAAAGGAACCCATGAAGTGGGTCCCACCGGGCATGCCAGAATGTAAGCTATCAAAATTAGAAGTAAGGGAGCATAATAAAAAATCAAAACACTGAACAACTGATAATCTAAACTACATACATCCTAAGACATAAAATGAAAACTTGAAATAAGCTAAATGAAGAAAGTGCAAACCACCTACAAGCTCATTCAAACTCCATTTTGTTCATTGGATTTGTCCATTTGTTGTGGATGTGTGCTCATGGATGTGCTTCAAGCTTCAAAGGTATGTTATCTAAACTGGCATTATAACTTTACTCTTCAAGATTGGAATATCTAAGCTAAAATTGACATTATGATGTTACTTCAAAAGATGGATGAAATGTGAAGGAATGAGCCTTCTATTTATAGGAAATGGGGTTGAAAATGGGTGGCTCAAATGCAAAGCTAAAGAGAGGTCAGGATGCCAATAGAAGAGAGAACATGGATTGTGCTTCTTCAAGTGCATCGTGACACTTTTCACAATATTATTGGGTTGAAAGTAGGGAGGAATGTAACCATTTAGGGAAATGGACCAAGAAGCCTCTAGAAGATAAGGCTTATAAAGAGGGTGTAAGAGACATTTATGAGAGTGTAAGAGATATTTTTTCTTATGGATAAGCATGGCTTGGGATTATTGACTTTGACTTTGGGGGTTGAGTTCCTAATAAAGGATTAGGAATGTGACATGGTTAGGGATAGAATTAGGATTAGGGTTAGGAGATAAGAAGGGTGATTAGGGGGATAAGGAAGGGTTAGCATGTGTGAAGAGGTTGGGATTAGTTTTAACTCAGGGTTAGGTGGTTGGGATTTGTTAGGTTAGCATGTATGAAAGGGTTGGGTTGAGTTTTAACTCAAGGTAAGGGGTTGGGATTGGTTAGGTTAGCATGTGTGAAGGGGTTGGGTTGAGTTTGAACTCAGGGTTAGGTGGTTGAGACAGGCTAGGTTAGGGGTTAAAGGGAATATTAATGAATTGAATTACATAAATAACATATTCATTCAATAATAGGGGAATATGGTTATAATTAATTATTAAGCTATTGGTTGCTTTTAATAATTAGTTAGGACTATAGCCAATTAATTAAATTAATTAGGGCTAGGGGATGACATAGGTCAATTAGGTAATTCTTAATTTTTTGGCTGATATATCCCAAAATGCACTAAATGTGATTAGATGTGTTAATCAGATTTAGGTGCTTACAAGTAAAACAAAAGAGGATCATATGAAACACTTGGATTTAGTGTTAAAGAAGTTGCAAGAGGAGAAACTCACCGTAAACCTTAAGAAGAGTGAGTTCATGAAGGAAGAACTAGTCTACCTTGGCTTTGTAGTTTCCAAGGGTGACTTGAAAATGGATAAAGAGAAAGTAGAGGCCATATTGAACTTGCCATCACCTAATACATGGAATGAAGTTAGGAGCTTCCATGGGTTAGCCCAATTGTATAGGAAGCTCATTAGGAGATTCAGTGAGCTTTGTGCTCTAGTACTAGAGACTATCAAAGGAGTATTGAAGACTAAATTCCTATGGACCAAGGTAGATAATCAAGGGTTTGAAAGGTTGAAAATACAAGTAGCCACTCAACCTATATTGTTGTTACCTAGCTTTGACAAACCATTCATTGTGGAGTGTGATGAAAGCAACATTGCAGTAGGAGTTGTCCTAAACCAAAAAGGCAGGCATGTGGCCTTTTTCAGTGAAAGACTAAATGAGGCTAACTCTATGTACTCTTCCTATGACTTGGAGAAATATTCTCTTGTACAAGCCTTAAAGAAATGGATGCATTATATATTTCATAAATATTTTGTTGTCTTTACAAACAACCAAGCATTAAGCTACATAAACACTCAATACAAGCTTAGCTTGAGACACATTAAATGGATGGAGTTCCTATAGTCATATACCTTCACTATAAAGCATAAGAAGGAGGTACAAAACAAATTTGTAGATTCCCTTAGTAGGAGACTACTCACCATTCAGGAGATACAATTATGGAGTACATGAATTGAAGTTTTTAAGGACCTATATGAGGGAGATTCAAATTTCTCAAAGATTTAAAAAGTGTGCAAAGATTTTGAGAATTAATTTCATAGTGAGTTTGTAGAGTATACATTGCAGAATGGGTTTCTATTCAAAGGAAAGAAAATTTGTGTTCTAAAAGGCTCTATGAGGGAGAACCTCATACAGGAGAAACATAATGGGAGCCTAAGTAGACATTTTGGATTGAACAAAATACGAGACCTAGTAGAAAGGTTCTATTGGTGGCCAAAAATGCAGAAGGAAGTAAGAAGATATGTGGAATAGTATGGTATATGTCAGAAGGCTAAAGGAAATTCATCAAATGCAGGAATTTACTAACCATTACCTATCCCAAATAGACCTTGGGAGTGCATAAGTATGGACTTCATAGTAGGGTTACCTAGGACTCCAACTAGACAGATTTAGTAAGATGAGCCACTTCATCCCATGTAAACCAACACATGATGCTAGCCATATTGCCTACTTGTTCTTCAAGGAGATAATGAGGATTCATGGTCTACGAATGAGTATTGTTGTAGATATGGACGTGAAGTTCATGGGGCACTTTTGGAAGACCCTATGAAAGAGACTATGTACAAACTTATCTCATGGATCTACCTATCATCCTCAAATGGATGGGTAGACTGAAGTAATCAATAGAGTTATTGGAAACTTTCTTAGGTGTCTGAAAGAGGATTATGGAGTAGGATGGGAGAAATTTATCCCACTGGCTGATTTTTTATATAATGATAGCACAAATAGGACTACCGGGAAAAGTCCATTCAAGATTGTGTATGGCACACATCCAAGGGGTGTGATGGAGCTGAGAGACCTCAACAGATATGAGGGAGTTAGTGGACATACTAATGACTTTGCATAGTCAATGAGGGAAGTCCATGAACAAGTAAAGAAGACCTTAATGGAAGGAAACCAAAATTTGAAAGAAAAAAGAGATGAGGGAAGAAGAGATGTGCATTTTGAAGTCGGTGAACTAGTAATGGTGTTCTTGAATAAGGAAAGATTACAAAAAAGGATACCTAGTAAGCTACACATGAAAAGGATTGGGCCTTGAAAAATATTGGCTAAGTATGGACCCAATGCCTACAAGGTGGAGTTGCCCAAGGAGATGTCAATTTCTCCAATCTTTAATATGAAAGATTTGATCAAATACAAGGGGCTAGGTATGGTTGAGTTACAATATAGTACAAAGGTGCATAAAGATGTGGGAGAGTTCAAGAATCTAGAACAAGTCAAGCCACAAGTGGAAAATATATTGGATTCAAGGGTAAAGAAGAAGACAAGACACAAATTCTATATGGAGCATCTAGTGAAGTAGAGACAACAACCAGAGTCAAAATCCACTTGGATAGCTAAGAGTGACTTCAAGGAACATAGAATTAGTGAGGAGTTCCTGACACCACATGTACCTTAACTTGCTTGTTGCAGGGGGAGGATGGTGCATGAGCACCCTAAGGTCTTTAGGAAGATCTTTAGTAATTTTGGCTTGTAGGTTGGTTTTTCCAACAATCCATGAACAAGGACTATGTTATAAAGTCCCTAGTGTGTTTAAGGTGTGGTTTTAGTGTTACAAGAGATTAGGGTTTGTGAATTGTTGAGTCAAGTTGATTCTAGGGGTCTAGAACCTAGAAGTCAACTAAAAGGTCAAATGGTTGACCAAAACTCAAAAATGGGGATATTTTCAAATTTTTAATGTTTTCAAGTCATTTGAGGTCCTTTGGTAAGGTTTGAAACCAAATAGGGCCATCAAAGTTGAGAAAGTGTCATTTTGACAAAAGTTGTCAAATATGTCATGACAACTTTTAAAAGTTATCATGACAACATTTCCTAGATTTTAGGAATCATACTTTAGGATGCCTAAGTCTAGACCAGAGGGTCTAGACAGGTTAGATAAGATTATTTAAGGTTACTACAACCCTAATCTGATAGTTAGTCTTCATTTTGTACGGATTGGTTATTGGAAAGAACCAATTTACACTGTAATTAGTATACAGAGCCATCATCCAACACTTTTGTGGATTGAATGGATTGAATGAAAGAATGGAGAGTGTTTGAAATGTAATTCCTTAGATATTTGTGACATTTTATTAGTTAATTATTCTTTATGGTTAGCCTTTGTTCAATTCTTTGTATTTTGTGAGTTCACTGGCCAATTTTGGTTTAGCCATGTATAAGATGGTTTTTGTTTGTATTCATGTGGTTCAAAATCCCATGAATACTTGGAATCCATTAAATACTTGCATATAATTTTTAGATATGGTGTGTGGAGTGTGTGTGTGCAGGGGAAGCAAGAGAAAAAATAGGCCCTAGGCGAGTACTAGTTATTCTGGCTAAGGTGACTGAGTAGTGCAGTAGCAATGATGATTGTCTATTGATTGGTATGTTCCAATAAGTGATAGAGGAGTGTAGGGTAATTAGGTGTAGACATTTTTATTGAAGGAGGAGTGTAGAAGAGCTCATTAGACTAGTTGAAGAAGTTCAAGAAACCAAACTAGCCTCCATGCCCTAGAAACCCTTATTTTTAGGGGTTTGGTGAAAGTCCACTATGTAGAAAAGATTGGAATCAGAGACGTAGAAAATCCTTAAGGTGAGGAAAAAAACCCAAAGAATATGCAATTTTTTTCTAGGGGTGTTAAGGGATTTTAGTAGAAAATCCATCTTTTTAGTGACAGGGAGGGCTAATAGGCCTAGAAGGGCTACAAGGCCTAAAAGACTAGTAGTTTTTAACCCGATTGGAAAATGGGTGAAATATCCACAAAATTGGATCCATAGGGGTTGAATTAGACTTAAGAGGAGCCATGAAAGAAATGCACAAGAAGTTGAGACCATTGGAGTGGTAAGAGGTTAGTGAAGCCATGGATGTGTGGAGGTTATGGAGGAGAGTTTAGTGAACAGTTTGATGTTGTTGGTGAGATCCTAGTGTGTTAGAGTATCAAAGAGGTATCCTCTAGTTAGGGTAGAGATAGAGACCCTAAGGAAGACCAAGAGAAAGTCTTGGAGAGAGAAATAAATCTCTGGGAGAGGAGTTCCCCATCAAAGACACAATCGGTGGAACACTTGGAACCACAATTGGAAGAGGGTTGGAATAGGTAAAATGAACACTATGGTAAGAAGGTTGTGAGGTATGTAGAGACACTGGTGGAACACTCAGAGTAAGTGATGTACGTGGAAGATTCAAAGATAGAGGATTGGAATATGGAAGAGATGTAGTCACTAAAGGAGGAGTATAAGTAGGAATGCTAGGTAAAGGAACTGAAGAAGGTTCCACACTAGTGACAAGAGGAGAGAATCCTAAATCTTGAGCTTCTTGAAATAAAGGTTTGAAATTTAAATGCACAAGATGAGTGATACCACACAAGATATTAATACCTTGATCACTATCACAAAGGATTTTATTAAGGGCCTCTATAGCTTGAATAGAATCTTGATTATGATTTTCTTCAATAAGCCAATTTCCCATTTTATCAAGTTGAGTTGAAAGTTTTTTGTCATGTTTAGGAGGAAATCTTAAAGCATCATCCTCATCATGAGATGAGTGAGAAGAGTTATTATCTATAGAAGGATTGGAATCATGAGTGATCAAATTGTCATCTGAGATCCTAAGGAAAGGAGAGGAAGACTCATGATCAAAGGAACCCATCAGTCTGTGACTTCTTATAACTGAGATATTATAAGTAGGACTAGAGGTAGTAAAGCTCATACACCAATGCAATGCAAATGAACTAAATTAGGAAAACACAAGTCATGAACAAATAAATATTTTTTTTGTATTTTTTCTTTATATGATATTTTAATTTTTGAAATCTAAATGCAAGAACATAAAAGAAGGCTAATCTAATATGCATGCAAGATCTAACATGAAATGTAAATCTAACACCACAAAAGAAATATTTGTCGTAAGCGGGTTCAACAAAATGTAAAGATGAAAAATAGATGGTGAAGGGGTAATGGGTACAAGAGACTTGCACATAAAAATAATATCCTTTACATATGAAAAGTTGGGGGAGGTAAGATTCTCCTCTTAGCCCCAAACTCCCAAAGAAAAGATCCAAATTGATTAACCACAATAAAATGGTCAATGAACAAATGAATCAACTGATTCAAAATAAGAAGAAAGAGGAAAACCTTACATTCCATTTTGGATGAGAGTGTGCAATAGATCTGTAAATATTAAAATCTTAACTGAAATTAATTGGAGATGAATATTAACCTCAAAGTATAGCAGATTTGGAAATTTATATTTTATGGTGCATGTACTGAGTTTCTGGAAATTTTGCAACATGCCCTAGCCTAGAAACACAAAGACATAGAAAAACCAAAAATCATTTTATTTTTTGAGAAAGGTCGACCTTTACCCAAATATGGGGGCATAATTGTACCCCTTTATGTCAACCTTGACCTGCACTTCTGCAACGGAAAATTTGTTCGTGTATCCCGAAAGTTTACCGAAAGGGGTATCTTAATCTACTCTATAATTTGTTGTTCTATAGCTGTATCTACAAGAAAAAAAAAGGTTATGTTTGTTGGGGGATGGGTTTTCGTTGGTCAAACCCCAGTTTTGGAATTAAATTTGAAATAAAATTGAAATTGCCATAACAAAAGAGGTAAATTGAACAATTCACCTTGCTTATGTTGAAACCCTTGTGGAGGATTCGAATCCTTGAATCCACAAGTATGGATGCTTCAAATGGCTATATAATTGTAGGATGTAGGATGTCTCAAATAAATTACATTTATATCTTCAACACCATTCTTGAATGGATCTCAGAATAGGAAGAAGCTTGAATAGATATGGATGGATAAATTTTCAATAGTAGGGCTCCATACAGCTTGAATCCTTCAATGGCTACTAATGGATCTCCTTGATGAATTGAATAGTGAATTCTTTAATTCTTGAATTCTTGAAAGTAGATGATTGATTTGATATATTATGCATACATTATCCTTCTTATCCTTTCTTAGATTCATTTTCTTAGAAAATGAGAGGAGAAAGCTTCCTTATATACTAGTCTAGGGCACAAACTTCCCGAGAGGTTAACATATGAGGTTAAATTCCAATTATCCTCATACCCCTAGAAGTGGACCTATATTAAATATATTTTTAAGAGTTTCCACTTGGGAGCCCAAAACAACCGATCCGAAAGTGGGAAATAATTCTTTCCAAACCCTGACATCTGGAAATCTTTGAATTTTGAAATTTAGACCCTCAATTAGGGTTGAGTTTGATCCTGACCTAGGTCAAGGTTGAGGTAGACCTTGACCCATAAGTTTGACCTTGTCCCTGAGGTCAAGATCCTCAAAATCTTGAAGTAGGATACCAGAAATAGGTAGGAGAGAAGTGGAAAACAAGGTAGGACAGGAGAAAAACTAGATCCAAGTCAAATAACCATTCAAGGAATGTGACATGACCCAAAACCACTTACTCAAAGGGCTAAACCAGTCCTAAATGGAAGTGCTTCCATTTTTTGATGATACACCATCTTACGATTATCTGATTTTGATAGTCTGGACCTTATCAATGGAAACCAAATCATAAACACAAAGGTATTCTTTATATGTTAGACACATTGAACAAAGAACAAACATCAACATGAAAGAGAACACATCCCCTCAATAAACATCATCACAAGATAACACATCCTCTCACAAAACACTTAGACATGAGAATCAACAGAATCCCAACATGGATGACCAGGACAAAACTTGGGGTAGAGTTCATGCTAATACAAGCAATGAATGATACATATCTAATGAACATGTTAGAGAATTCCAACAAGATGAGTGATTTTAAAATATCATAGAAAAATTCCTTGCTGATAAAGATAAGTATTTCTTGCACCTAGCCTCTTTGGGAGTCCAACTTCCTCAAGAATTTGACAAAGATCATCTCAAGACATAATAAGAAGAAAATTATATCACAAATATGACAAATAAAATTCAAGCTTTATAATAAAAAATCCAAGACATGAAGAAAAAAATAACACACCTCTAAAAAAGTATTTATTTGACTCAATCTGTCCTTTTATATTTGATCATAATCATCAAAAAAATCTGCATCATGCAAATTGACCTCATCCAATAAATTAACATCATTATCATTGAATTATAGCTTGGTTGATCAATTTAAAAGGACTCCAGCTCAAAAATAAATTATCGAGTTACTTAGATTTCCCCTTCCCATAAGGAAATACTTGAAGGAACGTTGGTAGAAACAATTATCCCAAATTATTTAGATGTGAACTCATTCCAAGCCATGGTGTAACACCTAAAAAAAGTGTATTACTTATCCTTTTCATAAAAAGATGACTGATCCTTCAATCATCCTCATAATATGCCCTTGCACATAGAGGCTCTCATCCATAAACACCAAGTCAATTGTGTATTGATAGATGGAGGGGCCGACATAAACATTTGTACATTGAACCTTGTTATAGTATTGGGATTTTCTAAAGAAGTTTTGGATCCAGATTGAAAAAACACAATAAAGACATTTATTGATGAAGAGGGATTTTCCAAAGGTCTATAATTATTTCCCATCATAATTAAACCCATAGAAAAATATGTGATATGCCAACTTCTTTATTTGAACTTATCTTATAACATTCTCTTAGGAAGGCCATGGATTTATGACATGAAAGCAGTGCCTTATAAATTTCATCAATGACTAAAATTTCCCTACAATGGAGAATCGATCATTGTTTTATAAGACTCTAGTTACTTTCAATCTTGTAACACCATCAAATAAACAAGTGATAGTTTGGTTCCAAACAAAAGAGAGATTGGTAATGAACAAAAAACAAAAAGTTCCATGTTTGCCACATTAAGGGATTTTGAATAGAATATGAAAATAACAGATAATGGGATGGGAAAATCTAAATTTCATCAACTCTCTTCTATAAAAATCTTTCCCACCTCACCAAGAAAACATGGAAAACCGTCATCATCAGCACCTTGAATTTCTAAACCCTTGACCTGATCAATGATGGAAAATTTGTGAGGGTTTGAAAATGATTAGAGGAAATTGAATATAATGATGTCCTCATATGGTTGTAGAAAGATATAGATGAATCACATAAAAAAGTAAAACATATCAAGATTCTCACTAAATAATACATAAAAGGTTTGCACATTGTTGGTTGTATTTCCTGTTTGTAGTCTGCCCAGTAAAACTTTGAAATCCACACTAATTTTTATGTTCAAAATTTGAAAATCTCAAAATTGTTTAAATACCTCTGCAAATAATGTTTCTAGCCATGAACCTAGTTAAAAAAATGGAACAAAACCCTGATTCCTAAGTTTGCCTCTGTTTGAGAATGCAAAAAAACCTAGTTATCTCAGTCATGTTTCTATTTTGAAGTTACTTTATCGTAGCTTAAAGCCTTTAATATATCATGTGATTTTTAAAGTTAGTCACTAGGTCTCTAAAGGTGAAGAGAATATTACATTATGTTATGAGCCTTAGTGAAAAGGCTTTGTCATGTTATCTCCCAATGAAAATAATATACCTAAGATGATAGGGAGACTTAGCACAAACCATCCATCGTAAGTCAGATCCTATGATGGTCAGGAAGTCTCTGAATAAACTCCATAGTTAGAAAATCACTCAGTGACACTAAGTTCTTTTAGTCATGAAGTCTCTTGAACAAACCAGAGTTAGATGTCGGTTCCAATATTAGTGTTGTCGCTAGGTCACAAAAGAAGGCAAGAGTTAAATTAAAAGTCACGAGACCTGGCAACAACCATCAGATGAAAGAAGATCTAACGGTTGGTGCTAAGTCACTAGAAAATTTTGAAAAGTCAAAGAGGATCTAGCGATTAGGAAACCAAAGGATCAAATTCAGACACATGTTTGACAGTCGTGTTGTCTCTAAGAAAGATTTAAAATAAAGATATTATCTACAAACTTAGAGATAATGGTCGCGTAGTCTCATGAAGAATTAGGGTTTGCATTGGAAATCTGGAGAGTCGGCGTAGACCATCAGATGCAGATAAAAGAAGATCAATGGTAGTTGGTTTGTCTCCAGATAAATATGATAAGTGTATAATTTTTTAGTGATTAAGAGATAAAGCCTTAGTCGCATTATCTCTGAATAAATTATCAGTTAAAAGGTTTTCTTAGCGATAAGGAGATTACACAATTGCCAAGTCTCTGAAAGGGAAACCAAAGTTTTAAGAATGAGTTAAGAGATTACATAGTCGCCAAGTCTAAGAAAGGAAACCAAGGTTTAAAATTAGTTTTTAGAAGCTTTAGTTGTGGTGTCTCCAAAGGAATATGAGTTAAGAGATTTAATTAAGCGACAAGGAGATAACTGTTAATTAAGAAGTTGATCGTGTGGTAGTCGTCAAGTCTCAGTAACAAACCATAGTTAAGGAAAACATGCAGTGACAAGGAGATTACATAGTTTCAAGGTCGCTAATAGAAGAACCAGAGTTTGAGTAAAGATTTTTCTTCAGTGCCAGGATGTATAGTTTCCAGCCAATGAAATTTCAGAAATTTATTACAAGTGTGTTGAAATGTAGCTGAGTTGTATGCAAGATAGTAAATCAAACAATATTTGGATCCTCTTTCAAATCTAATAAGGGTTTTTTATGAAAAGAACTCATTCAAATTTGATTTCCTGTCTCTTTCAGAGGCTACGGCTAGATCGAAAATTGATTTCACAACATGAAGCATTAAATACATAAGTGATTGAATCACAATTATTTGATTTATGCATTGATGGTTCAGAAATAAATAAGGGTTTTTGTTAATCATTGCATCTTACCAAGATTTTATTGTTATCAGAGCTATAATTTTCTAAGTAATCGGTGTATGCAAAAACTAGAGTTTATGAAATTTACAGAGTAAAAAAAAGAAAGTATTTTAGCCCAGAATACTATGAATTTGAATGGTTATCATTTTTCTAGAGAAAATTGAGTAATTGACAGTTGGAAGTAAGTGATCTGAAGATAGATTTCTTTCAATATCGGTGAGCTAAAGTGTGAATAGAAAAATGGACAAAATGACTAAAGCAATGAGTGTAGCCTCTACCAGTGGAAAAAGTGGTGATGCAGAAGATGACATGAAAGGAAAGAGGAATTATTTTAAAGAATTCATCACCCCACTACCAAGATCCAGCCAAAATAGAAAGGTAAATGCTGACAATCTCATTGATGATTTATCATATATTTGGGATGTCAAAACTCTAGGTTCTTCTGGTTATTCATTATCATCTATCATATATGATGAGGAAATTGAATTACCTCTTACGAAATGCACTAATGAGAGATTGCTACATCAAGATCAATTTTTAAGTAATGATAATTTTATCAAGACCAAAGAATTTAAATAATTTCTTATCTAGAACAAGCAGAAGCAAGTGGGTGCACAACTACAATTATAAGGAGGAGATCCAGTAACAAGTGAGGCCTTCCAAATTTTGCAAGAATATGATCCTAATTTAGAGTAAATCACATTAGAAGAAGCTAGGAAACTTGTAAAGTCTAGTGGGATGTTATTGGTATAAGGATGGGATTTGGCCTCAGCCTTCATAATAGACCAAATAAGGATACAACCTAATGTCAATTTTTCATCAAAAATATAGGTTGGAGAGATGATAAGAGGATTTTGATATAATCCAAAATCCCAGGCCCTAGCAATGTGGAGCCTAGCTTCAAAGGATCAAAATCCTTCCTTGTTGAACATAATGGAGAAAATGGAAGGGGACAAAGATCATTTGGTCTATACAAAACACATGAGACTTGGAAATTTTCCAAGTTCTCACCCATTTTGCACAATTGAATGAGGCCAAGGTTTCCCAAATGTCTGAGAGATTCAAGAAACTAGCTAGTGAAACTAGTGGCATAGTCAAGGACATGGAATTGTGTATGATTAAACTCAAGGCATAGGAGAAAATAATAGAAGAATTGATACAAAACCTACTAGAAATGCATGAAGTTTCCCCTATAGAGCCCAAATAAGTAATAGATGCTAAAGTACAAATGGAGGAAATAGAGCATGCTGCAACAAGAATAATGCAGGTGAACAACGACCACAAAAATGTTGTTTTGGGTGCATTAGTTGAAGTTTTCTAGCATAGGATCAATGTGATAAAAGACAAAATAGATATAGTATATGGTGCCTATGGTAAATTTTCAGGCCTTCAAGTAGAAGTAAATAATTTTGTTTCAATTTTGAACCCATATTATGCTACATGGTCAGGAAGAATATGATTGTTTGAGTGGTTGGCATCTTTGCAACCACATAGATCAGATCTGCTAGAGGTAGTAACCCTAGTTACGGTGGAGATAGAGAAGATTGGGGTAACATTGTCCTTTTTCAAAGGAAAGGCTAATCAGATTGAGGAAATATTAAACATCTTTGGGCTTAATTACAATAGGTTTGTGCCACCAATAAGATTAGAAGATAGTCAAATCAAGCCACTAGGGGTGTGGAGCTCAGAATTTGACATAGTGCTACCTAATAAAGAGGTATATGTTTCTGACAAATGAGAATTAGATATGTAAACATATAATAAGATTTTAGATGAAGCATTTAAAGAAGAAATAGATTTGAACAAGTTTATTACAGATGTCAAGAGTATTATAGATGCCAGGTGGGAGAGACAAAAGACCCAATTGGAAAACATACAGATATTTGAATGGCTGAAGGAAGAAGATGTTACAACATGGGATGTTTTAAAAAAGCCCAAGAAGAAAAATCATGTCACTGTTGACCTGGACATTATGGATGAAGAATAGGAGGACACATGGTACCTGCTCTCTGAGCACAAGGAGGTTAGTTAGCTTGAAGACTAGTGTAAATTATCCTGTATTGGCGGTCACTAGGTCTTGCTTCAAATATCAGAAGCTATCTTGAATACATATAGACAAAGGTACAAAAGATCACAAGAAGACAAAGAAAAAATCAGATCTTATTCTTCATTTTTGTCCATCCACTTCTTGGTTCATTCATGTCTTTTGTATTTTCTATATTTTAGGTTTAGGTCTTAAAACCATCTGAAGCTTGTTGCATCCTTACTTCTTAAGGATTCCAAGATGGTTTTAGGTTATAAATAGATCTTATTGTAACATTTTGAAAGATGATAGAATATAATTACAAGGTAGACAACTAAAATTTTGTCTGAGCCTCTGTACTTTTGTGTATTGAATGTATTTTGAAGTAGTTATACATTAATAAAATACATTGCAATCTCTATTTTATATCTTGTGTTGTCTCTTTTATTCTTGTTCAAGCTTTTATGTGTTTATTGGCAAGGAATCTAAATACATCAACTGCAAGGTGGTTGTGAAATCATTTGTGAGGTCCTTCAAGGAAGGAATAATTCTTTCATATGGTTCCAAGAAGTTGAATATTGCTTTTAAAGATCTGATAAAAAAAGATATAGGAGTGAGTGGATAGGTTGTGATGCATGCTATCTAGATTGCATTTATTTTCATTAGTAACCTAATTGTGTAATTGCATTCAAGATTGACTCTGTATCCCATAGGATCAGGTAATTGTTGAACTAATTGGTTTATAGTTTTGCAAGTAATTGTTCAATCATCCAGCATTTAAGATCAATCAATCAAATACATTACATTCATAAGAAAGCATACATTTGATAAGCATTTGTACTCACATAGTATACAATTTAGTTTGATGATTCCTTCAAGAGAGAATCAAATAGGTTTCCCCTCCTAAGTTTAGAGAACTATAAAAGGAAGAAGGATGAGAATCCTTATCACATTACTATTTGATATTGTCAAGATAATAGTTAGTTTATTAAGCTCTGCATTAGATTATTCAAAGTCATTTGCATACTTATCTACTTATTGGTACAGTAAAAGGAATTTAGAAAGTTAGTAAGAAGACATAATCCACTATAATAGGTACTATTAGTCAGTAATCATTCAAATTTAATACTTTCTTGAGTCAATGGATCTCAAAAAAGAAGGAGGATCTTATCCAATCCTCATAAATTAGGCTTTTCTTGCATAATATACATTGAAAATATACAAGAGAAAGCATTGATACTAGTTTTAAAAGGTACTTGCAAGAAAAATCCCTAACAAATTGGTGACTCTATTGGGGAATGAAAATTACTATCCATTAATCTCTGGTTAAAATTTGATTTATAAGTTAGAGTTGAGTTTTGTTAGTTTAGGTCATTCTAGTAGTATTCATATTTCCCAAGCTTGTGTTGGGTGGTGACTCTAAAAGAAAATCTCTAAAATCAATGCAAAACTAATACACTTTCACATATATGAATACTAGGTCAAGAATGAGAGATAATCCATAAGTTGAGTTGGATAGTGGGATCCCCACTACTTCAAGAACTAGGATGTATTGGAGACAAAAGAAGAACCAAGCTAACATTAATGAATCTTCTCCTAGAAATGAAGAGAATAACACTAGAATGAAGGATACCAATTAGTCTACCCATGAGGGGAATACCTTAGAGTACATAGAAGCCCCAGACCTTGGACTAGAAACCTATGCATTTACTACTACTTCTAGTGAGAGAGAAGGAGGAAAGAATCCCCATGAAATAGTTATCCCTTATTCAACAAATGAAAAGGGAAAAAGATCATAAAAAGAAAAAAACATGAGAAGAAGGATGTTGACAAATTTAGAAGAAGATCTCTAAGACATGAAGATACAAAGAATGTTTAGAAGTCTCACAGAGACCAATAGACTCCAAAAAACCACAAAGCTTTAGGTTCTCAAACCTTTAGAGATAAAGGTAAAAATAAGGTTGCAGTAAATGAAGTTGAGGAACCCAAAATTCATAAAAACCTGATTGGGCAAATGTCTAAGCTAGATATTGATCTTGAAAAGGTTAAAAAAGAAAGAGAAACTATGGCCAAGATGCTGGAGAAAGTGGAAGCATAAGCTGCTACTATAGAGATGAATAAAAAAATTGACTTCTTGCAGTCTACTACAATATCTTATGTTGATACATAGAATGCTACAACATCAAGAAATAAGGCTTCTTGTTTTAGAGACCATAGAAAATTATTTTCTCCTAAAGATACTGACAACCTCCAGAGGAGACCACTTCCTACAGAAAGGTACAAATATTTTTCTTTTATTGGAATTCTAGTTTATCCTAATGCAATACCAAAAGATATGGGAGAAAAACTTCCAAAATTCTCAGGAAATAATATTGTAACTTGTGAAGAGCATTTAAGAATTTTTTTTGATATTATAGATGATCTAAATATCAATCATGAGGATGTCCTAATGAATTTATTTGTAATATCCTTAGTAGAAGATGCTAGGGAATGGTTTAGAGTATATCTCATAGTTATGTAGGAACAATAGATGAACTAATTAATCTATTCAATGATCAATATGGTGATAAGACAAATGAAGGATTTTTTCTCAATGAATTCAAAAATATCAAGAATAACTCAAAATAAGAAGTAAATGAGTTCAATACAAGATTCCAACAAGCCATGCATAAGTTGTTTGAAAAAATGAAGTTGGATCAAAAGGTATGTCTTCCTACCTATCTCAATACTTTTGATTAAAAAATGGGTTATGCACTTAGAAATAAGAATCAAAGAACTTTAACAGAAGCTTACAAAAAAACTATGAATATAAATATGAATAGGAGGATATCAGGAAAATTGTGTAAAGGAGATGATCCATGCTTTAGTAGGAGTAATCAAAAGGAACTTGAATACAGAGAGTACAACGCTCAACAGAATAATAGACCATCCTATAATAATAACTATAACCCAAAAAATAGGATGCATAATTACCCCTATGGTACCCAATTCAAGGATGGAAAGCCTATTGCTCCACAAGGAAAGACAAACCTAAGAATAGGACTCCTGATCCCCTACATAAAAATACTATTCACATGTTTAATGATGACTTTTGGTGTGAGGTGTGTGAGGCACCACACAATCCTTATTTTTTCATTGTTTCTTTAGACATAGAAGAAAATGAAGAGAAAGAAAATGATGAAAATAGGCTATGTGATTATAGTATGAATAATTCTTATTCATGTCATGATATGGATTCTGATGAGGAGATTGAAAATCATGACATATATGACTCACAAGGTAGAATGGAAGTTCATCAACAACAAATCTTGTCTGATAGTGAAGAGGAAGATAGGGTTGATCACATAAGGTGTTATGCCCAAAATAGTTAGGAACCCTAAGTAGAAAGAAAAGCCTCTGATGAAGAAAAATCTAGAATCGATGTTTATCTAGTGAACAAAGAAAGGAATAACTATCACCTAAGAAATAGGGTTGTGGATAATTTTGGTAGTCAGCCATCAGGCATCTTCATAAAAGAAAATAAAATAGATGCCAAATATGGACCAAAAAGAGATGGACTTGGGGAAAATTCAAACAAACCTAAGGCCAAAATAGTAAACAAAGATAATGAACCAAAAGATGTACATGTAGAAAAGGATAAAATTCTAGAAGAAGGGTCTTCCTCCCCAAAAGTAGAAAATAAGAAATATAAGGAGGATCCTGTTGTGAACATTTAGATAGAAGAAAACAATGTTATTGTAGAAAAACCTAAATCCTTTGATGTAAAGTATATTCCAGTGGGTATGGGCCAGTGTTTATCTTATATGACTATGAAGGTCCCATTCTAAGAGATTATGAGAATACAAGAACACAAAGAGAAAGTTATTTTAGTGTTAAATAATGTATCACTAGTAAAACCTTGCAAACCAAAACATATTGAAAAGAAACTCAACAATAAGGGAAAGGAGCTTGAGGTGATGATTTATGAGATCCCTCCAATTTTCTTAAACACAAATACTTCTGTAGGGGTTGTTGATCTATTTTTCATGACTTTGGTAATAAATGGAAAGATGCTCAAAATTTTTATGATAGACTTGGGAGCATATAATACAGTCATGCCAATAGAAATCATGAGATCCATGGGATTGCAAGTCAACACTCCTCATGGGAGGTGTCAAGCAATGGATTCAAGAGAAATCCCTATTGTTGGAACCATTGAAGCCTTACCTTACTGTATCATTTTAAAATGGAAGCACTTCCATGATATGAATGTTTATCCCTCCTTAGGGCATGTTTTTGACCACCATCATACTGACCCCTCTTTTTTGCATAATCTCCTGCTTATGTGCCTGTTTAGGACCCTTATTGGGCCTCTCTAGGTACCTTCTATCCCACCTAGCACATTTTTTAGGGGTTCTGACCCCCTAGGTCAAGGTCGACCTCGACCTTGACCTAGGTCAGGGTTAACCTCAACCTTGACCTGGGTCCCCCTTTCAAATCTAGAAGCTTGTCAGCTGCCGAAAGTCATAAAAAATTCATTTTCCCGCTTTTGGGTCAGCTGTTTTGGGTTATGCAGTGGAAAATCCTAAATTATATTTAATATAGGTCCTATTCTAGGGGCATGTGTCTGATTGGAATTTAACTCTCCTATGTTTTCCTCTATAGAGGATTGTGCCCTAGTTTCATATAAAAGGAAGTTTTCTCCTCTCATTTTCTGGAAGCCAAGATTAAGTCTCTCTCTATGTGAAATCAAGCAAGAGGTCATTAAGAAAAATTTTCAAGAATCCATTGTTCTAAATGTTCTCAAGATTTAAAATTATTCAAGTCTTCTTTTCAAGCATTCAATTTCTCCATTGAATATCAAGGATTCAAGCTCTCAAGATTTTGAAGGGATTTGTTTCAAGAATTCAAGATTCATCATTCAAACCCTAGATCTAGCCATCTTGGTGGTGTGATCTTCCTTCAAGATCCTTGGTACATCCTCAAGACTCATTCATTCTCCCTTCAAGGTGGATTCCAAGAATACAATCATGGAGGTCATTTCTATTGAGTCCAAGATTTCATATTTACATACTTTCTTACATTTAAATTACTTTGGCATATCTATTCAATATCATAGCTTCATTCTTAGATTCAATTCTACTACTTGCTAGCATTCTATACTTTATTGATTTCAAGGTTAATTCCTAAATCAGGGTTTTACTAAGGAAAACCCCTCTCCCCCAACAAACAAACCTCTTTTTCTTGTAGGTACAGGTTCAAGGCTACAGATTTGAGGGCAAATCTAGATACCCTTTTTAGCCAGCTTTTGGGATCCACGAATAGATTTTTAGTCGGACCTGTCCAGGTCAAGGTTGAGATTAATATGTCAGGGGTGACATTTGTGGGTCAAGGTCGACCTTTTTCTCAAGATGGTGTTGGATCAAAAAACAATTTATGGGTTTTGTTCGTCTCTGCGTTTCTGTTCCAGATCATACTTTAGATTTTCTAGAAATGGAGTACAAACTTTAGAAAACAACATTCTTTGATTTGTAATATTTCAAGGTTAGTGCATTCCTCGTATCCATTTAAATTCAAATCGTTAATCATTCTAAATCTATCACACATTTACATTCATTCACACACATTTTAAGAGGGAAACCTAGGATCTCCTTCTTTATTCTTATTTCCAATAGATTGGTTCATTTATGCATTGATGATTTTTGGGTTGATCAATTTGGATCCTTCCTTTGTGCATTTGAGAATAAAAGGGAATATATTATTTATCCCTCCACTCTAAAAATTAAATGTAAGGTGATAAGTGATTTGAGTATCAAAACACTCTTATTCTATTAATATCATTTTCTATCTTACATTTTGGTGAACCCGCGATAGACAACTCTTCCTTTTTTGGTGTTAGATTTGCATTTCATATTAGATCTTGCATGCATATAGAAGTAGGTTTTCTTTTATTCTCTTGCATTTATATTTCAAAATTTATAAAAATCACAAAATTTATTTAAAAATACAAAAACATTTACATTTTTCATTGTGTTCAACATGTATGATTTTTTTTTTGAATACTTTGATGAGGCTTATGTTGCTAAAGAGGATAGATACCCTAATGAGGTACATGGAAGTGAGGATGAAATTTGTTCGAATAAGATCTCCATTGATCCTATTTCTATTTTATCCTCCTCTATAATCTCTTCAATTTATCTTTAGCATAGAAGCGATTTAAGGATAGATGTTACTTCTTCTCCTAATATATGCCTTTTCTATGAGCCTACTTTAGAATATAATTCTTCCCCCTTTAGGGATCAAGCTTTAGGCACTCCTACAATGTGATCTATTGATAGGGAGGATAATCCTCCTATTTGGGATGAACCTTTGGATTTGGATGTTGATTACTCTCTTCCTCATGAAGCCATTATGGGTGATTCTACTTTTTGGGATGAACCCTGGGATAAAGACATTGATTTATTTCCTCTTGGTGAAGATTCTTTGATACAAGAGGGTGATTTATAAATAGATGACATATTCATACATGATGATGACTCTTTTTTTAAAAAACACTCTCCTTATGTACACATTTTAGAGAAAGAAGAAAATAGTATAGATTCTTGACCTCCATTTGAGATTTCTTCTTGTAATGAGACATTAGCAAGGAATGATATAAATTCCCTTAATGCTCTCCCTCTTAGTGATAATTCTATGGAGAATCAAGCTCCTACCTCATCTTTCCCTAGAATGTATTATGTTTTTTCTTCTTGTGAATCTATCAAACATACTAATGATGACTTAGTGACTACTGGAGTTCAATTGACTTGTTTTCATATGGCTTCTTGTTATGGTCATGGTTATCATTTACTAGTTAAACAAGGATTCCATAGTCAAGGATGTGCTAAGCATAAATAGGGAATTCAAATGCACTTACAGAATGGGGGGCATGAGAATTCTTATGGATTGGGATTTAATCCTCAACAACACATCAATGTTACCAACATCTTAAATAACATTTCAAAACATGATGAGCCTATGAAGGAATTTGACCAAGAGGTTTTTCTGCATATGCTCCTTTGTGTTAAGATGATTACTAGACCTAAATGCAAAAAAAAACGTAGTCTATACTTGAAGATTATTCCTTTGTGTTTCTATCATAGATTTCATGATCACTCTAATGAATTTCAAGATTTACATTATAACATTAGGAAGCTCATTGATAGTAAATTTATTTATATATATCATGTGGAAATGATTTATATTTCAATCCCATTTTCTCTAAATAACATTTATGTTCCTATTATGGAACTCCATATTATGTAAACAATGTTAGCCTAATCTTTGGTGGTTTGTTATCTTGCATAGTATTGTGAGCGATATAATAGGTCCCCTTTCATCCTTGTCCCTACACTTGGGGGGAAAGGATGTCATCTCCTTCTTTTCTGTCCTTCCAGGATCCACTTGCACTTTGTTAAGCAGTATTTATATATTATGTGATATCTAATCATACATGAAAATCTTGGTTTGCATTAAGGATCTATGTCCTTGATTATAACCTATTTCATTGTTTTTGTATTTCCATGGTTGATAAATCTCTTACCTTGGAAATTGAATAATGTGTTATCCCTCACAAGGGTTACTTTTTTCACTTCTTGCATGATATCTCTTTTCTACAACAACATTTCTTGATATAATTTGACATATCCCTTTCTTTCACCCCTGGGGGGAAAGGTATTTTCCTTCTTCCTCTAAGGATCTACTTTCCTTAGCTCAGTGGTATTTTTTTATCATATAACATTATTTTCTTATAAAGATGTATGTTTTTGACTATGGATACCCTCTTATATAAGAGGTGATTTTCTTAGGTCATCACCTCTTCTTTATTTTGAAAATTATGTTCTTTATAAACTCTTGCTCTTTCTTTTGGTTAGAGTTTGACTCCTTCATTACAATATTCCTCTTCCTCTTCATTGCAGGGGGCTTGATGATTGAATCTTAGGTCCCTCTTTTCTTTAGAAGATGACATTTCATCCTAAGAACTCCTCTATGGTGGGGGTCTTGATGATAAGATCTCTTCCTCCTTGAGGATCCTTTTTCCATATGTGACATATCAATTTCATGATTATCTAATTTCTTAGAGGTAAGGGTCAATACTCTTTGCTAGGGATATAGTGTATATCTTTGTTAAGTTGGATATCTCCTTTCTTTGTGAAGTAGACCTATCCTCTTTTTCTCTTCCTTATCCTACCTAGTGGGTAGTCATGATAAGGAGGGGGGAATATATAGGGTCTCCCTTGTACTATATTTTACATTAATTTACATTTTGCAGCATGCTAAATCCTTAGAAGGTAATGCACATAAGTTGCTAAATCTTGAAGAGACACGTATTTTTACTTTTATTTTTGCTAAATACTCGGAAGGTAACACACATAAGTTGCTAAATCTTGAAGAGATACGCACCCTTTTCAATTTTTCAATATGCTAAATCCTTGGAAGGTAATGCACATAAGTTTATAAATCTTGAAAAGACACGCATTTTATATTCATAGTGATACAAGAATGTGGATCTATGGATATTTTCAAAAGCCATCAGAAGACACATTACAATTACAAGAATAGTTTATGGGTGAACCTATTGGGATCTCCCTCCTTGGAGATTCATGGTAAGGTGGGCATCTTACTAGGTGAGGTAATCTCTATCTCTTTTCTCTATTTCACTTTCATGCTAGTAGGATTAGATCATGAAGCTATGTTATCTACAGTGTTTCTCTTGTATTTCTTATGTAATCATGTATGTCTCTATGATTGATTGCTCTTTATTTTTAATATATTTATGCATGTATTTTGAGTTAGAATCCTTGGTTTAAGGACTTATGTCCTTGACTTAGTGATGTTCTACCTCATTGTGATTCACCAAAGTCTTTCTTCTAACTTTACCGAAAGCATGTTCCATTTCCATACTTTCGCTAAAGTGGGGGCTTAATGTATTATCTTAAAATGGAAGCACTTCCATGATAAGAATTTTTAGCCCTCCTTAGGGGATATTTTTGACTACCATCATACTGACCCCTCATTTTTATTTCATCTCCTGCTTCTGTGCATGTTTAGGACCCTAATTGGACCTTTCCAGGCACCTTCTATCCCACCTAGCACATTTTCCAGGGGTTCTGACCCCTTTGGTCAAGGTCAACCTCAACCTTGACCTAGGTCAGGGTTGACCTTGACCTTGACCTAGGTTCCCCTTTCAAATCTAGAAGCTTGTCAGTTGCAGGAGGTCATCAAAAATTCATTTTCCCGCTTCGCGGTTGGTTGTTTTGGGTTCCAAAGTGGCAAATCCTAAATTATATTTAATATAGGTCCTCTTCTAGGGGCTTAGGTCTAATTCAAATTTAATTCTCCTATGTTGGCCTCTCTAGAGGATTGTGCCCTAGTTTCATATAAAAGGAATTTTTCTCCTCACATTTTCTGGAAGCCAAGATTAAGTTTCTCTCTGTGTGAAATAAGCAAGAGGTTATTAAGAGAAAGTTTCAAGAAATCCATTGTTCTAAATGTTCTCAAGCTTTCAAAGTGTTCAAGTCTTCTTCTCAATCATTCAAGTTCTCCATTGAAGATCAAGGATTCAAGCTCTCAAGTGTTTGAGGGGATTTGATTTAAGCATTCAAGATTCATCATTCAAACCCTAGATCTAGCCATCATGGTGGTGTGATCTTCCTTCAAGATCCTTGGTGCATCCACAAGACTGATTCATTCTACCTTCAAGGTTTATTCCAAGCATACAATAATGAAGGTTTATGGTTTTTATTGAGTCCAAGATTTCATATTTACATACTTTCTTACTTCTAAATTACTTTGGCATATCTATTCAATATCATAGCTTCATTCTTAGATTCAATTCTACTACTTTCTAGCATTCTATACTTTATTGGTTTGAAGGTTAATTCCTAAATCAGGGTTTGGCTAAGGCAAAACCCTCTCCCCACACACAAAAAAACCTCTTTTTCTTGTAGGTACAGGTTCAGGAGTTTTGATTTGAGGGCAAATCTAGATACCCTTTTCTGCCAACTTTCATGATCCGTGAACAAATTTTCTGTCGAACCTGTGTAGGTCAAGGTTGAGATTATTGAGTCAGGGGTGAGATTTGTAGGTCAAGGTTTACCTTATCTCAAGATGGTGTCAGATTGGAAAGATATTTCTAGGTTTGTTTGTCTCTGTGTTTATGTTCTGGATCATACTTTAGATTTTCTAGAAATAGAGTATAGACTTCAGAAAACAACATTATTTGATCTGCAATATTTCAAGGTTAGTGCATTCATCCTATCCATTTCAATTCAAATCCTTAATCATTCTAAATCTATCACACATTTACATTCATTCACACACATTTTAAGAGGGAAACCTAGGATCTCCTTCTTTATTCTTATTTCCAATAGATTGATTCTTTTATGCATTGATCCTTTTTGGGTTGATCAATTTGGATCCTTCCTTTGTGCATTTGAGAATAAAAGGGAATATATTATTTATACCTCCACTCTAAACATTAAATGTAAGGTGATAAGTGATTTTTGTATCAAAACACTCTTATTCTATTAATATCATTTTATTTCTTACACTTACAAATTAGCCATATGTCCTAATATAGTGTCTACTATGAGTGTACTAGTGGTTGATATTCCACCACAATATGACATGTTGCTATCCAAAAAATGGAGTGCTTCAATGGGGGGCAATATTCAGTGTGACTTTTCCTATGCCACTTTCAGTGTAGCTAGAAATAATGTAAAGGTGTCTAGAGAGGGAAGAACACCTCATATGATAGAATTGCATGAGGATACAAATATTAATTACTTTGTTGATATTGACATGGAAAATTTAAAAATCAAAAGGAGTGCTCACTAGTGTGAGAATGTTGATCCTTTGATGAAAGAGTTAACTACACTGAGTGATGGTTTATGGAAAATGTATTTTGATGGAGCCTATTCAAAAGAAGGATCAGGAGCTGGAGTTCTACTTATATGTCCATCAGATACCATATTCAAATATTCTTTTATGCTATCTTTTTAGTGTACAAATAATACAACATAATATGAATCTTTGTTTCTAGGGCTAGACATTGGTCCTAAACTTGGTATAAAGTGTTTAAAATTTTATGGTGACTCAGAGTTAGTAGTATCCCATGTAAGGTCCAACTATGGTTTGAAGAATGATAAACTAAAAATGTATAGATATGCTATTTGGGACTAAATAGGATTCTTTGATGCCTTCAATAAGAATTGGATAGAAAGGTATAAGAACATTATGGCAGGTTTCTTAGCTAATTTTGCTTTTAAAACTGATGATTTGACCTTAAATAGGGTATCAATTGTTGAGGTTAAAAGAAGACAAGTTGTCCCTAACAATATTTACAACTGGCAAGTATATGAGGATGACCAAGATATCCTTAGAGTTCTTGAATTCCTTGATCATTATGAAGACCAACACATAGATTGCAACAATTTTTTTAAGGTCATTGATGGTAAGGATTGTATACTAGGGAATGAGGTTTTCCAACTGAGTTCTAACTAGATTCCTAAGGGATTGGTAGAACTAGAGGAATTATTTACTGATCAGAATGAACACAGAGATAGAATAAGCAATGCCAAGATTGAGGATTTAGAGGAGATAAATTTGGGATCAGAGACCACTTCTCAGGTAGTTTATATTGGAAAGGGATTGGATTCCAATTTCAGAACCAATTTGATAAAATTGTTGAGAAAACATAAGCGTGTGTTTGCATGGTCATATGAAGATTTAAAGGCTTATAGGGAAGACCATTTCCAGCATGAAATCCCACTCAAAACATATGTGAAACCATTCAGACAAAAATAGAGACCCATTAATCCAGTGTTGGCCCCTAAGATGCAATAGGAGTTGATGAAATTAAAGGATGCTGGAATTATTCAACCTATCAAAAATTCAACTTGGGTTTCTAACCTAGTGCCAGTGAGAAAAAAGAATGGTGATATAAGATTGTGTTGATTTCAGAAATCTGAACATTGCATCCTTAAAAGATAATTATTCTCTACCAAAAATGGAAGCAATGTTGCATAAGGTTACTAGTTGTGATCTATTATCAATGATGGATGGATTTTCAGGCTATAACTAGGTACTTGTAAAAGAGTCAAAATAATTTAAGACTGCATTTAGTACTCCATGGGGAACCTATGTATATGCTAGAATGTCATTTGGATTAATAAATGCAGGAGGAAATTTTCAGAGATCCATGGATGTAGCATTTAAAGATTTTATTGATTTATTCATCGTTATCTATCAATATGATTTGACTACATTTTCTAAGAAAGAAGGGGATCATTGTGAACATCTAGAAAAAAATTCAACAAAGCTTTTGAGCATGGTGTTTCCCTGAACCATAGGAAATGTCATTTTGTAGTCACAGAAGGAAGGTTATTGGGACATATAGTGTCCAAAGATGGAGTTAGGATAGACCCTTAGAGAATATAAGCCATTGAAAAGGTCACTTCTCCAAAGAATATAAAAGGTGTGCAATCTTTCCTAGGAATGATTAATTTTGTTAGAAGATTCATTGCCAATTCTACTGAAATTGTCAAGCCAATTATCAAGTTACTAAAGAAAGATAAAAAGTTCTAGAGGAATGAAGAAGCTCAGATAAAATTTGAAAAATTTAGCAAGAAGTATAAGAGGCCCCTATTTTAAAATCTCCTAATTATAGTAAGCCCTTTTCTTTTTTCTCATTTACATCTTTTCATACTATTGTTGTTGTTTTACTACAAAAGGATGAAGAGGGATTTGAACATCCAATTGCATTCTTTAGAAAATATCTCCAAGCTATAGAGATAAACTATGAAATGATGGAGAAGCAGGAATATGTATTTGTAAAAGTTGTTAAATCATTTAGACGTTACTTGATTTGTGCCAAAGTTCTTGCATATGTGCCACATTCAATAGTTAAGGATATTGTCACCGAATCAAAAGTGACTGGTAAGAGATATAAATAGATTAATAGAATTCAAGAATTTAACTTGGAGATCCATATTACTAAATTTTTTAGAGGATAAGGTCTAGAAAAACTTATGACAAAATAAAATTTAGACTTGGTACAGGTGAATAATATAGAGATGCAAGATTCAAGAGTCACAAGCATTGAAAGACAACCATTCTAGGTTGATATCATGTATTACCTTAAGAATGCCAAGTGTCCTAAAATCATGTCAGATAATAAAAAGAGGAGTATTAAGTTACAATCTCATAAGTACACCTTTATTCAATGAGATTTGTACTATAAAAATAGAAATGGTGTACTATTGCTATGTTTAGATAAAAGCCAAGCTGAGAAAGTACTAGTTGAAATGCATGATGGAATATGTGGTAGGCCTTTTTCTTCTAAGACCACTGCTCATAAGATTTTGAGGGTTGGATATTATTGGCCAAGTATATTTAAATATTCTCATGCATTTTTCAGGAAATGTGAGCCTTTCCAGAGTTTCTCAAATAAATTAAAGTTCTCAGGTGCCCTGTTGTTGAACCGTATGAGTGCTAAATCACCTTTTACAATGTGGGATATTGATTTTAATGGAGAATTTTCAGATAAATCTAGTGGAGACACAGTTGGATACTTGTTTCTAGTGACTATTTTACAAAGTGGATTGAATCCTTTCCCACTAAAAAAGCAATAAGAAAAGTAGTTACTTAGTTTTTACTAGAAAATATTTTAACCAGTTTTGGTGTCCCTGCCAAGCTAGTAATGGATAATGCTTTGTGTTTTAGATCTGATTAAATCAAGGATTTCTACAATGAATATGGGATCATAATGTCTTATTCATCCCCATTTAATCCTCAGGCAAATAGAAAAGAAAAATCTAGCAATAAAATCATTTTGAAGATTATTAAGAAGACCTTGGAAAAGAACAAGAGAGCTAGGCACAAAAAGATAAAACTAGCTCTATGAGCTGATAGAGTAATAGTCAAGAAAGCCACTAATAGGTCACCATTGGAGGTTGTATATGGTTTATAATTTAGGATGCCTATGAAAAATTTATTACCTATATACAAGTTTATCCAAAAAGAAGTGCTAGAAATCTCTGATCCAGTGAAAGATAGAATAATGCAACTAGTTGAACTTGATGAAATCAGAAGAGGTCACAAACAAAACATAAAGCTGCAACAAAAAATGAAGTATCTTTTTGATAAGAGAGTAGGTTGCAGAAAGTTTATACCTGGTGATCTTGTAATCCAATAGAATGTGAGAGTAGAGGATAAAGGGAAACACAAAAATTTGAGTCCTTATGGCTTGGTCCTTTTATTGTTTCTCAGAGCTTTGGTAAATATTCCTATATCTTGAAGATCATGGATGAGGAAGATTATGAATTTCTAGTGCATGGGCAATTTCTAAAGCCATTCTTCAGTTGAAAATGAAATTTTTATGCACGGTAGATTTCTGTATTATATGTAAATAAGTGTGTTTCTTTTAGTTGTGTTTCCTTTCTGTAATAGGTTAGTCAACATCAATAAGAGTGGTCTTCAACCATAGATTCTATCATTCTTGATATAAAATTGTGTTTAAACATCCTCAGATAGAGCCACTGTTGGTTGTATTTTTAGTTTGTAATCTGCCTAGTAAAATTTTGAAATCCACACTCATTTTCATGTTCAAAAGTTGAAAATTATGTCTAAAATTGCTTAAATACCTCGGCAAATAATATTTCTTGCCATGATACTAGTGAAAAAGGCAAAAAACCCTAAGTCCTAGGTTTGCCTCTATTGGAGAATGCAAAAAACCCTAGTTATCTCAGTCATGTTTCTATTTTAAAGTTACTTTATCGTAACTTAAAGCCTTTAATATATCATGTGCTTTTTAAAGTTAGTCACTAGCTCTCTAAAGGCGAAGAGAATATTCCACTATGTTATGAGACTTTCCAAAAAGGCTTTGTTGTGTTATCTGCCAATCAAAATATTATACCTCAGATGATATGGAGACTTAGTGCAAACTGTCCATCTTAAGTCAGATCCAACAGTGATTGAGAAGTCTCTGAATAAACTCCACATTAAGAAAATCACTGAGTGACACTGATTTCTTTCAATCGTGAAGTCTCCTAAAAAAACCAAAGTTAGATATCGATTCCAATATTAGTATTTTTTTTGAGTCGTAGAAGAAAGGAATCTAGTTAAGTCAAAAGTTAGGAGACTTGGTGACAACCATTAGATGAAGGAATATCCAACGGTTGGGGCTAAGTCACTAGGAAAGTTTGAAAAGTCAAAGAGGATCCAGCATTTAGGAGACCAAAGGATAATATTGAGACACATGTCTTATAGTCGCGTTGTCTCTTAAAGATTTAAAATTAAGAAATTATCTGACAACTTAGAGATAATGGCCGCATAGTCTCATGAAGAATTAGGGTTTTCTTTAAAAATCTGGAGACTTTGCACAGACAGTCAAATGCAGATAAAAGAAGATCAATGGTAGTCAGGTTATCTCTAGGTAAATATGATAAGTGTATATAATTATTAAGCGATTAAGAGATAAAGCCTTAGTCGCATTATCTCCAAATAAATTATCATTTAAAAGGTTTTCTTTGTGATAAGGAGATTACACAGTTGCCAAGTCTCTAAAAGGGAAACCAAAGTTTTAAAAATGAGTTAAGAGATTACACATTCACCAAGTCTCTAAAAGGAAACCGAGGTTTAAAATAAGTTGTTAGAAGCTTTAGTCGCGGTGTCTCCAAAAGAATATGAGTTAAGAGATTTCATTAAGCAACAAGGAGATAATTGTTGATCAGGAAGTTGATCACGTGGCAGTTGCCAAGTCTCAGTAAGAAACCATAGTTAAGACAAACTTACAATGACAAGGAGATTACACAGTCATAAGGTCACTGATAGAAGAACTAGAGTTTGAGTAAAGACTTTTCTTCGGCGATTTATGACAAGTGTGTTGAAAGGTAGCCAAATAAATTTTAGAGATTTATGACAAGTGTGTTGAAAGGTAGCTGAGATGTATGTGAGATAGCCAAGAAGACCATATTGGATCCTCTTTTGAATATAATAAGGGTTTTTTATGAAAAGCACTTATTCAATTTTCATTTCCTGTCACTTTTAGAGGCTACGACTAGAACAAAACTTGATTTCACAGCATGAAGAATTGAAGACAGAAGTGATTGAATGGTAATTATTTTATTTATGCATTGATGGTTCAAAAAAAAATAATGGTTTTCATTAATCATTGGATCCTACGAAGAGTTTATTGTTATCAGAGCGATAATTTGCTAAGTAATCAGTGTATACAAAAAACAAAGTTTCTTAGATTTATAAAGTAAAATAAGCAAGTTTTTTCAGCCCAGAATACTAGGAATTTGAATGGTTATCAATGTTCCATAGAAAATTGAGTAATTGACAGTTGGAAGTGAGTGATCTAAAGATAGATTTGTTTCAATATCGATGAGATAAAGTATGAACATAATAGTAGAGAAAATGAGTCAAGCAATGAGTGTAGCCTCTACCAATGGGAAAAGTGGTGATGCAAAAGATGACATGAAAGGAAAGAGGAATTATTCTGAAGAATTCATCACCCTACTCCTAGGATCCAACCAAAATAGAAAGGTAAATGCTGAAAATCTCATTGATGATCTGTCACATAGTAGGGATTCCAAAACACCAAGCTCTTCTAGTTATTCATTGTTCAATTATTTTTGTAAAAATAGTGATGAAGTTGTGCCAATTTGAAACCTATGTACCTGTGGACTAGCCAAATTAGTAGTCACTCACATATTTGTAGATGATGATTTCATCTTAGAGATGGCCAATAGGTATGATGTCCTTAATGTGACTATAAAAAGGGATGATGGGAAAGCCCTAGTAACCCTAGATAGGAATTCATTTATGAAGTCATTCAATGTCTATTACCCCATGGCCATAGAGATAAATTTGAAATATTTAGAGGCTAGATATACAAGGGAGTCAAGAATTGCATCAAAATTTATCCAAGAGTATCATGTGCCCAGAAAGATGAGGAATTATATAGCACCCATCCTAGGAAATGCTCCTTACTATTACATGGACTTAAATTTCTACATGAATTATATTTCCTACACATTATGCAGAGTGTTGGGAGTAGATGGAGGGCCTAAGAGGATAAGTGCATACATCCTCATGATTTTCCTAGATATGAAGATCCCTCACATCAACACAAGTTATGATTATATTCTATATATAATCGACATAATGCATCAAGGGTTTGTTGATATGAGAAATAAGGAGAAAAACCCCAAGTTCATGCATCATTCCATATTAATGCATCTAATACTGTATTACAAGTTTCCCCTCATGGATTGTAATAATTTTAGGTCACACTGATTATTTCAAAATGAGGCCATCCCCATATAGTTTTGGTTGAGAGTGTGGAACTACACTTCCAGAGAGTAGGAATTATGTTCTTTTGAGAATTGGATAGTATACCCAATCCTCAAGCATTTGGGTGTAGATAAGACTAGGTTTCTAGTGAAGGTACTACAACTACTAAGGCCATGCCAATATGTTGATAAGTGGCTAGGAGAACACAATTGGGAATATTTTTATTATGAGAGAAATTATACTTTGATCAAGGTATATGGTTGTACACACCCACCTCATGTTCTAACATTCCACGTGGCACCCAGAATTGCAACTATGGAATTTATAAGACAATTTATTTTAATAGATAGGGAATACCTATCTTCTCATAGGAAGGGATTCATTTACCCCTAGACAGTTCAAAATATACAATTTTACAATTGGTAAAGGGCATAGATCCAGTGAATAATTGGATGAGTCATTACAGGATGAAAGTGGTCCTGTGTAGAGACACTAACAAAGAAGGTTTTACATTAAGTCACAAGAAGATCTTGACTCCTACCATTCCCTATACCAAAGAGCATGAGTAGTGCATGGAAGAGGACCTCATCAGAAACATACTGGAAGATGAAGAGGTCAATTTAAGGGCTGAAAAGTTTAATGATTTAATGGACTAGGAGAGAAAAGTAAAGAGGAAAGGTATTTATTTTGGGGGTATCTTCCCAGATTTTCCATATTTGAAAATACTTGATGCCATGATCGAGTCTTACATTTTATTATGTAATCATCTTGAAGATGGACTTGTAGTGAAGGAAAAGGGCCAAAAAGGGCATGCTTCATCTGAATAGGATGAGGATATTGATGAATATTATTCAAGTCCTAGCCCCCCTCCAATGGATCAGCCACTTGTTAATGAACAAGAAGTAGAGGGAGAAAATATAATTGACCTAACAGAGGTCCCTAAAATTGAGGTCACTAATGAGCCCCCATTCAAGTAACAACGAATAGAAATAGGGGAGCAATCACATGATAAGAAAAAGGAAAATAAAAAAGATAGAATTGGTTCTCTTATCACTGGTGATAGAGCTTATGATCATTAGCATAGGAAGAAAATAAGACAAGGAAAAAAGTTGTAGAAGGATGATGAAGAGGAAATTGAATTACCTCTTATGACATGCACTGATGAGAGATTGTTCCATCAAGATCAGTTTTTACGTGATGATAATTCTATCAAGACCAAAGAATTTAAAGAATTTCTTATCTGGAACAAGAACAAGCAAGTGGGTGCACAAGTACAATTAGAAGGAGGAGATCCAGTAACAAGTGAGGCCTTGAAAACCTTGCAAGAATATGATCCTCATTGAGAGGAAATCACACCAGAAGAAGCTAGGAAACTGGTAAAGTCCAATGAGATGTTATTGGTAGAAGGATGGGATTTGGCCTCAGCCTTCATAATAGACCAAATAAGGAAAAAAACTGATGTCACATTGTCATAAAAAATATAGGTTGGAGAGATGATAAGAGAATTTGGATGTAATCCAAAATCCTAGGCCCTAGCAATGTGGATCCTAGCTCCAAAGGATCAGAAGCCTTCCTTGTTGAACATATAGGAGAAAATGGAAGGGGACAAGATCATTTGGTCTGTCCAGAACATAAGAGACTTGGAAATTTCCATAGTTCTCACCCATTTTGCACAATTGAATGAGGCCAAGGCTTCCCAAATGTTTTAGAGATTGAAGAAACTAGCTAGTGATACTAGTGGCATAGTCAAGGATAGGGAATTGTGTCTGATTAAACTCAAGGCACAAGAGAAACAGATAGTAGAATTGACACAAAAACTGCTAGAAATGCCTAAAGTTTCCCCTATAGAGCACAAAGAAGTAATAGACGCTGAAGTACAAATAAAGGAAATAGAGCATGCTACCAAAGGAAAAAGGTAGGTGAATAATGAGCACAACAATGTTGTTTTGGGTGTATTAGTTGAAGTTTTCCAGCATAGGATCAATGTGATAAAAGATAAAATAGATATAGTATATGGTGCCTATGGTAAATTTCCAGGCCTGCAAGTGGAAATAAATAATATTTTTTCAATTTTGATCCCATATTATGCTACATGGTTAGGAAGAACATAATTGTTTGAGAGGTTGGCATCTTTGTAACCACATAGATCAGATCGGCTAGAGGTAGTAACCCTAGTTGGGGTGGAGATAGAGTAGATAAGGGAAACATTGTCCTTTTTAAAAGGCAAGGCTAATTAGATTGAGGCAAGCTTAAACATGTTAGGGTGTAATTACAACAATTTTGTGTCACCAATTAGATCATAAGATAGTCAAATCAAACCACTAGGGGTATGGAGCTCAGAATTTGACACTGTACTACCTAATAAAGAGGTATATGTTTCTGACAAAGCAGAATTAGATATTCAAAGATACAATAATATTTTAGATGAAGCATTTAAAGAAGAAACATATCTCAACAAGTTTATTATAGATTTCAAGTGTATTACGGATGTCAAGTGGGAGAGACAGAAGACCCAATTGGAAAATATACAGAGCTTTGAATGGCTGAAGGAATAAGATGTTACATCATGGGATATTTTGACAAAGCCCAAGAATAAAAAGCCTCTCACTATTGACCTAGACATTATGGATTAATAATAAGAGGACACATGGTACCTATTTTTTGAGCACAGGGAGGTTAGTTACCTTGAACACTTGGGTAAATTATCCTGTATTAGCGGTCACTAGGTCTTACTACAAATATCAGATGCTATCGTGAATAGATAAAGACAAAGGTGCCAAAGATCACAAGAAGACAAAGAAGAAATCAGATCTTAGTCTTATATTTGTCCATCCACCACTTGGTTCATTCCTATCTTTTGTCTTTTTAATATTTTAGGGTTAGGTTTTAAAACCATCTAAAGCTTGTTGCATCCTTACTTCTTAAGGATTCCAAGATGGTTTTAGCCTATAAATAGAGCTTATTGTCACATTTTGAAAGATGATGGAATATAATTACAAGACAAACTACTATAATTTTGTCAGAGCCTCTGTACTTTTTGTCTATTGAATGTATTTTGAAGCAGTTAGACATTAATAAAATACATTACAATCTCTATTTTATATCTTGTGTTATCTCTTTTATTTATGTTCAAGCTTTTATGTGTTTATTTTTAAGGCATCAAAAAATGGTTGGGATTAATGGGAAGTATGTACTAAGAGGGGAGGGGTGAATTAGTACCTCTAAAACTTTTGTATCACTTTTATCAATTAACATGTGTAATCAATTGTATATCCATTAAATCTGATTTAAACTATCTTGATGTGAATTATATCAAATCATAACATTAAACATACATGTGAAGATTCATAGAAACATTCATGAAAGTAATTTGACACATAACATAAGATATGATAATGCAGAAAAATCCTTTGAAAAAGTAAAAAATGCAGTGGGGATGACACCCACAAAATCTTCACTATCCATAAATTGGAAAGGGCCAATTAAGGCTTACAATTTTGATCACTTCTGATTATCTACCCTATTAAGAGTATCAGTGGAGACCTATTGAAGTCTACTTTGTTAGGATTTTTAGCAACACTATTGAGTGTGCACTCAGTTAACAGATTTGTTGTTGGACTGTTAAATCCACCTTCCTTGAAAGGATTTTTACACTTTGCTCCACTTGTTAGAATGAGAGAAAATTATAAATCGACATGGTAAATGCAATCTCCAATTACTGATACAGATCCAATTTATTTTACATGAAAAATATTATCACCTAATTGTGATTGAATAATACCTTTGATTCTTTGTATGCTCTGTTCTTGGTTTTGATAGCCAAATTCATCTTTTCTTGTTCTTGTTCTTGAAACTCTCAATCTAATCCATATATGGGCTCGTATGCTTCATTCATGTTCTACCCTCCCTTCACATCGTTAATAATGAATGATTGCATCATCTATTTATACATGGATTGACTTCATCGAGTTTTGATAAAAATGATGTTAACTCTAAGATAAGGTTTACAAATTGTACCTTGATCTCCTACTTTATGTGTGGTAAATAAGTTAGAATGATTAAAGTACTTACATTCATGTATCTTTTCCCTAAAGAAATTGTTTTAAAACAAATAAATATCCTAGAAATAGAATACACTTGCTTTATCTGATGTGGAAAGTCATTTCCACATTTTGCATGCTGCAACTTACTTTCGATTCTGTCTGTCGGTCATGCTTGACTGACCTTCAGGTTTTTTTTGTTTGATTGCACTTTATCTATCTTGTTGGTCTGAATCGTATCTTGCATGTTGGGTTCCTCTCTTAGGTTCCACTTTATCTTTCTACTTTGGGATAGAAAAAACTTTAGTGGCGATTATTCACCAATTGGAAAATGTTGCACGTCAGCGAGTGGGGAATTGACAATTTTTTATATATATTATGTTGACCCTATTGCCCAAAAATTATTAATATTGGGACCAATGCCCAGTCCCATCGCCCATCACTTTATTTAATCTTCTACTTTTCTTACACATCATCGCCAATGGGATCTAATTTTTGGTCCCCATAAATTTTGAAAATTTGTCTATAATTTATACGCGACCCAAATGAATGGCCTATATTCACCAATAGTTTTATACATTTATATTCATAGGTCACCCCAAATTTTCCTGGAATTTTTTGGATGTGTGTGTCAACCCAACCCAAATTTGCCAACTTTATTAATCATACCTTTGTATTGGACAACCTATAATCACCTCACAAATAACAAAAGACATGTTAAAATTACGCGGGCTTTGTCAAATTTGTATACCTTGACCTAATACCTCTCAATGAATTCACCAAACAAGGATAGTATAAAAACATTTGATCGATAGAAAATTTTCAGACTATTGAGTGCAACTTCATACTGCATTGGTGACTAGCAACTATAATTTAATTTGAGGCAAAGGTAAGTGATACTTATTTCATGACTGTAATTTTGAGTTCATTATTATTTAGTGGTAATCAGTTAGCAAAAACTGGTGACCAGGGAGACCTCAGACAAGATTTTAGGGACAATAAATCCAGAATCATATTTATATATAATATAGTCTATTGTCACTTCTTCAACAATTTAACATTTTTTTTGTAGTGGAAGTCATTGGAGAATGGAGATGTCAAACAAAAATAAGGGTAACAAGAATAACGGTAAGGCTCCTGCAAGTGGGGAAAGTCAAGAGAGGCCAAAAAAATACAGAACCTTATCATCATACTTTGGTCATGGTGTTGGAAATGTTTCTGTCCAAAATTGGGAAGCTGCTTCATCACAAGTAGATTTTGAAGATTCACAACCTGAAACTACACAACATATTAAAGAGGTAGGCGAACCTGATATCTCAGATCATGATGAACTTGAAGAGGATTTTTAGTTAAATACCCAAAGTTTCCATAATGATATAATAAACTTGGATGAGACTGAGAATGTCAGAGATGATGATGGTGCAGGGAAAAAGAAAAGAAAAAACAATTCAAAAATGATTGGAAGTGAGAGTTGTCGAGAAATTTTCAAATAGAATGGGTGTCAAATTATCCATTCATTAAACCAGCTGAAAATCCAATTGAAGGTCAACCTCTGGTAGAATGTAGATGTAATATTTGCACCAAGATAAATAAGAAGGAAAAGAGGTTGCAGTTAAAAATTGAAACCATATAAAAGCATATGGGTAAAGTTTACAAAAAGAAAACCATAGATGGAGTTGAAAAATCAGTGATAAGATGCAAAACAAAGGACGAATATCTACATGTTAGGAATGTATAATTATATGAATTTTAGCTGAATATATAGATGAAGCCTGCTCAAGTTAAAGGCTCTATTGAAGCTTGTTTTGGAAAAGCATTAGAAGTAGAACTAATGGGAAAAGTTGTTCATTTAAGTGTTGTTTTTAATATTTTAAGCAAAGGGAATCCTATGATAGACTACCCATCATTGAGTGCTTTATTACACTTTTTGATTGTTCCTATCTATCCTAATAGTCATTGGTCAGTAAATAGTGGATGGGAATGGGCAAGTTGTCTTGCCGATGTTGAAAAAGAGGATCTAAAGGAAAAAATTAAAGAGTCAAATTTTATTGCATTATCTTTAGAAAAGGTTACAACAGTAGATGATACTTCATGGATATGCATGCATGTTTATACTGTACACAATTTTGTCTACCAACCTCATCTACTAACTGTTGCTAAAATGAAGGATAATGCGATAGCTGAAAATCTATTTAAACTAGTAAAGAGTGTTAATCCCTAAGTTTTGTTGATGATTAGTGACCCACACTTAGTCATTTACTTAGGCAGTTTTAGTTGGTTAGCCACTATGGCCGAGCTAGTTTTAGGTTGCCGAGTTACATCATGTCGAGCCAAGTAGAATATTAAGTGTCACGCAACAGAGATGTTTAGTGCCAAACTGAATAGTTTTTGCATACATGTCAGAATTAATTCAAACATTGATGTAAATAGTTTAGGATGACTTGTATGAGATTTGGGCCGATATTTTTATGCATTTAATATTTTTCTACTGAGTTAATTTCACATTTAATTGTTTTATACTATGCATGGAATGGAGCCAATTAGGCAATCAGTATGCATTGGAGGCATAAACAATAGATCTTGATCATTGATCTAGATCTCACTGCCAGATCCGAAAAGATATAATAAGATTGCTTCTAACCCTAAGAGATAATTATGAGAGCAAGAGACATACAGAGAAGGGTTGTGTGTTCATGAGAGATGAACAGTAAGTCATTTTTAGAAGAATCCTAGATCAAGTACAATGACAGAGCAGTGATAAGAAGAGTAAAGACATATCAGACTGAGAGATCACATAAGGTATTGGAAAGAGTAGATCTATCATCAACATCTAAGTGCATAATGAAGGATCACTATTTGGAAAATTCTAATAGGTATATCAGGTGAAATCTCTTAACAGATTGTTTCTAGCAGACCACTTCAAATCTCTTAGCCGAGTGCTTACTTTACTATAAGTTGTAATCCTTTAACAAGGTATATTGTAATGATCTTTAGTTCTTAAGAGAACAAACCTTTAACCAGGTATATTTCATGTTGTAATAAAAATCTTGTAGTCCTAACAAGCACACTTTATTGCTATAGTAGTGAAGATTTTGTGGGTGTCATCCCCACCCTAGTTTTACCTATTTGGGTTTCTTGGTTACCAAATTTTGTGTTATGAGTTACATATTTCATGTTATTGATGCTATCTGATGTTATGTTAAATTCATATATGTATGAATGTGAAGCAATTTTTTTTAAGTGGTTAAGTTTGAAGATATGTTTTACCCCCCCTCTTAGTATCTTGCTTTCCCATTCTTGTACTTTGAAAAAATTGTATTAGAGCCCAGTTCACCTACAAAAGCTTTTAATCAGCTTGTGAGTACAAATCTTGAGATGGAGGTTTACTAGTTGGGAAAAGTCATTGAGAATTAGAAGATCAAGATTCAACTAGCATTACATCCGTTTGAGATAGCAAGATAGGAATTGAAGAAATAATTGATAGCTAGGAAAGATTTGGCCAAAAAAATGAATGATACTCATTACTAGGAAGATGACACTACAAATCTATTTTAGAATGGAGATTCTACTAAGAGCAATGCAGAAATTGTAGATCTACTGGAAAAGAACAATGCACTGTGTGAAGAAGTTAGAAAATTGAAAAGAGAGCAAGAAATGTAGACAGTGAGACTATGTGAAGTAGTGGAACAAAAGAAGAAAGTTGAAGATGACAAAGCTATGGAAGAAGAAGACAAAAAAGTGATAATTGTAAGACTTGATGAAAGGACACATGATGTGCAAATGATGACAAACAATAAGATTGACATGGAAAATCAACTGATACTTACAAATTAGGAGATTAGTAGGAAAGATATGGAAATGATAAATCTAAAATCTGGGAACAATCAATTGAAAGATGATCTGAGATCTGAGGAGGAACTGAATGAAAGGTTGAAAAAACCTAATGAAGCTTTGACTCATTTTGAGAATCTAATGGAAGCATCAAGAAGGTCAAAAGATTCTTATGGATTAGGTCACACTGAACCAAAGACATTTTATGAGAAAGGAGAATCATCTAAGAATGGTGAAAGGAGGAATGCAAAGACAAACCACAAGAAGCCTATTTTCCACCAGTGTGGAAAACTAGGTCATACAGAAAAAAATTGACAAAGAAAGAAAGGTAAGTCCAATCCTAAACCTAAGTTTAATGGCCATTGTTTTAATTGCAACTAGACCTAAAGTCAACTGGAAGTTCACTGAGTATGGATTCTAGCACTAGCTCCTTACATTTTAATAGGTTGACTTATGCACAAAGGAGGATAGTCGAGCTCATGGCTGATGATGGTCAGATTAGGACCAAATTGATTACTATTCAGACAAATCTGATACCTCATCTAGAGGTCTTTCAGAAAGAAATTTCATCTGCAAATGAATTGACTAAGAGAGATTCTAATCTCTCCACTGTAGAAAGTTTAGTTAGTCTAGCTGTCAAGCTAGAAGTGAAAATAGAGGTTATGAAGTTTGTCAAGGACAGTCGGGACTCTGCATTTGAGTCTACCTTACAACTTCATAAACAATTTTTGGATAAGTATAACTTGACCCCACCAGTATTGAGTAACAAAAAAAAGGGGGAATTAGACATGACTGACAAGGAAACAACATAAGGAGATTAGTACAGGTATCCCTGTAAATTTTTTTTTTAAGGCATGTATACTATGTAAAGTTTTGTATGTAGTATGATGTACATTCCTAGGGGGAGTACAGTGTGTACTTAGGCAACATTTTGGATGGAATGAATTGTAATGATAAGTGTGTTTTTACAACTAATATCAAAGGGGTAGATTGTTAATCCCTAAGTTTTGTTGATGATTTGTGACCCACACTTAGTCATTTACTTAGGCAGTTTTAGTTGGTTAGTCACTGTGACTAAGCTAAACATTCAAGGGCGAGCAACATTGCCAAGCTATTTTTAGGTTTTTGAGTTACATCATGCCGAGCCGAGTAGAATATTAAGTGTCAAGTGACAAATATGTTTAGTGTTGAGCAGAATAGTTTTTGCATACATGTCAGAATTAATTCAAACTTTGATGTAAATGGTTTAGGCCGACTTGTATGAGATTTGGGCCGACATTTGTATGCATTTAATACTTGTCTGCTGAGTTAATTTCACATTTAATTGTTTTATACTATGCATGGCATGGAGCCAATTAGGAAATCAGTATGCATTGGAGGCATAAACAATAGATCTTCATCATTGATCTAGATCTCGCTGCTAGATCCAAAAAGGTATAATAAGATTGCTTCTAACCCTAAGAGAGAAGTGTGAGAGAAAGAGACATACAGAGAAGGGTTGTGTGTTCATGAGAGATTAAAAGTAAGTCATTTTGAGAAGAAGCCTAGATCAAGCAGAATGACAACACTATGATAAGCAGAGTAAAGACATATCAAATTGAGAGATCATAGAAGGTATTGGAAAGAGCAGACCCTCCATTGGCATTTGAGTGCAAAAGTACTATTTTGAACATTCTAACTGGTGTATCAGGTGAAATCTCTTAATAGAGTGGTTGTAGCAGACCATTTAAAATCTCTTAGCTGAGTGCTTACTTTACTTTAAGTTGAAAAGGTAGATTGTAATGATCTTTAGTGTTAGAATACTTCAGAGATAACTGAGAGGTGGGGGTGAATCAGTTATCTGCAACTTTAAATATTTATCTTATACTTATTAATCCAGATTGATAGAAAGTAAATGCACATATAAATAACACATTACACAACACATCAATTTGGTTACAGGGAAAGAAAATGGTAAAAACCCTGGTGGGAATTAGTACTAACAAAGAACTATACTATTTATAGTGATCCCTGTTAAAAGATCTTCCAACCCTGTTAGGAGTTGTACAATACAATGCAGTAGTATAGTGACCTGGTTAAGGGTCAGACCCTGTTAGGAGTGTTTTAAAATAACCCTATTAGAGGTGGTGGACTCACTATCCAAGGACTCACTGTCCAAGTGGTGAAGGCTACAACCTTCTTGTTATTTGATACACACTGTATCAACAAGGTGAATTGTTGTCTGTGACACTGCTTGTTTGATCAGTTCCTTTTATGTGTCGATGCTTTAACCTCTTGTAAAGAACTACAAAAATATTCTTTGTGTTCTGAAAGCTTCTACTTCAATATCTATATTATCAACATGTGATAAATATAGCTTTGTTGCTTTAACACTCTGCTCTGCTTTTCTAATCTTTTCCTTTTGCAACTCTTCTTATTAAAAATGACCTTCTATAAGTACATACACCAAGTATGAGATCATGGGACCTGTAGGACAACTCTTCTTAACATCCTTGTCAGCTCTACTAAGCGTTCAAGCATAATTACAACCATGCAAGTACTAATTGAATAGACGCGTCGCTTCACTAAGTCGGCTTCATCAATTTAATCATAACTTTGCAATCTTCTTGAAATATGTTTGGCGCGTTTAGATTAATATCAAAAACTCATAACTCATCATGAATATACACATGCATATCCTAAAGATAGGCACAACTTGATCAACACATTACATACATTGGCCTTAACCTATTATTCCTCCAGAACTGTAACCGTCAATAACATAATTACATATCATTATTGAAACTTTGTATCTGGGTCTGCGTGTATGAACATAGAATAGTAAACATGTCAACAACATGTATCTATCCACACTGGTCTTCATGTTATCATATGGATAAGTACATACAGAAGTACTGCTGTGTATTATATGTTGTCATCAGTGACAAACATACAATCAACCAACTGTTTAGAATCAAATCTCCAACATTTAGTTCTTAACAGAACAGACCTTTAACCAGGTAGATTGCATGTTGCAATCAAACTCTTGTAGCCCTAACATGCACACTTTATTTCTGCAATAGTGAAGATTTTGTGGGTGTCATCCCCACGCCAGTTTTACCTATTTGGGTTTCTGGGTTACCAAATTTTGTGTTATGAGTTACATATTTCATGTTATTGATGTTATCTAATGTTAGGTTAAATTCATATATGTATGAATGTGAATCAATTTGTTTTAACTGGTTAAGTTTGAAGATCTGATTCACCCCACCCCCTCTTAGTATCTTGCTTTCCCATTCTTATACTTCCAACAAAGAGATCTCAAATTGAATATGGAGGTATAAATGACATGACAATTGCCAATAAGTTGGTGTGTGTTGGAGCGGATGGAGCTTCATTAATGCAAGGATAGAGGGGCAGTCTTTGCACAAAGATATAATATTCTTGTGTGCCCTACATTACTCCCATTCACTGCATGGCCCACATAATGAATCTATCTTTTGGAGTTGTTAGCAAGCATGGTCAAGTACAAAATATTGAATCTTTAATCAAAGAGCTCTACGAATACTTATGTCAAAGTCCAAAATGATTGAGGGAATTTCAACACTTTTCCAAAGGACTAACTGACGGGAAAAATATTTTGAAGGATAATGATACTAGATGGATCTCTTTGGATGGACCAGCACATCGAGTGTTTTTAGAGTATGAATCGTTGCTTGGTCTAATGAACTCAAGTCATGAAGAAGTAGGGCTACCCAAATTTCTTGAGCTACTACAAAGGTTATCTAATGTAGAGACACTCTTAATGTTAGCAAGTATTCTCCCCTTGCTGGAGGAAATGAGGAAAATAATGAAAAAGGCCCAGAAAAGAGCAATATATATTGTAGAATATGTTGCGCTTCATAAATTGACATGCATGATGCTAGATAATCTCTATCAATTATGTGATAATGTAAAATTTTCCAGCTGGCTTAAAATCACAGATTTGGACAATCCTAACAAATTTTTAAAGATTGGTGTAAATGGGGATTTATGTGTAGAAGTATGCAAAGTTGAGATACCAATGTACTACTATGCCAGGTTCGAGTCTGAGGAACCAAGAAGGAAGAATAGGAAGCGAGTATCAAGTCTTAAAAGGGAATACTTTACCAAGATTGTTGAGTCTGTAACTTCTTCTATGAAGTGCATTGCCTATGATCTTTCCTTAGAGATTAGAGTAAGATTCCCTCCAGTCAAACTACTTGAATCCATGTCTATTGTGTTTCCTTGATATTGGAGTATGAACAATTCAAAGGATTATCAAAATAAGCTAGTAACTTTGATAGATCATTTTTGCAAAACCATAGAGTTAAATGGAGTAACTCTAAATGGAATTTTAGATGAATCTCATTTGAGAGAATAGTTGGGCCATTTTTCACAGACAATGAGGGAACAATATAATATTACGAAGAACCCCCATGAATATGGATCAACAATAAGGCTTTAGAATTATCTAGCTGAGAGAAAAATGTTGATTGATTCAATATCAACAATTTTCAAGCTTGGTGATTTATGTCTGACGATGATATTGGATTCGGTGGAGGATGAGAGATATTTTAGTGCTTTGGGGTTCCTAAAGTCAAAGCTAAGAAAAAAACTAGACAAGAATTTGGAAAATTGCTTGAGGCTCTATAAATGTCAGAGAAGAGGGCTGGGCAACATTTCAAACCAAAGTGGGAGTGCTAGAGACAATGATGTGAATTTCATTGACTCATGTACTGGTATTGGTAATGCTAGAATTGAACTTGAGTTAAGTAGAGGTATGAAGAGTGCATAAAATATATCAAAGAACCAAGGAGGCTATGAATTTTATGACAATGAATCTAAGGATATCGATAATGAGATGATTTGGCAACTTGATCCTTTGTAGAAGTAGTAGGTCCTAGGTATTTATTAAACTTTTTCTTTATAGTCTAGTGTCATTTTTTGTATCTTATCATCATTCATCAATCATGCATAATGTCATATTCCAATGTCAAAATTCAAAAACATGAATGTGGTTGATAATCTCTTGAATTCTACAATTAATAATGGTTATCTTTTGCATTATTCAGCTCATATGGTACAATTCTTAAAGAATATTTTTTTTTTTGAAAACATAGCAATTCATATGATACAATTCTTAGAAATAGAGATTCTCATTAATTTATTTACAAATAAGACACATTAAAACAATTCATTCATTAATTGTACTAAGAAGTAGAACACAACTTTGTGTGATTTTGTTTGCAAAATTGAATTGACATTGAATTATGACTCAAGAGTCAATACCTAATTTCAATTTCATTACCCTTAGAAAATGACCTGGAATTCCCTTTTATAGAAACAAGGGAGAAACAATGGCTTCATGTCAATTTTCCTAATGTGAAGTCTCAAAATCAAAATCAAAATCAGTAAGAGTCAAGACCAGTACACCATCTCTAGAACTGTACATTTCTACATTTGAAAGGCTAGTTTAGTAAATTAGCAATAGACTTATAACATCTACTACATTGATCCTGTTAAAAAAACATAGTTCAAAATTGTTACTTTTAACTCAATTCAAGCCAATAGATAAATAATATAGAGATGATTGAAACTAAAAGTAATTTCACATACTATTTTTTATTACATCAAGATGATTCTGCGAGTTTGTTTAATAAGCTCCATTCTATATCACTTGGATGGTTAATATTTGTCAAGTTATAGTAGATGACCTACAACCTCGTTAGCCATTCATACTTTTTAGACTGACTTGAAAGGAATGATCCTTCCAGTATTGCATTCAAATTTGTCAATAGTTTGATGCAGTTTGCAATGCCTTCATGAGTTGTGTCCCGAGGAAGCTTGCCTAAATCAGTGCTCATTGTCTCCTCCAACCTTTTTTTGTAAGATTCTCTTCCAAAAAAAATTATTAATGAGTTACTAGGTCTAGGACTCGGCATACCATGACCTATCATTTCATTTTTTGTTTGATTCATCTTGGCGAGCTTTATCTCAAATAAGGAAAGAGTTTCCTCTACTTCCTTTAGTTTCTGACATTTTTGTAAGACAGAGGTTGATTTTATTGATGCAAGAGAGCATTCATTAATTCCCTTGCTTTCCAAACACCTGTCACTAGTTGTGTTGATTTTTTTCAAAATCTATTTTGCAGTTTTCTCTCTCTCACAAAGTCTTTTGTATTTGTCAATGTTCTCTTTGAGCTTCTCAAAAACATCTCTAAGAATTTCATTCAATTCAAACCAATAACACAACCTATCACCAACGACCTTTATTTTCCCCCAAAGGTCTCTTTTTATTTGCTTGACTATATTTTTTATTTTTTCATTCCAGCTATTTTCATAAGTTTTAATTATCTTTTTTTTTCCTTCTTTAGGTCTTCTCTCAATTCTGACAACTGGTGTTCACTCTATTTTTTTATTTTCTCTGCTTCCTCTTCCCATTGGTTTTCTTTCTCTTCTGATTATTTTTCTTTTACCCTCTCATCCTCCAATTGTTTCTTTAATTTATTTTTTACTTGTGCCGCACTCTCCAAGCTTTTGTATAAATTTACTGAAGAGGCTTTTTCATCCTCTAGATTTTTATTTCTCTCTTCCAATTTTTCCCTCACAAATTTTAGTTCCACCTCCATATGTTCTTGCTGAACAATTGCTTCTTTAGAGGATGAATTTTTTTTTTATCTTTTTCTCTAATTCTTTGCACCTATTATCTGCTACTTTCTCCTTTGTCTTTTCATTTGCTAGGTCTACCTGTAACTTTTCTATTCTTCCCTAAAGCTTTCTATTTTCTCTCTCCAACTTCATCACTGAACTATAGATAACTTGGTCAGTCATTTTTGACACATTTATCTTGTCCACAATTTTAATTTTTGATAAATCCATTTGGAGGGTCTAACTTGAAAATGAGATGGATCTATCTGACTGTTTGGTTGATTGTTATCTCTAGCTAGGGGCATAAAAACCATGAACTCCATATTTTCATTCTTTGGGTCATATGTGGGAAATAATATATTCAATGCAAGTTCTGCATAACAAGCTGCAGTAATTGCATCCCTCTTCAATTTCTTAGTATTTTTTCTATTCTTATTTTTTGTTTGTTCAAAGTTCGTTACAAAATCATTGTAACAAAAATTAGGGTTTTCTAACATAATTGAATGTTTGAAAGGAGAAATAGAACTTGCAGCTATATACGAGCTTCCACCTATGGTTCTAATAATTCCACCATGAGGATTAGTAGCAGTAACACCCTGACCAATTACAAGTGCAGTATTTGGACTTTTTGGAGGGTTTTGTCCTAAAGGTGTGGCAATTATTGGACTCACAGTCATAGACACCATTGGCATTGTTGTCATAACCTTTTACTTCTTTACACTACCTTGATCTCTGGGATCCACTAATTTTATGTCCATTTGTAATGTCCTTTTAGGACCATTAGTACTACCCATGCCATCCCCACCAATGGTAGTTGCACTTGATTAAGATTGAATATGAGTGGTTGGCTAAGGTGGAACTGGATTTGAAGCTGGAACAAATGAAGGTGCAAGTGTATGAGACTGAGTAGTACCTTTTTTTGATAAACTTCCAATTACTGGTCCCCTACCATGTTTTGGTGGAGTGGGTGTGGCAAGTGGATACCAATTGCCTTCTCCTGTGGGACCCAGACCACCGCTACCTAGAAAACCCATTTTGTCTACCATCTCTACACCTTTGCCATATTTTTCTTTTGTAGATGCACTGACTCGAGTAGCAATTGTGATAGAATCCCTCCCATCAAAACCAATATCTTGATCATCATAATCACTATGGTGTGCTTGAACAGGATGCTCTGTATTCAACACATTGCTAAATATTTCATCCTTGTCTAGATCATAAAGATCTACAAAGGTCTTTGGCTTGCTAAGATTCTTCCTCATTTCCCAGAAATCTTTAATTTTGGTTGCAGTCCAATTATCATCTTTACATTGAAGCATTATTTTGTTTGAAGTAGTTTTTGTAGATGGTTGAACAAATTGCTGGTAGAAATTGTAGGATGTCTTTTGCTGCACTTTTACTTTCTGATTGTGCAATGCAATAATTTGTGATGACAATTCCTGTATTGAAATATTATTTTCAGTGGCATATTTCCCCATCTCTTTTTTGACCTCACCCCAGGACTCCATGTTTTTAAATGTTTCTATCAATGGCATACTTTCATGTTGACATTTTCTTTCGGAGCTCCCATTCGCTCTAAGTTTTGATCCAATTATGTTTAGTGGATCATACTGCCAGTGACTGTCAACAACAAAGTGAAAATTTAAAAAAAAAAGTATCTGCCACTTATAATCCTCTTCTCTCAAATTTGAACCCTCCCAATGAGAAAGGCAAGGAAGGAAATATCATTTTCTTTTGTTGACCATTAAAGAGTGCATCTGTGCTCTCCATCTACCAAACAAATTCCAATGCAAATACCCTCTTTGTAACATGTATTGGAAGTTTGTAGGGTTTACCACTAAACCGTAAAACCTTACGGCAATGTAGTCTTCCATGAAGTACCTGTCAACCAATTGTATTTTATTTCCAAGTTGAATGCAATCTCTACAAGACATAGGCAATCTAGGCAATGGAGTGCCTATAATTTTATGATACATAGGTGCAGAAAAGAAGTCTACAAAATTTTTATAGTTCCTTCTATTATCACTCATCCTTATCTGAGGTGTCCATTCATATAGTGCACTTTGGACCTGACTTTGAAGCTTGTTTATATGAAATATTGCACGATGCTTTGCTAAAAGAAGACAACACAAGTAGGTTGTGAACCTAAATGTCTTTTTTGAACCTCTTATAATCATTAGAATTTGTTCTTGCATGCAATGAATAGTGTGCTCAATGAAATTATATTTTATTGGTTCTTTTTCAAAATGAATATGAAAAATCATTTCAAGAATGTTGGCACCCACTTCTTTGTTACTATCCAATCCCAAACAAAATGCTAGCAAGGAAATACTATCCTGAACCCATTGCACAAAAATATCATAATCATAAGGAGGCTTATGATTTGGATCTAGACTAAAATTGCTTGTTATTCCTCTGATATATGAATCTTTCCTTTTTGCATCTAAATTTTCATAAGTCTTTGCCAGCTTTCCCAGGTCAATGTGCATGTTTGATTTTTGTGCTTCAAACCCTAGGTCCAAAAGACTAGCAAGTTCAATCTCTATTATTGACAAAATTTCCTCCTGAGTATTTTTATTGACAATTTATTTTTTATTTTCATCATAATTTTTGTTGCAGAGCATGACAATTTCTAGACAAACAAATACTTGAGGTAACGACATGCGTGCTGACCCAGCAACCCATGGTGCAATTTCATTTGTGTTTTCCTTTATCGTGTTGTTAAATAGACAAAATTTTGAATCCTTCATTTGATCTTTACACTTATTTTCAAGTGAAAATCTAATTTCCATGATTCCCTTATTTCCATGGATAACAAGATCAAAAATATCATGGAATTCTTTAGTGAAACTTGGTGTTTTAACCAGTTTGTCAAAGTCTATTATCTATGTTTTCTTTCTTTGACCTATACTCATACTCTTGGTATTTGTTTTTACCATCATGGACCATGGTATACTAGTGACAGCTACAATTTACAGGCGTGTTTGAAAATTGAACCCTAGTTCTATGACTACAATCTAAATAGTAAACCTATAGATTTGAAAAATTTAAAGGGTGAGATGTGGGTGTTCAAGATTTTACCCAGAAATTCAATTTCTACAGACTATGAGTGGGTAGAGAGCTAAGAGACTTTGTTGCATTCCTCAATCCTCAACCTTGAAGTCGTTACCCATAACCCCTTTCTGAATATTTGATTCTCACATACATAATACTTGTAAGAAATGAAAAATATATAAAACTTAGGTTAAAATTATACAATAGTGAGTAGTACTAAATCATCAGTCTTGACTCGTCACTCCTGTTAAGTTTAACTGTCACTCATGTTAACTTTTATTGCTTGTCCAGATATCTGAGGTCACTAGGACACGTGTCACTTAATTGTTTGGTCAGTGGTAAAATTGAGCTTATTACTAATTAAATGTTAAGTTACTCTTTTACTCCAATTATGATTTTAATTAAACTTAGCTTAGTGTACACATGTCATGATTGCAGAATAGGTTTGCAAAAATTTGGTTTCTTTTCCCTTTTGGCCTGAAATATACTGCATGCCATTGATCTGTGCTCATCCAACGGCTGCTGGTTTCTTTTAATATTCCTTTATCTTTCGGTCTTCTAGTCATCACTCATCATCGAATGACACTGATTGAATGAGTGTGCACATGTAATTATTTTAGAATAGGATTGCTAAAATGGGATTTAGTTTCCCTTTCATCCTGAAATACAAAGTACATCATTGATCTCTACTCATCTAATGGTCGGTGGTAGTCATCATCATTTGTATTTGTGGCGGGTCCCATTTATTTACTTTGAATTATATTTATTGGATGATACTGATTGTGTGAGTGGTCATGGGTCATCTGATTGAATGAGTGTACATGTGTCATGATTTTGGAATAGGATTGCAAAAATGAGATTTATTTTCCCTTTCAGCCCGAAATACACCATACATCATAATCATTGATCTCTTCTCATCTAACGGTCCCTGGTAGTCACTACCATGTGTGGGGGATCCCATTTATTTACTTTGAATTATATTTATTGGATGACATCGATTGTGTGAGTGTTCACGTCACCATGTGTTGTCCAATTGAATGAGTGTACAAGTGTCATGATTTTAGAACAAGATTGTAGAAATTGAATTTCTTTTCCCTTTCATCCTGAAATACATCGTACGTCGTTGATCTCTTCTCATCTAATGGTCCCCAGAAATACAGTTACACGTAAAACCATACGCCACAAATTTATTAAATTTAAATAATATTAAATATTGAAACTGTCTAATATAAAAATAACTAATTAAATTTAAAATATTGCAATCACAGATAGCTGTCTAATACTTTAATTATTTATTAATTGATTACTAACCATAATTTATAAAAGGCTTTAAACTTTTACAATTCCACATTCGTAGTCTCACACATCCCACATAATGATAATTACATTTGTCATTGATGAGGAAAAATTAACTTAATACTCTTAAATAAATCACACACATACATTAAATATTGTTACTTTTTTTTGGTTCATAAATTATAATACATATTATATGATATCAAAGATTCACACATCAATTTGACAATGTGAATCATGAATCATTGAATGGGCATTGGGCATATAATTTATTATTTATTATTTATCAAAAGTAAAGTCTAAGGTCTAAGGGCTTTAGATTTCTTTACAAAATTACAATTAAACAATATGAAGTCTTCATATTTCTTTAAAAAATTGCAATTAAACAATATTACATAGACAATTTATTATCTCACACACTAATATGAGTCTCATTTGTAGAGGAAGATAGAAAAATTAAAATAATTATTAAGAGTCGAACATAAAAAATTTCATTAATTATTTAAAAAATTTAAATCACTAATATTATAATATACTTTATAATTATAGAGTTTTACAGTTAACTTTAGACTATAGTCGCTTCGTAAACACCTACAAAATTGGAAGTATGTTTAGCCACAAAATGGGAATTATCCAAACAGTTACAAAATATGTTTCTAGAAGGGCACTGGTTGATCATATAAGAAAAAAAAAAAAAAAAATGAAATGCGGAAACCCATTTCAAGAACATAAACACTAAGGGTCTTCATCTCCATTCCTTTCTGAGAAGAAATTTCTGTTGAGGATAATCTCCCTGAATTCATCGAGCCAGTTGTAGTCTATCTCCTTGAATTCATTGAGGTGAAACCTCTTCTGTAGGAAGTCCCTCCCTAGCCATGCCCACTTCTAATGCCACATCATCTGCCTTTCATTAAGGTTCAGTAGGAAGGGTTGTCTTTCCACATTGCTGCCTCGCTAGATAAGCTTTTCAATTTCATTAGCCCAAGGGATACCCAACCCCGGTTCTGCGAAGACAATGACTTGGATGTCGTCCACTAGAAATTGATCCTTGAAAATGTTTTGCAGTAACATAAGCATTTTTACCTTCTCTCCTCTGAGGTCGAGAAGAGACACCAGGAAGCGGGACGTAATGTCCGTGCTGACATGGTATCTCTTCTCATTGCGAATGAACTCATGGCCGAACACCATCAACACAACATTGTTAATGAAAGAGGCCACTTCCTTGAAAATGAAAGTGAGTACTTTTTTTGATATCCTACAACAAAATGGATTTTTCTCATCAATGGATGTAGTTCTTAACCTAATTGGTGTTTCCATCTCTACCTAAACTTAAAACCTAAATCTTCAAACTACACAGAAAATTGAAATTCGAGGGCCGAGGCTGAAAGGAAAAAGAAAATTTAAATTAAAAAAGAAGCAAGCAAGAATGTCTATTAATAGCCCTGTGAATCCATATCTTCCATATCATTAGGTAAATCATTCTCATTAATGCATTAATGCAGGAGTGTGGGAAATTATTAATATAGTCAGTGGTCACTATACTAATAACTATAGTTTGTACTAGTACAATTTTGGAAACTGTACGAATTTCATGATGGCTAAAGAATGTCACTTTCACTCTAACAAGACATTCATTTCAAGAAACTGTGCTCGAGATAAAACTCTAGCCATTGTTCTAGATCAATCAACGGTCTCAAATAATATGTTTACAAATTAGGGTTCTAAATAAACAGGTTTAAGGTATGTTTCAACGGTATCAATTCTCATAGTTGATAGTACAATGTACATACCATGTATAGTTTCCAAATGTACATACCACTTGCAGTTGCTAGTGACGGTGGACAACTCCGCTACCAAAGAGGTGATATTAAATCGATGTGACTGGTAGTCCAGAAATTGTAATTATTAGATGTTTTATGAATTGCCATTTGGAATTTGCTAATTTTAGATTTTTGTTTTAGTTTAAAGTTTAAAGAATAACTACTTTAAAATTTCACAGTTCGACAGTCGCACAGTCATACATGTGACATGATACATGCAAAAGTTAAGTTATATTACTGCTAAATAAATAACATGTTGTCATACATTCACAATTTAACATTTGTTTGGTTCATTTTCAATTTCAAAAATTATAAAATCACATATGTCACAACTCACACATATATATTTTACAATTAAATCCATAAAAATAAACTAAAATGAAGTTGCAAACTTTTCATTAATATTTTCTATAAATTTACAATATTCAGAATTTCCCAGAATTTTGGACTTGGAGACATTCACTTGAAGTCCTTACAAAACTTTAAAGACAAAACCTACTATAGTGAAAATTTCAAAATTTTCAAGCAGAGGCCACAGGGACACTACATTAATGATTTTCCCCTCCGTCTAAGTATAAATTTCCAGAGATGACAAGCTCTACAAATTCATACAACCATTTGTAGTCCATCAAGTTATCCAACAAAAACCATTTGCGAAGAAAATCCCTACAAATTTTTGTCCATTTCCTATGGCGCGTCAAATGCTGAACATCTAGGCTCAAAAGAAAAGGTTGAATGGCTACAACTTTGTCTAACTTGAAAATCTTGCGTATATCACTTGCCCAAGGGATCTCCACCACTAATTTTGCATAAATAGAAACCTCAACAACGTCACCCAAGAATTCAAGTTTGAATAGATTCCTTAATAGAAGGAGCATATCAACCTTCTCTCCCCTGAGGTCTAAAAGAGATGCCAAAAATTAGGATGTAATGTCTTTGTTAACTCGGTACCTATCAACATTTTCCAAAAATTGATGGCCCAACACCATCCTCATAGCCTCATTTGTCAAGGCTCCAAACTCCTTACAAACTGATTCAAGGGTTTGGTTTGAGATCGGGCCCAAAAAGGCCTTTTGTTCCTCCACAGACATGCTTATCAAATAGATAGGAGTGTCCATCTTAAAAAAAAAACTACCACAATATCTGAAATTATACTAATATATCCTAAAAACCAAAACCAGAGGCAATCTTTCAAGCACTAGCATAGGCAGACCCAAACCAAAGGAGAATTAAAGAAGAAAGAAGCGTAGATCATCTATAAATATCCCTTTATTCTTTCTCTAACCTAATTAATTCATTTTTCCTTCAAAATTCTATAAATCTTTCATATTAAAATCACGAGTGTGTGAAATTAGAAATAGCCAGATTTAGTGTCAATGATAAACCACTTCTTTTATTAATGACAACTATGATACATTATCAACTGTCCACCTAAATAGATGTAAGACTTGATACGTGTAAATAATGATGTTAGTACGTGATGTTGAATTAATTAGATAATAGTTATTGTGTAGATTAATTAAACTTCAGCCATTCATCTAGGATGATCAAATAGTCTCAAATAAGACATTTAACATTATAAAATGATGGATGTTACTATTAGGTTGTGTGTCGATGTAAATTTTTGTGCTTATAAATACCGACATGTGTTTAATCTGCAAACAAGTTATTAGTTGGCATTAGCCCACATGATGCATTGACAAGTCCCATATTTTGAAAACCGTCGATCAAATATTTATTTTCCCATATTAACGATAGATTAGCCAAAAAAATATTTTTTTTTTCAAAAGGCATATAAAATTCGCTAGCACAATTATATTTTTACCCTTCAACAAAAACTCATTCGCTCATATATTATAATTTATTTACTTCAAAAGGAAAAAATCACCTCACTCAATATATTTTTTCGCCACATTAATGTAATATTCACCAGGATTTTATGGAATTTTTATTGGGCAGGAAAAAAATCACCTTCGCCTTTATATTATTTTGCTAATTTGGAAAAAAAATTTGCCATCATCAAGAATAAATTTCCCCTAAATTAATGTGCGATTCGCCTGGATTTTACACTTTTTCCTAGGAGTGGTTTCTTAAAGTTATCCCTGCTTTGGGATTTTAGTTTACACACTAAGTTCTGTCGTCAGTTCTCCTTGGACTTAGTCATGTTCGGTGATCTCTTAATATCTAATCTTTAGTTTTCTCAGTCGTGTCTTTTGGTGTATGCTTACCTAAAGTGTTTTTTGCATACTAATGGAAAATTAATGTCATCAATCTCTCCCTTTGACATTAGTATCAAAAACTGATATGTACAAAATACCAAAAAAATGTTATGTATATACAACATATATAATCCTTTGTCATTTAATGACCCCCCCTATGTATATGTTAGTATATTTGTACATATGCTATCTTTCCTTTTACATATCATCTTCCCATATGAATATACATATACATATCTACCATTTTCCCATCTGAATGTATGAATGGATACATTTCATTTTCTCTTTTTGTATTTTGTACTCATATCATTTTCCCCCTTTTTTAATATTAAGGGCAAAGGTCTTTACCTTAGAGATTATAAAAAATGTGGGAGTGTGAAGACTTCATGTCTTCCATCAGTTTCTCCCATTGTTCTTTGAGGTTCTCTAGATCCATGTGCTCGAGTATGATCTTTGAGTGCATGTCATATATGTTGTCTTCTACAAACATCTCGGGAGTTGCTGTCAGTTGCCTTGCTTACCTGATTTGTTGTTAGAGCAGTGTAAGGTTTGGTAGAAGTTAAGCTTGGAGCTCCATTACTTCTTCCCTGAAATTTGTTTCTACCTCCCATAGTTCCTACCTTAACCTTTTTATCTCAATTATCTTCTCATAATGCAGTTTGACTTCATTGTCTCCATCGATGGTTAAGCTTTGTACACTATTTGCTAGGTCTTTATCCAAATTTGCAATGTTGTTACTAATTTATTTAGTGAACTTATCTATTTTGCTCAATGTTTGAATTAATTTTATAGCTTCAAATATTATAGGATCTAATTTAGATATCAATTCTGATAGCTTTACCTTATTTATCGCCACTTCTTGTCTCATGTTTTCAATGAGCTTTTGTTGGCACTTCATCATGACTCTCTCATGTATTGACTTCTTAGCATCAATATTCTAAGTTTTGATTACATTAGTTAGAGTAGCTAATTGATCAAGTATTGTCTTTCTTTGATTAATATCAACATCAGGCACTATTTGATGTAGTATGTCTCTAGTACCATGGAGTCCCTATGCTGTTTCTTCAGCTTTTCCTACAATGCCTTCGTTTGGCATATTTCTCCATATTCTTGTAATGCTTCAAAGTCAAGTGTAGATGGGTCACACTTTGGTATTTCAATGAGTTCATCTTGTAGGATTTGAGAAACACAAATCCATAGAACGCAAAGAACACCTGCATGCAAAATACCTGAAGCTAAAATGAAACCTGTGAGAGAGAGGCTAGGGTTTGGAAAATCTCAGCAGAGTGAGAGAGAATTATTATTTCCCAAAAAAAGTAAGTACAATAATTAAAAAAGTGGCTTATAAGGTGAGAAACCCTAAAGCCGGAGAAAGATAGGTTTGTGCAATTAATAATTAATAAAACATATTAATTATTATGCACCTACAAATGACAAGCTTAAGTGAATAGAATAATAGTTAGCTTTAATAATTAAACCGAAGTGATTTCATTATAAAGGAAAATGCACTATTACTCTAACACCCCCCCCTTAAGTGAAGCTCAGGAGGAAACTAACCTAGCACAGCTATGAAAGCAAAAGAAATGGGTCCCGACAAGAAGGCCTAATCAGGTACCCAACAACAAAGAAATTTCTATAAACTGGGGAAATAGAGAAAACCCAGTGGGAAAAACCCTACCCCAAAAAGAGATACAACAACATGCTAAAAAAAACATGAAGGAAGGAAGGCCTCAACAAGGCCCCCCAAGGACAACTTCCGTCACCCCAAGCATAGAACACAACTGAAGATAGCGCGGAGATGCAAAGGGTTTGGTGAAGATGTCAGCAACCTACACATCAGTGGGAACGTACTCCAAAGTGAGAACACCATCCTGAATCTACTAACGGATCAAATGCATATGAAGCTCAATGTGTTTAGTGCACTGATGCTCCACCAGGTTGTGGGAAATGTGAATAGCACTCTGATTATCGCACCACAGAATAGTGAGACAATCAGGAGGAAATCCAAACTCAGTCATCAACTGCCGAAGCCATAAAATCTTCTGACTAGCATGCACTGTCACTCTGTACTCAGCCTCTGTAGATGAAAGTGCTCAAGCATTCTACTTCTTGCACAAACATGTGATAGGACCAGAGCCAAGACAAAAAAACAAAGCTAGAAGTAGACTTCTGATGATCAACATCACCAACCCAATCTGAGTCAGTGTAGCCAACAATGTGAGGAGCCCCTGATGTGTAGTGAATGCCATAGATAAGTGTGCCCTGAATGTATCTCAAAATATGCTTGGCAGCTTTCCAATGACTCTCATGAGGCTCATGTGAGAACTGAGATATTAGACAAACTGTAAAGGAGAGATCAGGATGAGTGTGTGTCAAGTATAACAAACTGCCAACCAATTGTTGATACAAAGTAGCATCCACTGAAGGCAAAGTGCAAGAGGTAGACAAAGTAACACCCAACTGAAAAGGTGTGGGAGTAGGCTTGCAATCAAGCATATAAAAGTGCTGAAGCATGTCAAGAGCATACTTCTGCTGGTAAACAAAGATCCTAGTAGGTGACTGAACAATCTGTATAACTAGAAAGAAGTGTAATAGACCAAGGTCTGTCATCTCAAACTGCTCCATCAATGCGCACTGAACATCCTGAATCATAGAAGATGAGCTACCTATGATGAGAAGATCATCAACATATAGCACAAGGATCAAAACCTCATCCTCAATATGCTAAATGTAGACTATAGGATCAGAATGACAGCGTGTGAATCCTGTAGAAAGAAGAAAGGAGTCCATATTCTCATACCAAGCCCGAGGGGCCTATTTGAGACCATATAAAGAATGCCAAAGTCTGAAAACCAAGGTGGAATCATGCACAAATCCCTGAGGCTGCTCCATGTAAATCTCCTCACTAAGATCACCGTGCAAGAAAGCACTCTTCACATCCATCTGAAAAATGGGCCATCCCTGAGAAATTGTGAGGGATAAGACAAGGCGAATAGAGTTCATCTTGGTGACAGGGGCAAATGTCTCAGTGTAATCAATACCCTCAACCTGTGAAAAACCCTTCACAACAAGACATGCCTTGTACTTATCAATAGAACCATCAGCAGCAAACTTAGTATGATACAACCACTTGCATCACACTAACTTTCTTCCCTTAGGAAGAGAACAAAGATCGCAAGTATGATTCTTCATCAAAGAAGAATACTCCTCCTCCATAGCACTATCCCACTTAGTATGTCCTGTCGCTGCCCCAAATGTCTAAGGGTCACCAAAAATAGCATGACTCAGAAGACTAGAACCTGTAATGTGAGATTGGGTGCGACAAGAGGTGGAAGGGTCACCAGCCAGAGATCCTACAACATCAACTGTAACATGAGCCCATCTAGGCATTTGTGGAGGATCTTGTGGTGGAGGTAAATGGGGATCACCAAGATCATCATCCTCATCATCCTGAAACAAAGCTGGAAGATGAGGGAGTAGTGGTGAGTGAAGTAGACTCTCGAAGCAGGGTATCTACTGCAGGAAGGCGCTCATCAAACTGGACATCCCATCGAAATAGGACCTCTTTGGAATTAGGGTCAAACAACTGGTATGCCTTAACATCCTCATAGTAGCCAACAAAAATGAGGTTTCAAATCTTCCACTCCATCGCTCTCCTCCGAGCGTCAGGTACAAATGCCCATGCTTCACTACCAAAAAATCAGAATGAAGATACATCAGGCTTGACATGAGACCAAGCCTCGTCAGGAGTCATATTTCAAACTGACTTGTGAGGCATCCAATTCTGAATATAGTTGGCACAATTGACTGCCTCTGCCTAAAAGGATGAATCCATGGACCTGGACTGTATCATACAATTAGCCATCTCCCGAAGTGTTCTTTTCTTTCTCTCTGCCACACCATTCTGCTGAGGGGTGTAGGGCACTAAAAACTAATGCTTAAGACCATGTTCAAAGCAAAAATCCCTAAAATATTGTTTCACATACTTCCCCCATTATTTGTGCGTATCCGGCGAATAGAAAGACCAGATTGCTTCTCCACAAATGTCTTAAAGACTCGAAATGAATCAAAGACATTAGACTTGTACTTCAAAAAGTACACCCATGTGCACCTGGAGAAGTCATCAATAAATGTGAGCACATATCGGGCACCAAAAAAAGGGGTAGGAAATGACATGAGGTCACTATGAATCAACTCCAATGGTGCCAAAGCATGAGTAGCTCATCCCTGAGGAAAAGGATCCCTATGTTTTTTTCCAAGGACACAACCCTGACAAACCCCATCAGTGCAATTAATCTGTGGAAGCCCAAGAACAAGTGCCTATGTGCTCATCTGCTGAAGATATCTGTAATTGACATGGCCCAAATGCTCATGCCAAAGTCTACTCACTGAATATGTATGTGCTATAAGATAGGAACCTGTGCCAGTAGAAGACTCAAATCCATCAAATCTATATAGTCAGGATGTAGTTTCAACACTCCCAGTAGCCACAATCATCTCAGAATCATGTAAGTCCCGAATAACCACATCATGTGGTGAGAACTCAACTGTCTTACCAGAGCCAGAGTGGAAAATTTGATAGATAGACAGAAGGTTCATCAAAATGTCAAGGACAAAGAGAACATCCTGAAGAGAACCCCCAGCTAATGCAACAGAACCAGAACCCAAAACAGAAAGATGAGATTAGTTCCCAACAACAATCTATGAAGTAGCACAAGGAGCAAGTGAGGTGACCAACTACTGAGTGTGAGTCATGTGGTGAGAAGCACCGGAATCAAGAATCTAGGTGGGCCCAGAAGTCATAGCTTGTGCAGTAAGAGCATGACCTTTCCCTGTAGGGGAGGATGTGGACTGAGGAGTTGAAGTGTGATGCTCCTGCATGGCTTCCTCTAAAGCCTCCAAACATTTCCAACACCTAGAAATGGGATGTCCATCCTTTCCACAAAAGCTACAGGTCTCAACTGATTTCTTCTTAGTGTTGGAGGTAGACTCAGTAGACTTCGAAGAAGATTTACCCTTGGAAGGGTTAGCTGGAGGTTTTGAATCATTTTTTTGTGTAGGTTTGGAGAAAGACTCATTGCCTGTAGAATCTTTCTTTGGTTTTCCTTTCTATTTTGGTTTCCCCTGTGAAGACTGAGCAACCAATGCTTGGCTAGAAGAGCCAGAAGCATCCATTTGTTGGATCTTTTCCTGTTCCCATGTCAATCAATCATAGAATGTCTCAAAAGAGGGCATGTTGTGCCTAGCACCCAAAGAATCCATGGCGGAGTAGAAAGTGCAAGAGAAGATCTGATACTGGCCTCACAAATTTGAGAGTATCAAGAAGATACACTCATTATCTGTCTTGGTTTTCCCACATCCCTGCAAAACTGAGCGCAGAGACTTGAACTTCATCAAGAAGTCCTCAATGGTGGGAAAGCTGGTAGGTGTCAAAGTATTCAAGTCTGAATCAAGTTGTAGTGCTCAAAACTCATTTATAGTGCCAAACAAATCTAAAAACTTTCCCCAAATGGCACTAGGAGTGGTCAAACCATCCAAGTGAAAGAGGAGACTGTCAAAAATGTTTAGTGCAATCAAGCCCATGGCTTCATCCATCTTATTCATGTGCTGTAGAATCTCAAAAGGATGCTGTAGGACAGGTTGTTATTCATCTAGGCATGACCATAAGCCACATGACATGAGTAGCCTAGTCATGTGTGCTTTCCAAGTGTGGTAATTATGCGGTGTCAGCTAGGCCATAGAGGGGTCCGACATTGAGAGAAGGAAAAGATGGAAGTAGAAGGGTTGATTTATGAAAGTAAATGATAGAAAGCAAAGACACCCCCCCACAAATTATGATTCTAACCCCCGTAGAGTAAATAATCAACTACTGAAAGCACAAAGAAAACTAGAGAAAAACCTGAACACCGAATGCAGAGTGGAAGGAAAAATGAAGCCTCTACTTCAATGCAAAAAATAGGAACTTAAACAGCTGAATCAGCAAACAAGACTAGCATCATTGCGTCTATCTCGGAAACACCTTTCTAACAATATTTTGCTTTCCAAAAAAGGACACCGTATGCCCAAGATATGGTTAAAAAAACCACAAGTACCTGAAAATGCAAGCTCACTGGAAAAACATAGTCATGACAAAAAATTTGACGTGCAAACAACCGTCACCTGTTTGCTACGTTAAATTTGACGGCCATCAAAGTCCGCCAGAAAAAGTTTTCTGACCGTTGGAAAAAATGAAATTGCCAAAAAATTTAAAAAACTACTGGAAAAGATTTTTTCCAGGCCCTGATGTCACAGGTGACATCAATTGTGCACTCGGTTGGCAGGCCGGTGGTGGCTGGGTGGCGATGTCGGAGTCAGTGGCGGCCAGGCGGGGAGCTGGTGGTGGGCTGGTGGCTGCCAGGTGGTGGCTGAGCAGCCAGGCGGCGGCGGAGGGCCCGGGTGGCAGCGCGGTGGCCGCAGGGCGGCGTGCTAGCCAAGGCTGCGCACGGGCGACACACTGGCGGTGCGCACTAGTAGCCCCTGTCTACGCTTAAAAAAAACCCTTTTTAAATTTCTTTTCAAGTTTTTTTCTCGATTTTCAAGCCCTACAGCCCTAATAGGCCAAATTTTTTTGCCTGTGGTCACAGATGCCAAAATAGTCAAAATTTATATGTTTTTCGACTCTCCTGAGCCTTCTGAACGCAATGGCAGAGTCCGTTTTTTCTCAAATGACTACAAAAAATGGTGCCTCCTTCAAAGTGAGAAAAAACCCTAGGAAAGATGTGGCTGTTGTCTTCGAATCGTGGCTTCAAAAACCTTCAACCTAGGCAGTGATAGGGTGGCTCTGATACCATGTAGGATTTGAGAAACACAAATCCATAGAACGCCAAGAACACCTGCATGAAAAATACCTAAAGCTGAAATGAAACCTGTGAGAGAGAGGCTAGGGTTTGTAAAGTCTCAGTGGAGTGAGAGAGAATTATTATTTCCCAAAAAAAGTAAGTACAATAATCACAAAAGTGGCTTATAAGGTGAGAAACCCTAAAGCCAGAGAAAGCTAGGTTTGTGCAATTAATAATTAATAAAACATATTAATTATTATGCACCTACAAATGACAAGCTTAAGTGAATAGAATAATAGTTAGCTTTAATAATTAAACCAAAGTGATTTAATTATAAAGGAAAATGCACTATTACTCTAACACATCTAGGGTGACCTCTAACTTGTTCTTGTTTGTTTTCTTCTTCTTCTTCTGAGAATAACAAGAATGTAAAACCATTGCCAATTTCTTGGCCTTCTATATTGTTCTCGATGAAGTGATCAGTTGTGCTTCTTTCTACGGCTTGGCATCAGTTTTATCTTTTCGAATATTAGTATACATCTCCAAATTCAACTTAACATCATCAGTAGCATGCTTATCAGTTTCCTCTAGAGTATCATCTTTAGGTTTGTCTCTATCATTGGTGTCCTTTTCTTCATTAGTCTTTGTTTCTGCATTCTTGTCTTGAGTATCTACATCCTTTTATTTATCTCCTCTAGTAACCTTATTAGTGTTGGTTACATCTTGAGTATCTCTGATGTCTTGTTGACCATCGCTATTTTCTTTGTTTGCTTCTTCTCTTGCATCCTTGGGAGTGTCCTTTTCTGGTGACTTGTCCTCTTCTTGTAAAATATTGATAGCATGTATCAATATTGGCATGTTTCTTTGAATGTTTACTTGTGCGGTATCAATAATTGTGTCCTTCTCATCGATTATTCCCTTTTCAATAGTGACATCTTCATCTTTATTAACTTCCTCTGCTAGGTCATCTATGATGTCAGTGATGTTTGTATCCACAATGTTGTCATTTGTGGTATCTGGCCATGATTCATCTACAACATCTACATTCTTTTTGCTGGTTGTATCATCTTCTTATTTTTCTAACTCAATAGATGTGTCATCTTGAGTTTCCTTTTCAACATTTGGTTTTTGAAGGTCTTTGTTGTAGATTTCCTCCTTACTAGGTCTATTCATTATCTTACACCATTTCTTGATGCTTTCTTGTTCCAGCTCTATGAGCTTCCCTTCAAGAAATTTATATGCTCTCAACTTCGGTAAGAACTATTTTTTTTTTACTTCTCCATCATTTCATCAATTTCTAGCTTCTTTGATTTAGGTGGCATGAGAGTAAAAAGTACTCTTTCTCTTATTTCCTTCTCAGTTTTCAATTCAAATGTCCAATGGGAGTATAGTCTATCCAAGAGTTCCCTTGGTACATAACTGCCTTCAAACTGAATTAGTACATATTTGAATTTGTACATTTTGGCTATGATGGCATCCTATAATTTATTCTGATCTTCTGGGTCTAACTTCAACCATCTTCTGATCTTTGAATCTGATATAGATCCAGAGTTTGTGGTATATTTGCATATGTCATCAATAGATTCAAGAGGTGTTACCTTGACACTTTCTACTTCTACAGCTTCATCCTGATCGGTGTCTTCTATATCTCAGGTTCTTATGAATTTTATTCCTCTCTTGTTTCGCCCTCTCTTCGGTGCAGGAGCTTTCCTCTTGTAAGTCTTGACCTTTCCTTTCTTTAGAGGTGAAGGAGTAGAATCCTTTAATGTTTGGCTTCTTGTCCTAGAATTAGTTGTTTCCTTGGATTTTTAGTTGGTGGAGGAGGTGGTGAATCTAACTATATTTCCTCGGAGTCATTCTTTTCTTCATCTTGATTGACAGATAATTTTTCTTCAATTTCTTCCTCCTTTTAAACTTCTTCATCCTATTTAGCTTCTTTCTCAATTGCTGACAATATCTTCTTGAGATTTTTCACCATCTTGTCTTTCTTTCTGACAATTTTCTTAACAACTAGACCAAATTTTATTCTTGGCTTGGCATCTTCATATGTTCTAAATTTTGGTTGTTTCTTATCCAATGGTTCATTGATCAAGGCATAAATTTCCTTAGTTGCAAGATCAATGGTGATCTCATACTCTAATGGTTGTAACCATGTTTTCCTTGGTACAACATGCTTAATGTATGTATTTTCAAAATCAACCATGAAGCATATCTCATCCTTATACTTTTCAATGAGTTTCTTGCCGATTCTTACCCTCTTTTGCATTCAGTATTTGAATACTTTGAAATATTCATCCATGAATATTTCAAAGTTATCTCCCAGTGTAGCTATGTACTCATTGATTTTCATGGTGACTAGTTTGGTACTATCCCATTTAACATCTCCAACTGACAGGAATGTTTCTTGAAAATAAAAGAATATACACATTAATAGTGAGCCAAAATTACATGTGTAGTCCAGATAGGTCCAATTGTGTTCCCTTCTTCACAATTTTGAATGTTGTGTCCACTGCACCTAATGTTACGTTGTTTAATCTGCTTGCTTGGAATAATTTGTATCCTAGAAAACATGCACCAAACTTGATCTCATCATTTATTATTGTTGTAACTTTTAGTCCTCTACCATCCCCTTTGGCTTCTGTCATTTTTTCTATCTCGTCCTTTGGTTGATGTTTGAGTGCCTTTACTTTCTCGGTTATGGGGTAATCGGTGACCACATGAATGACATCTTGGGTTATTTCCTTCGATTCATCAAGCCATAGCTTGTTTTTTTGCATTCAACTTAGAACTAACCGAATCCATTTGGTTTTGAAAACCTTCGAGAATATTAGGGCATTGGTGAGCCCTTTCACTTCAATGTGCTTGTGTTAATCTTTCAGTGTTCCATCGTCATTGCACATCTTCTTATAAGCATCTCCAACCTCTATAGTTTCTATTTCTGCAATCTTGTAGTGTATGAAAGATCGAACATATTCCATGAGTAAAACCCTAGTTGGTATGTGTGAAAATGCTCCAACATCATCGGGTTGTGAGGAAACCTCAAAATAGATCTTATAGTTAGGTTCCTCACACACCAAATTCTTAATGATCTTGAACTCATCTTTCTTTGTGTTCTTCAATTTCAAGGTTCTTGATGTCGAAGACATTTTTATAAATTTAGGGCTTCCTGTGAAATGCATGAAAATAGAGTTGTCGATTCTTTACAACTTACTATTTATGCTTGCAAATATTCCTTAGCTACTTTGGAGTGCTGGTGGTTTAGTCATGGTCACTCTGTGACTTAGTTTCTCTTTTCTCAAAAATGGCCTTGGTGGCTCTACTCTGGGTGTCATGACAAATGAGTCACTCCATTTCTCTATTTATAGGTGTTTACCTAAAATGTGTGCCATAAATACTTACAAACTCATCAGTGTATGAAGACTGAGTTCGTTGGTGAATTATTTACTCTCCTTTGGTGACACTTATAATATTTTGGAGCAGTCTCTTTTCACTTGCTTTTACCACCAGGTTTTGGTATCACTGATAACCTTTTCATTTTCTTGTTTACCGATGAGGCTCGGTTTATACTTAGCAAATTTTCTTTTAACCGATGCTTCTCGGTAAATGTAGGGAGTCTCAGTTTTGAGTGTATACTAACAAGCTTTGATATGTATGCCCGAAAGCATAATTATCATATATTGTAACAAGTAATACCATGATGAATCTTTCTTATGCTAATTTTGCATTATATCAACATATATTATGGACTTGATGTAAAGTAATGACTTGAGTAATGCAGTTCCATACTTACTTTTTCTACTTATGTGGGGGTTGTGATGTCACCATATCCATTGGATGGGGTGTCACCATTTGCATTTCTTGTTCTAGCTTCATCATTTCCTGAAGCTTTTCTCCACATTTTGTCTCTATCCCTCTGGATATCTTCAATGGTTTTTCTATTGGGATATCTGCTTGTCTCGGTCATTTGGTCTCTGTAGTCTTTCTTGAGATGACCATCTTTTTAACAGTGTAAGCATGCCATTTCAGGGTTATTCTAGCCTCTAGACTTTCTAGTCCACTATCTCATATAGTATTTAGCAATGATACCATATCTTCCACATGTTGTACAATTTTTCCAAGTGTTGTAGGCCCACACATATTGATTACCAACTCTATTTTCTTTATAGGGATTTGCTTGACCTTTTGGCTTCCATGCTTGCCTTTTCTTTTTTTTGCATTCAAGAGTTGTGTGCCCATTCATTTTGCATGTAGGACAATATTTGTCCATGTAGGTTTTCTTCTTTGGTTGTTTCATCTCAGACTTACATTCATATGATTTACATCCTTTCTTGTTACATTTATAACAAAATCCTATGAATGAAGATGTAGATTTAGGAATACCTTTCATTTTATCTCTGCATAAATTTGATGTATGGCCTTTCTTTCTATAGTGATTGCATGTAAGCTTTATTGGTCTTGGATTTTCATACACATTATGTGGATCAAATTCATTTGATGATTCTTCATTCTCGGTAAAGCCTAGACCATTGTTGGTGTTGACTCTTTGTTGTCCTTCAAGAAAATCATCCAATCTTTTATTTCATTCTTTAGCCTTCTTGATAATCTCATTATGTTTTTGCTGAATTCTTGTTTCATGTTTCAAATTTTCATTCTCATCCCTTAGTTCACCGATAGCTTCTATTCTTTCAATGAGTTCAAGTGGTGCAGGAGCACCTAGGTAGGATAGTTGTGGAAATGTAACCTAGGGTTTTCTCTTTCTTGTTTTGGCTTGTAGTGGTTCTAGCCAGACCACTAGGGGAATAAAGGGACAAATAGTCCTAGTGTGTGAAGTGTTTATAGGAGGATAGGTCTTATTTTGTTCCTTGGTGACCCTTAGGTCCAATTAGGGAATTTTAATTTTTTGTGGAAAAATGAGCCTAGAGAGGGACTAGAGGTCTTTTTTGATGTTGTTTCATCATATTTAGTGGATTGGACAAGTATGGATAGGGTTTGCCCAAGTTTGGCGATCAAACCCAAAAGTTGCCAAAAGTTGTCAATGTTGTCATTGACAACATTGACAACTTTTAAGACAAATTGGCATCTTCAATAAAATTGGTTGGGTAAATGTCTAAAACCAACCATTTAGTGTTTGGGTCATCTATATAAGACCATCCTTGGGATTTTTAAAGGGTTGGCAAGTTTGAGAAATTTCATGTACGGACTGTGTTAAGCAATAACAATGTGATTTTGTGTGTTTCAAGGTGATCGGGAAACGTAATGGATTGAGAGTGTTTCTATAAGAATTGTTTCATGTAATGTAGGTTTTTATTTAACTTATTTTCATTTTATTTTGGTGGATTGAATAGTTTTAATTGTTTGTACAAAATCTTTAAAGTTCAGTCCAGTCGCTATTTTGGTTTTGAGCACTGCTTGCAAATGGAGTCTTAACTTTCTTTTCCACTATGGCTTTGGCCCAGGCTCTTGGATTATGAAATTAGACTCCATGTAAATTGTGTACATAGTAGGATGGGCCTTGGAAGTGGTGTCAGCTATTTTTAAGATGATTCCCTAGGTGAGCCAGAGTGGCATGGCTAGGGATCATCAGAGGTTGCAAAGCTAGCTAGAGGGATTGAAAGCATCCATATCTTAAATCAGAGGAAGTGGCAAGGAAGAAGAGTTAGAGGAGGACCCCCAACTAGGAGGAGAAGTTTTGAGAAGTTATCTTGTTGGCCAAGAAAGTTCATTTCTTGTGCAGACAATAATGGAGGCCTAAAACCCTAAATTTTAGGCATGAAAGTAGGGAGGACCATACGGACACTTCACGGGCATAAAAACTAGAAAATCTTTAGTGTCTCTAAAAAGGGTGTCTAGATTCTAAGCCTATTTGGAACTTGTTAAGACATTTTCCCAAGATAATGCTAAAAAGGTGACCAAATATGGTAAATTGCTTGTAGCCCTATTTTGGGGGGTAATTGCATAGGTTCTTGAAACTCATTTGTGTTTTTGAAGAAAAATGAATTTGTATAGGTTGGAATTGGTCCTGTTGACATCTTCATATTCTTCCTTTTCAATTTTGTGGAGGTTGAAATCCATTTGGATCAGATTATGCAAATGGGTAAGAAAGACCAATTTGGGTCTAGTCTGAGGTTTGTAAAGTTATGAGTTCTATTTTGTTGGTGGTTACTGGTTGAAGGAAATTAGGATCTTGTGATAAGATACCTAAGGAGCCTAGGGTGAGTAGAAGAACCCTAGTAGGTTAGTGATTGACCTAAGAGACCCTATAAGAGGTCTAAGGAGAAAGACTAGTACTACATCAGAGTGGTATCAGAGGAAGTTAAGAAACTTGGGAAACTTGGTTTATGTCAGAGGTGGAATCTTGTGGTTCTACAAAGATGGTGACAAATGTAGAACTAGCCAAGGATATGGAGGACAAAAAGAAGAAAAATAGACTCCTTGAGGGTACTTTGGAAGAAATGAGAGTAAATATGGAAGAACTAGTAGATGCTACTAGGAAGAAGGAATATGAAGCAGAATCCAGTAGTAAAGGTAAGAAGAAGATGGAGGAAGAAGACTACATTCCTAAACCTGACCCAGTGTTGAATGAGGAACCTTTCTTGAAGGCCATAAAGGCACTAAGTGGAAAATCTTTGGAGGGAATACCTTTATTTGGAGGAAAGATGGATATTGAGGCAGTCATGGATTGGGTTGAGGCAATGGAAAATCATTTTAAATGTGAAGGAATAAGTGAGGCCCAAAGGTTAAAGTGGCCAAGTCTAGACTCAAAGGGTTGGTTTTGACTTGGTGGAAATACCTTCAGGATGAGAGGGTAGGCATGGGAAAGAAACCAATATAAAATTGGAATGCTATGGTAACAAAATTGAAGGAGATTTATCTTCCAGAGGACTACAAAATACAGCTCCATAGGAAGAGACAGAACTTGAAGCAGAAAGGTCTAGATGTGGCCTCATATACTAAGGAATTCCAAAGAATATGTTTAAGGTCTAAGTTGCAATAAGAAGAGCCAATCAAAGTGGCTAGGTACTTGGGTGGGTTGAAGTGGAACATCCAAGAGGAGTTAAGTCTATAGACACCTACTACCATCCAAAAATATTATCAGTTAGCTCTAAAGGTGGAAGAGAAGAATAGGAAGAAATGGGATTCTAGTTTCAAGAACAATAGTAAAAATAGAGGTAGAGGAAGCGAATAGAGGGGTCAAAGAGGAGGCTACCAAGGAAGGGGTAGTGAACAAAGGTCCCAAGGAGAAAACAAGTTGACAGAGTAGAAGACTAAGAATAATTCAAGAGGAGACTATAACAGAGGTAGGGGTAACAATGGGGTTTCTAACAGAGGAAGAGGAGGTAGGAGTGGATCCTACCTTGCCACAATGAAATTTTATTATTGTGGGCAACTAGGGCATTCAGCTTATAGATGTCCTGATAGACCCTCTACAATAAGCTGTGACAAAAGAGTAGCATATGCACATGAGGATACTTCTAGTGTCAAGAATCCAGAGGTGGACCATTTAGACTCCAAAATGGGTGAGAACCTGATGTTTAGAAGGGTCCTAATAAGGAAACCAATCAAAGATGAGCCCAAACATAGGAGGGCACTATTTAGAATTAGATGCAAGATTCTTGGAAAAGTATGTAAAGTGACTATTGATTCTGGCTCCATAGACAACATCATTTCAGAGGAGGCAATGGTCAAGCTAAAACTAGCCAAAATACCCCATGTGAACCCTTATTAAGTGAAATGGCTCAACAAAGGCTAGAGTGTCTTGGTCAATGAGAAAACATGGGTAGAATTCTCAATAGTAGGGTACAAGGACAGATTGCTTTGTGACATCGTACTAATGGATGCTTGTCATTTTCTTCTTGGGAGGCCTTGGAAGTTTGATAATGGAGTAGTAAATGATGGGAAGGATAAATTCATTACATTTAAGAAAGGAGGAAAGACATTCAAAATTCAATCTTTGTTAGAAGATGAGGACCCACAGAGTAAGAATCCTAATGTTATGTTATGCAGTGGGAAGGATTTTGTGAGGGACATTAGAGATGATGAGGGAGAAGGTTATACCATTGTGTTGAGACCTAAGGAGGAGGAGACACTAGTAAAGGAACCACTACCAAAGGAAGTGCAAGAATTGCTTGAAAAATATAAGGAAATTGTGAGTGATGGCATTCCTGCAACCCTACCACCTAAGATGGTTATAAGTCATCAAATAGAATTTGTACTAGGGGCATCCTTGCCCAATAAAGTAGTATACAAGTTTACTCCAGATTAGAACTTGGAGGTTGCAAGACAAGTACAAGAACTCTTGGATCAAGGCTTGATCAAGAAGAGCATTAGCCCATGTGCAATCTCGGTTGTTTTGGCATCAAAGAAGGGGGGAAAGTGGAGATTTTGCACATAATCAAGGGATATAAATGGGATTACAATAAGGTACAAATTCCCAATCCCAATCCCAAGGATAGAGGATATTATAGATTGCCTAGGTGGGGAAATTTATTTCACGAAGCTAGATTTGAAAAGTGGTTATCACCAAATTAGGGTGCAGGAAGGTGATGAATGGAAAATGGTAGTCAAAACCATAGATGGGTTATATGAGTGGCTTGTGATGCCATTTGGCCTCTCTAACACTCTGAGCACATTCATGAGGCTCATGAATGAGGTGCTCAAGGATTACACTAGAAAGTTTGTGGTGGTATATCTTGATGATATACTAATTTTTAGTAAGACAAGAGAGGAACATGTCAAACATGTGGAGGCAGTATTGAAGAGGTTGCATGAAGAGAAATTCACCATTAACCTTGAGAAGTGTGAGTTATTTAAACAAGAACTAGTTTAATTGGGCTTTGTGGTATCCAAGGGGTCTTTGAAGATGGACAAAGACAAAGTTGTTGCAATCTTGAACTAGCCTCCACCTACCACAGCCACTAAGGAAAGGAATTTTCATGGCCTTGCCCAATTTTACAAAAATTTTATCAGGAAATTCAGTTGGATATGTGCTCCATTAATGGATACTATCAAGGGTGGGGTCAAAACTAAGTTCAAATGGACTTTGGAAGTTGAAAAATCTTTTGAAATGTTGAAAAGACAAGTGGCTACTCAACCTGTCCTACAATTGCCAAGTTTTGATAAGATATTTACCATTGAGTGTGATGCTAGTGGAATGGAAGTAGGGGGTGTGTTAAGTCAAGAGGGCATACCTATTTCATTCTTTAGTGAAAAATTGAATGAGGAAAAGAAGAAATATTCTTCTTATGACTTAGAACTCTATTCTTTAGTCCAATCTCTGAGAAAATGGAGGCATTATCTATTGCCTAAAGAATTTGTGGTATTTACTAATAATCAAGCCCTTAGCTACATTAACACATAAGATAATCTAAGTAATAGGCACCTAAAGTGGAGGGAATACTTGGAGGCATTCACTTTTACTATCAAACACAAGAAGGGTCAACTCAACAAGGTGGCATATTCTTTGAGTAGGAGATTGTTAATAATGCAAGAAGTCAACTTGAATAGCATTAGGATTGAGAGTTTTAGACACCTATACAAATTATATGAGGATTTTGGTGAGGCCTATAAGGTATGTGTTGAATTTGAGGATCATTTTCATAGCAAGTTCTTTGAATACACTTTACAGAATGGTTTGTTGTTTAAAGGCAATTAGTTGTGTGTACCCAAAGGGTCAATGAGGATGAACCTTATCCAAGAGAAGCATAATGGCTCTCTAAGTGGTCATTTTGGTAAGGAAAAGACCTTGGAATTGGTCCAAAGGTTCTACCATTGGCCAAAATTGAGAAAGGATGTCACCAAGTATGTAGAGTAGTGTGTTGTTTGCATGAAGGCAAAAGGAGGAATGAATAATACAGGGTTGTATCAGCCTCTACATGTCCCTAATAGACCATGGGAGTGTGTAAGTATGGATTTCATTGTGGGGTTACCCAAAACTAAATAGGGGTATGATAACATTTATGTAGTTGTTGATAGGTTTAGTAAAATGGGACATTTCATTCCATGCAGTACTACTAATGATGCTAGCCACATAGCTTATTTTTTTTTCAAGGAAATAGTAAGGATTCATGGTCTTCCTTTGTGCATTGTCTCTAATAGAGATGTAAAATTTATGAGTCATTTTTTGAGAACTTTGTGGACAAGGTTGGGTACTAACCTATCTTTTGGTTCAACTTACCACCCTCAGAGAGATGGCCAAATTGATGTGGTCAATAGAGTACTAGGTAACCTTTTAAGGTGCCTAACTAAGGAATATGGATAGACTTGGGATGTGGTCATTCCTCAAGAAGAATATGCTTACAATGATAGCAAGAATAGGATGATAGGCAAGAGCCCATTTGAGGTGGTTTATGGCATGCATCCTAGGGATGTGCATGAGCTTAGGGATCTAAGGAGAATGGAGTATAGAAGTGGTCATGCAGAAGACTTCACTTCTACCATGAAGGAGATACAAGATCAGGTCAAGAAGCAGATACAAGACAGTCAACTTAAGTTGAAAGCCAAGGTTGATGAGAAAAGGAGGGATGTTCAGTTTGAAGTGGGGGACTATGTGTAGACACCCTAAATTGTCCTTTTTCATTTCTATATTAATTTAATTAATATTACCTATAACAATATAGTTAATTCTTATAGATTAACTATATTTTTTATATTCGACTATTTATTTAATTTATTAAA